>JAMJEY010000017.1:1200000-1717361 GCA_024713865.1 Morchella sp. 2016-72
GGCTTGGGATATGGGTCAACCTTTTCTACGTATCTCAAATCGTGGCGATGCAGTAGGGCCTTGCCTGCTTTGAACCCGCCCTGAAAGGGAATCTTTTAGTTCTCCTGGCAAACGCTCCAGAGATAAGCTTAAGCTTCGTTCTAGAGCACAAGCCAGGGATGGGCAAACCAGCCGCGACGATACGGTCTTGGCAACCCTAACCCACCTCCGTGAGCTCGCGGGGTAATCAGCACCAAACACGAACCATGAATATTCTATTATTTCCAAATGAGTTACTATTATCTATCGGGGGCCACCTTGGCACCCGCGATGCCTCCGTATTGAGCCGTACCTGCCAGACTCTCCATACCGTCCTTTCACAGATGCTCAAGAAGAGACACCGTGCCGATCTCGAGGAAATCATCCTTTGGGCAGCCCGAAACAACCGCCCTCTCCAGCTCAAAATGACTCTCCCCTTGCTGGCACAGCTACCGGACTCTGAGGTCAGAACACCAGTAGCGGATATTATCGACCGGTATTTCGGCTACGGACCTGGGGAGGAGTTTGCCTACCCCGCTCCCCCACCCAAGCCTATCACGTCGGAACAGATCGAAGCACTCAAGTTGCTCCTGCCCAACGGTATCTCTCCTATTTCGATCTACACGCTAAGCTGGACCATTACCAGAAAGCGTGGTGAATCAATCATGCTCTATGCGGTGCAGCACGGGGATCTAGAGCTCGCGCAGTGGCTGCTAAAAAAAGGCCGGTGCGGTGATCTACGCGGATAGCTTAGTTTTCATGAACGGCGTTCCTCTGCTAGATCTGCGAGGTATCGAAGGTATGAGGTTCCTAGAGGGGAGAATGTGGAAGAGATCATAGGTCTTTTAGCGCATCATGACCTGAGGCCCACGTACAAGCACCCCACCGACGAGGATCGGCAGGCTTTTGAAGATATACTTAAGAAATCATCAAACCAGTGGGAAGATATGGTATCTCTTCTAGCAAACAGGCGAAAAGTTAGCCCCCCCACTAGCTTGGGCGATGATAAGCTTAGCGTAGTAGGAGAATTGTGATACCCGGGTACATGGGGTGGTTTGGCCCGGTGTAGAGGTTGGCAAGGGTGGAACCCCACCGCCACTCATTGGCCCTTGGCATAGCGTGGGGGGTGTTTATCTATGGAGGAGGGCGATCTGGGGGTGATACTCATGCTCAGAAGAAAGGTGAGAAACCTCCTGCTTGGTTCTCCAACGGACTAACGGTGGGCGAATCTAAGCTTGCGGGATGAAGGTGCTCTAGAGGGATGGATTCTAGTCCCCTGCTCTTAGATTTGGGCCTGTGGATCCCTACGTTCGTTTCTTGTGTAAGATTTGGTAGTTAAACAGTTTATATATTTTGATGCCTGCAACCCATAGTGATTTATTGTAGCTACAACAACCCTGTAACCGCAGCAATCTGTGCAAACCCCACCCACCACCCCCTACCTGATGTTTAGATGTCGGCCTAAACCCCACCATGCAAGCACTGGACACCAAAACGGAACACCATGGCTTTGCTAACATACAGGGAATTACCGGTATTATAAGACGGGCGGCCCAAGAAACTAGAGTTGGGAGAAGGTCGAGCTATATTACTAGCTTTGAAGCTATTCTGAGAATTCATCATCTATGGGAGCAAACCCTCGAGCTACGATTAATGGGACTATCGCGTGAAGCTATAAATGCATTACAGAGAATATTTTGTAAAATCTATAGCAGGATAAATATAAAACAAAGGATGTACCGGTTGCCCTCCTACCTTTCGCAACAATGACGGGTAAAGATAGACAAATTCACCGTTCAGTATAGGCGGAGTCGGCGTTTCCCTTAGAAAGGTAGATAGAATGAAATGGCTGTCAACCGTTCCCTTAGAAGCTTACTTGAAGAATCCAATTAACCTGACCTATGTAAGCAAAATATTTCCCCCAAAGGGCAAGTTCAAAACAACCCATGTAGGGTAAAGGCCATCCAAATCGGACATGAGTATTGGTCAACCCTATGCCGGCACGTCAAGTTTGAGTTGCTAGTTTTGACCAACAAACTCTGATAAAAAACCCTTTGCGCTAAGAGATCCGCGGCCGGAGTCTCCCTTGACAGACTTGGCGTTAATTAGCCAAAGAATTATAAATCAACGGTTGCAATTGGCTCCCAGAGAGCTGGCCAAACGCCTAATTAGTCCTCTGCTCCTTCTATCCCCTGTAGAACCACCAAATGACGGCCTCCTTAGAAGGGTTCTTTCATAATGAACTTCAGATAACTATAACTTATATCAAATTCTGAACGATTTAGCGAAGGTGTTGGTGCTTGCTAGAAGGATATTATTTCCTTTGGGGTTGAACTTTCTCTCTCACTGAAGGGTGGTTACTGATGATCGGTGGCAAGCAATATCTAGCTCTATCCTACCCCATAGTCAGTAAAAACCAATATACGCCAAGGGATAAGGAAACTGGATGCATACAGCACAAACGGTCTAATACGAAAGGAAACCTGTACCTACCAAATCTCCAGAAATACAACCAGTACCGGCGGCCACTACCTGGCTGCACCCCCGCCCCAAGCTTAGAAATTTTCCCTGCAGAGAAGACTATCTTAATCGAACATGTAGATCTGGTTATCAAGGCACCATGGTACGGTCATTGTGTGTTTATGAACGGTTTGTTCCAACAGATACCTCTGTAAGCTCTATCAGGAGACGTCAGGGTGTAATAGAGGAACGGTGAGGAAGTACAGAGTAACATTCTAAGCTAGTATTTGTTGCTGCTTCATTGAGAATTATTTTTGTTGTATCGTATTAAGGTCGGTCGCGCGGTTGTACCCGCATGAAGGGGAAAACCTTAACTCCACGGGTATCCGATCCAGAGGACGACAAAAAAAGGCTGAGTTCGGTACCCGGGATTCCCACATGGTCACCCACTGCAGTACTGACCGGGCGATACGATGCTTTTGTATGGCAGAGCGGACGGGATGCCCAATTTTCATCGTTCTATGACCGAACACGTATGCAGCGATACTTTTTCTTCTCTTAGCTAGAATTGTGTAGTGGGTTGCGATGTAGCGCCCATGGCCACAGGGCCGCGATCATCAAATGTCACTCTGTTTTTCAAGCCAAGACAGCCTCGCTAAAGACAACCCCCGATAGCGAGACAGCCCCCGATAGCGGCATAAAAATTTCCACAGCCACTTGAAGATTTGATAATAATTGGGTTACAACGGTAATGCTTTCTAAACGTTTGAGGGGTGCTTCGGGTGGCTAGGGATGTCGCCTAACATTTAGTACGAAAAACCAGCAGACGGCAAACAGTAGACTAATGCCCAAAACCGGTAGCGTAGTCCACCAACAGTGGAGTTAGTAGCGTCTTGGCAACGGATATACGGAAACACGGAGGATCCACGTACGAAAACAAAGCTGTATATCTAGTAGTAGGGGATATGGAAAAATATGGCCACTCGCGATTGTCTTCGTTGTTTTGAGTCATAACCTCTCGCGATGGCTCCAACTGAGAGGACAAGTAGGAGGTAGCCGGATTTATTGTATATGAATATACTAAATGCACAGATAAACATAGCCGCACATGCGTCGGCCAAGGTTGGAGAATACTCTATACTATCTACCAATATTTAATAGCAAATGTGGTTGAGTCCGATGCCTTTATGGTTTGCCCCATGGCCACAAGGCCGCGATCATCAAATATCACTCGGTTTTTAAGCCAAGACAGCCTCGCTAAAGACAAACCCACCAAGTGGCATAAAAACCTCAACAGCCACTTGAAGATTTGGGTTACAACGGTAATACTTTCTAAATGTTTGAGTGAGGGGCTTCGGGTGGTTAGGGATGTCGTCTAACAGTTAATATTTTTCATAGGGGAAGAGACTAATCTAGAGATAATACTAAGAGAGTCTTCGCCACCCCAGATGTGGCTTTTTGACAATGAGGTCTCATATGTTTTATGTTTCAAGCGATACTTTTATGTAACCCGCCAGCACTGCTGCCGGATATCTATTCATACAACCTGGTATTTTCTAGGAGTCGGATTGGATTCCCGTAGCATAGGCTAAACAAAAGAGCTTCGGGGCGCTCGGCAAATCAGAGGACTTGACTCACTGCTTGCGACCTTGAGACGGAGAAAGTTGGCTGGGCAACAAAAAGAGTTCGGTACCTAGGATTCCCACATGGTCACCCACTGCAGTACTAACTAGGCGATACGATGCTTTTGTATGGCAGAGCGGACGGGATGCCCAATTTTCATCGTTCTATGACCGAACACGTTGAAGAGTTCTCTTTACCTCCCCTTAACCAGGGCATCTACGGTATGCACTAACAGTAATAAAAATAGAGGTACTGCACCCTTGGCTGGGGGAATGTCGCTTGTATGGTTAAATAAATTGACCTTGGCCTGTATCTTGGGCGTGGATGTCATCTTTTGAACGTGAAAAAGAGAGGTTGGCCGGGGGCAAAAGAGTTCGGTACCCGGGATTCCCACATGGTCACCCACTGCAGTACTAGCCGGGCGATACGATGCTTGTGTATGGCAGAGCGGACGGGATGCCCAAGTTTCATCGTTCTATGACCGAACACGACAGAATGACAAAATTACCTCTACTTATATCTATCTACAGAACCGCGATGCCATTCAGAGGACAGGATCGGGCTCGTACCACCTGTACGCAGAACCAAGAGTTGCGCGACGAGCCTTGACAGGTCTTGCATTCAAGCCTTAGAATCTTGTTTCTATCAACCGAGCACGGTACTTCAAGTTTCATGATAGAGACGGGTGTTTTTGCTCCGGAGAAGGAAGGAAGTGGGGGTGCGAAACGAAGATTTCGCCAAGAAACCCCTCACAGAGCCGCAATCTCAAAGAGTTTGTGGAGCGATACCACAAGGCAGAGTGTTTTAACCCAACTTTAACCTCACGACATGCAACCTTCAAATGTACACCGCCACCAGTACCACATTACTATCGTCAGGAGAGAAAGTTGAGAGGGATGTGTTGAGCCACAGTCCTCAGGTACCGACGCTGGTCTGGCAGCAGGGGCAGTAGATCCGGGGGTCTTTCGCGGAGGTGGGGGGAGGGAGAGGACCTCCATGAATACGTATGATCATTGATTTTTCTGAGGTAGGTTTTCGCCTTTCTAGTTATTATATTATCATTAATAGCGAGAAGTCATACGTCCACTTCCCACTCACCATCAACCTCATCTCGGCCACTTCTCTCGTTAGCACGATCGAGCACTCCGCATCAATTCTTTAGCCAACAGCAGGGGGGTGCCGAGTAGGAAGCCCATCCCTCAACAACCTCTGTGGATCTCTATTCCCAAGGTACATCATGTAGTCTCCTCGCAAGGGGGTGGCTGTGTGGAAATCCGGTTATGCGGCGCCCCCGGCCCCTGGTCTGTTTTCATTATGATATTATTCTCCAAGTATGTTTCGCCCCTCCCTCCTCCGAGACGTCAAACATGACTTCCTCTCTTCATCCCGTGCTGAGTACACATAGACATCATTGTTGACCCTCCATAGGAATTACAATCAGCACTCTCCTTGGGAACCATCATTACCCCGCAGCGGTGGCCGGAGGAGGTGACAACGCCAGCATGTCCGCGCCCATCGAGCAAGGTCAAAGCCTGCTACAGATCATGTCTGCCCCCCTGAACCTACACATCCCCGACGGGTACGACGGCGGCGACGGTGAATCAGGCGCGCGCGTTGGCGCCGATGTGGTACCAGTAGTTTGAGAAGAGCGGGGACCAGCACCTTGATACCACGATCTTTGTACATGGCGCCGCACTGTACGCACTGTGTGCTTTGGCGGTACCTGGAGCGGCGATACATCCTCTTCGGCGGGGGAGCCGACAGCGAGCGTGTGCTGGAGGCGTTTATGCGAGACCCCGAGCTGGCACCTCCGGGCGATATGATCGGGTAGATACACTGCCACAATGCACGGCTTCCGAACTATGCTGAGTTGGGGAGCCTGGATAGGTGATTGCGCTACACCGGAGGTACCAGGACATGCTGGAGGCCAACGGCGACCCGCAATACCCCACTGCGCTGTCGCTCGCAGCGAAGATCCGGCATATGCGCTGTAGGGGGCTCCACGATTCGCGGGACTTGGACACAGAAATTGGGCTGTTCCAGGAAGCCGCGGTGGCACTACCGGAGGGGCATGATGTGGCGAAGGTTAGGTGTGTGCTGGACCTGGGGGCGGCGGTCATGGAGAGATATGACTTGACGGGGGTAGTGGAGGATGTTGATCGTGCAATTGAACTGTTTTCTGAGACTGGCAGATATCGGTGCCCTCGACGAGGTACTGAATTCGACACGAAAGCTCCCTGGCTTGGAACGTTTCCACCTTCCACCTTTACCGGTAGCTTTTACTAAGCTCGCTTTGGACGGCCCTATCATAATGGTGACATGCACGGAGGCGCACAGCGACGCCCTCATCATCTCCACCACCACCACCTCAATCCCACTGCCGTACCTCCGCCACCGCGACGCCGAATCCGCCATTCTCAACCTCTCAGGCTCCATCAGCGCCGGTGACAGCCTACGCACCTACAGCAAGCGCAGCCAGCGGATGACTGCCTTCCTTACCTACCTGTGGCGGACCGCCGTCGCCCCCGTGATACAAGCGGTCGCAGGGATGGGGATCGTTGACCCCTCTGTCCGCGACCCATCCGGCGCCACCCTCCCCCGCGTCTGGTGTATGGTGTGGGCATCCTCCACAACGCGCCGTTCCACGCCGCAGGCGAACACAGCTACAGGCTCGGAGCACTACACCCTCAACTATGTCGTCTTACACCCGCAGCCCCAAGGTCCTCTCCTACCCCCGCGCAAGGCCCTTTCTCCTCCCAAGGCGCCTCCTCTTCGTCACGATGCCGCATACCTCCGCCGCCGCCCACCTCGACACCGCCCCCGAGGTTTCCGGGATCCCCGGGTCAGTCCCGGGGGCGGAGGTGCTGGAATCCCCGACCCCTGTAGAGGTGCTCGCCAAAATCCCGAACTACGCCGCCGTCCAATTTGCCTGCCACGGCGTGGCGCAGCCCGAGGACCACCTGCGGAGCCACCTACTCCTGCGCGCGGCAGAACCGCTCACAGCGGCGAATATGCAGCACAACACGACGTAGCTTGCATACCTCTCGGCGTGCAGCACGGCCGGGAATCCGTCCATGAACCTTGTCGACGAGGGCATCAACGCTGCCAGCGCCTTCCGGATGGCGGGTATGGCACACGTGTTGGCGAACCTGGGGGCTGCTGGGAACGCGGCTTGTGTGGCTGTTTCGGAGCGATTCTACGGTGCGCTGTTTAACCGCGGGCAGCAGGAGGAGGGGGAGGGCCAGGGGGGGCATGCGTGTGTGGCGAGGCCGTTTCATGCTGCTGTCAGGAGAATTAGGGGTGAGAAGGTGAAGAGGCCGTTGGCCTGGGCACAGTTTGTGCATGTGGGGCCGTGAGGGGAGTAGGAGCGGGGGGTGGGGGGTGTTGGATGGGTGGTTTGTACGTTGGACTGGATGGGGGGTTGGTTCGGTAGGACGCATGGTTACATGTAATTAAAATTATTTACTCTTTTCGTAAGTAGATGGTGATAAATATATTTATATATCCTTACCTCAATGGCTTGTTCACGGCTGGATATTGTTGAATTCTTGGGCCTCGGGAGTGTCTTGGGTGATTCCGGAACGCCAGGATAATCCCATACCCAGCATAAGGGCATGTATCTTTTGTGGCGACGAGTGAGCTTGAGATATTACAAACGCTCGACTTATACCGACTATCTAGTCTGGCATGTCTAGGACTTAACCTCGGGGGTGCGCCGTTGTATTTCCTAGGTTGTTTCCATATGCATTTAACTTGTAGTCTAAACAGCGATCTCAGACTATCCCAATCAAACAAATAGCTGCTAGCACGGCTACATGGACCCCCCAAAGGGTGTATCTGACGTGTTCGGTCATAGAACGATGAAAATTGGGCATCCCGTCCGCTCTGCCATACAAAAGCATCGTATCGCCTAGTTAGTACTGCAGTGGGTGACCATGTGGGAATCCTAGGTACCGAACTCTTTTTGTCTTTGTTTTGCCACCGCCTCGGGGGCGAGGAAGATTTCGTATCGAAGCGGATTCAGTGATGGCGTGTACTTAATCTATATCTACTACACATATTATCGAATCTGTCATGGTACTTGCTCAAAATACAACGCTTACGTTATCCTGATCACGTTGGAGTAACTAGTTGATCAGTTGGTGACGTCATAATTTCAACCACGGCGTTAGAAGGCGAAGATAAAGGCAGGCCGGCGTGCGCTTTTGGTTTTTAACACTCCTGGGCGCAATGTTGCAATGTTTAGCAATTTGGAGCTAGGCGCTTCTACTGACTCGGGCACTCCCGAACATTACCTTTCAACCATATCCCGGAAGACTTGTTTCGACCATCTCCAAGTAAGCAGGTGGAAATGTATGGAGTGATGGTGGTGGTCTCTCGTATACAGCATCCCTCTGAATCTGAACTTCCTCATCCGGAGAGATCAATTGTAGGGATAACTCTACACGGCTACCTCATGTGATATATTTGCACCCTCTCTGCTATTCCGGCAGACGCCAGCAGCGGGAATAATCAAAGCAGGCAGTTTGATGGCTATGTTTCTTTATTGCAGGTTAATACCAAATCATAGAAACACAAGCGTTTCCCCATCCCCCGTACATGCTCTTCTCGTCCCATATAATCAGGCGAAAGTGGCGATGGGCTAGTACAAAATCCTCAGATCCGACATATAATATATATCCCATCATTGCAAAGTCTGGTAATCAATGGTCCATTTCACATCCTGATCGATGCGGTTCAGAAACCCCAAAATAGGCATATCTTGGGGCAGTAGCCCCTCCGCCTTACCCCCAACACCAATCGAAAAGGGGGTTCTTGTATCAACGCATTGCATTCTCCCATGGATAACAGGTCGCTCTCTGCCATACACATAGTTTATTAGCATATCCATCATCAATATCACCTCTAACGTAAGGTTGCACGCTCTCCTACCTTGGCTCCACAATTGCCTCCGCGAAGAGCCAGACCTGCCAGGGGGGTGTAGGCAACTCCAGAGGCTTGACGAAAATGTTACAAACGCCGGAGCCGCCGGGGGTATGCTCCAGGGTGATTGCCAATCTCTCCTTCCCATTGTCATCCCCGCAGAAGATCAAGGAAAACTTGTTATCTGGGGCGAGATAGAACGGTAGTATTTTCCAGATTCCGTGAGCGGTGGGGGATAATACTACGCGACCGTCCCGCACAGTGAGATAGTTCTTTGCGTTTTGTTTGTCGCCTTGGGTAATGACTGCGGTACCGGAAAGGGGCTTAAGCTTGCACAACTGCATGATGAGAATTAATTACTAAATACTATTGGCACTTGGGAGGGGAGGATATAGTCGGTTACTTGGGAGCGGGAAGGGGGACATGTACTTAAACACTTGTCTACGGATCGATGTGCTAAGAACACCTAGGCACTTATCTCCGTGGTGTTCTGACACCTGTGACATTATGTGTGTGGCCTTGGCATATCGCCTGGTCGACCTCTTGTGTAACTAGTCGCTGCGATTGGTATGGGAGAACCCTAACCCACCATGATTACCACTGTTAGATTAGAGACTTTGCGCAAAGTCTCTATTACTTACTTATCTAGCCAGCGTTTTACTTTTGGCGGGTGGGCTAATCACGGGAAGAACCAGAAAATTCGAGGGGTAGCTCGGCGTTGTTACAATAGGCTACATTGGAGTCAGCAGCAGAACTTAGCGGTCCGATTTGAGAGGGTGATATCGCCATTGGCGGTCTTGGAGGAATGGCTTACTAACCACTCGATTTGATGTCAAGTTTTTCGGTGGGGTAGACGCGACGTCGTGAATCCTTTTCCAGGATAAGGGGAGGTAAATCTTAGTTTCTGATGTGTTCGGTCATAGAACGATGAAAATTGGGCATCCCGTCCGCTCTGCCATACAAAAGCATCGTATCGCCCGGCTAGTACTGCAGTGGGTGACCATGTGGGAATCCCGGGTACCGAACTCTTTTGCACTTTATTGCACCTTTTTCGCCCGGGGAAAAACCTTTTAATGCGGCACCACACTGATGGGGGGGGGTGGTGCTTGTACCCTAATGTAATTTTTTTTTTCCGCGCGCCTAAGCGCATGCCATTGTTGCTTTCAATTTACATCGTGGACCTCAAAAGATACACCTGAAACCATGAAGACTACATGTACTTCCTACTCGATCCCCATTTCGCAAATTCTTAGAGCTATCATTCATCCCAGTAAGGGCTTATTGATCACGAGGTCCCTAATTGTTGTCTGAAAACAGAGAAATATGTGGTTTATCTAGTACCGGGTTTCTTTGGTACTATTTCTTTTCGTACCAGTCACGCTCATTACCTCTCTTTCCTTATTTCTATTCTTGGCCTGTATTATGAAAAGTGTCCGGTTCGACTCCTGGGAACAAGAAACAAGCAAGTAAGAGAGGTCCATAGAGAAATATACAAGTTCCCAACCTCGCAAACACATGCCGACTGTGGTAATTGTGGCGGGAGTCTCGGCGGTGATGAGTATATTTTTAGTGTCTCTTTTGCGAGGGCAAATCCTAACTAGAAAAGGGCTACTAAATTCGGTCTTGTATTGTATTTAGATCTGATAGCCCTTATTTCAAAAAGTTCTCTCTGAATTCATGGGTCTATAGAAGGGTATTTATTCCTTTGGATTTGGGTTGTTTTCATTTATTCTCCGGGGCGGTGCGAGGCTCCATGTAATAGGCCCTCTCCGGGAGAGACTCCAGAGTCTTTTGCCAAAGGGCCTAATTTCGAAAGACATATTGCTTAGGCTGTTCATACTAACCCCTACAGTGGAGTGACTAGAGTTCAATGTGAGTTCAATTATTTAATAAGATAAATGACAAGTTCTATTAGCCGAATACCGCCGGCCTTTCCTTTTTGCTGGGTCGGCATTTGTTGACCGCTCAAGGGATACGCAGGGTTGTTCATAACATCGCAATAATTGCCGTAGTGGTCTACTCTATACTATGACCATTTCCTTCTATTTCGGCCAAGAGATATTAACGTAGCTAGTCCAGAGGACTTTCGTGGGGTAGTTCCTGCCAAGACCCCCGGGACTTGACTAACATCTGAGTGATTTTTTAACTGCTAGCTACATTATATGCTCCCACTGTTTCTACTGTATACTACTGATACCTATGTACCCTCTTGACTTTGGGCATATCAATTAGTTGGTTCTAATTTATATGAATGGCAATACGACCTTTGTAGAAAGATCTTTCAGCACTACACAGCTACCGCTCCCCATGGGTCGAGTAGAACATCAGTGCCAAGTACACGCAAAAAACCTATAAGTTAGCAGGGGTTATCTTTTAATAATTGGCTGAACGCTATCGATTGCCCTCGCGTTAGTATGGCTTAAGAAGCCATAGGGGGCGGGTATGCTACTCCCAAAGGACCTTCATTTTCTATCGGAACTAGGGAGGATAGGCTGGCCGCTGGATATGTTATGATAGTTGGTCTCACTGGTATAATAAGTCTTCGGATAGAAGCCGAATTTTACATATCCACCCTCATAGCGTCTCGAGCCACAGTAATTTACATTAGACACCTTGCGCAAATGGAGCCAGCCCTATTTTCCAATAACCTGATTGATGCCGATCCGGTAGCCGGCCGATAAGATACTAGTAATTGAAGTGTAGAACTGGCTCCATTTGCGCAAAGTCGCATATGAGATCAAAATTACAATAAGCAGACCTGACCTACACCCTTCATCCAATCGTGAAGGAGGTAATCCCCTGGCCGGAGATAGCCAAAATTTCTCTATCATGGTCATCAGGTTAGCAGGGGGGTGAAATCGCTACTAATTACATGTAGGTTATTCGGAAATGGCGTTGGCTCCGTTTGCGCAATGGAATCCGTAATTTTCGGTATTGCGCATAAAGAAACCTAACCCTTGCGTGTTGAAAACAAACATGCCAGATACCACGCACGAACAGTACGCGGTTGGCTGAACAAGCGAGCCTGAGCGGGATAAGGCATACTTGTCCTCTACAAGTAGCCGAAGATACATATAATATATATCTCGTATAACATACTTAGAGCTATTGCATGGACAAGCTCCGCTTTCAATGACAATATTTACCACCTTCCATACATTCCTACTTTTCCTGGGTCTTGAGCGCACCATCCGCTCTCACGATTCCCAGCCACGTCTTTGGGGGGGCATTTTGATTATAGTCACCAGCCTCGGCTCTGCCCTCGTGCGCTACGAGTTATCAAGCATTCAATGGGCGATGGGAGCTATATCATATGTGCTTTTCTTTCTTGCGGGGATAGCGCTACCGCCGCTCCAGCTGGTGCTGGTGTTCTGGTCAAAGCCAAAGAACGATGTGAGTACGGGGATGGTTGTGATTTATGAGCCGGAAAAGGCGGAGGATATAAGTGTGGAGTAAGTTTGCTATCGTATACGTAGTATCATTAGAATACAACGGCTAACTAAGTGAAATGCGACTTTCAGCATCATCGCCGTCCACGGGCTTGGATCAGACCCCGAGTGGGCATGGACATACTTGGAAACGCGCAGCGGCGCCGAGGTATCGAATAACATGACTCAGCGTGGCAGTATAATGCGCGGGTCAAATCTGTACAGGATTACGGAAATCAACTGTTGGACGCTGTTAGGGCCTGTCGGAATGGTGACCAGGTGAGTTCCGGAGTAGTTTGTAGTAGAACCTTGGAGTCTAGGTGTTGATGATATGTAGGAGAAAAAAAGACGAATAATCTTTATTGGCCACAGCTTCGGTGGTATCATTATCAAAAAGGTGTACTCCCATCAATGAATCCCGGAGTTCTTTCCTCTGCCGCACCTGGGCGAAAACAATGACAAAGTCAATAACAGGCACTGGTAACCGCTGGCCAGAAAAGCTCCGATGCGCGCTACCAATCTCTCTGGGAGTCTGTCCTTGGCGCCCTCTTCCTCGGCGTCCCCCATGATGGATCACCACTTACTAAAGCAGGGATATTAATATCCTACATCACATACTGGCTGGGCTCGCGCACTGAGCTCCTAGAGGCGCTACTCCCTGGGGCGGATGAGCTATGGGCACTCAGCCACTCAATCCTGAAGGGGTATGGGGCAATTAAGCATCATGTTGTCAATTTTTGCGGGAGGCGGAAGGCGCAGAAATGGGGGGTACCGTTGCTACTTGTGGGTGTATTCCTTCCAGTTAGCGTTGGTGGAAGTTATGCATGGCTGGGGATACTAATTGGTGTGGTGTGTTTGGTTAGGCGGTAAACCAGAAAGCAAGTAGTATGGCGGGGAAGGCCAATGTATCGCTGGGTTGTGATCATATGCGGATGAGCAAGTTCAGGTCAAACACGGATGCGAACTACCTGTTGGTGCTGAGGGAACTTAGAGAGATGGTGGAAGGAGTACAGAAAAGTTTGTCGACAGTCGATTCTACATTATATATTCTAACAAGACTGTTGTTGCTATTGTATTATAATCCCAATATCATGCCCTGATTGTTTCCCTCAGGTACAAAGACTAAATGACTAACCATTCATCTTCATTTAGCCGAGATGGGTGTTATAACAGCAGAAAAAAGAGGTAGTCCCCAATCGCCCAACATCTTTCTAAAGGAATTCTAATAACCGCCTGGCTAGAATGCCTAAGTACCATCTGCTTTGAAGAGATCAGTGCGCGCCTGGACACTGTCTCCGGAGCCGACGCCTCGACGTTCAAGTGGATCTGTACTATAACACTCAAATGACAAAGTGGCGAGCTGCCGCTCCTGGGATACTCTGGGTTGTTGGCAAACCTGGTTCTGGGAAATCAACTCTCTACAGGTATCTCTTCGAGAGCCTATCCAAGGAAACCGAGTCAATGCCTAGCACAGTGTTAGCACAATTCTTCTTCAACGCGCGGGGGACAGGTTTGGCACAGTCCCTCCGAGGGTTGCTTCAGGCACTAGTATACCAGACTCTCCAGGGGGCTCCTGCACTGTTTGCACATATACTCCCAAAGTACAGGGAAGTTAGGGAGACACTCCGGGGTGGAGGGAAATGGCCATTAAAGGATCTACTCGACGCTTTCCTCGCGATGATTGACGATCCAGCGGTCAAGTCTCTCTATCTCTTTATCGACGCTTTGGACGAGTGTGTCGCTTTCGATTCAACCAAACAACCTACCCAGGAGGATGCGTTAACTAAAGAATATCTTTCGAGAATCCTCTCTGTTGCGCGCTGTAACCCGCGTTAAGTTACTTGTCACTAGCCGACATCAACGGTTTCCAGGTATACTTGATGGGGACTATGTCCAGCTCACTCTTGAAAACATGACAAAGGATGATATCCAAGCTTTTCTAGAACGTCGAATACTGGAAATCCTAACGGAACACAGGTGCTTTGTACAAGCAGAACTGATGGCGCGCGCTTCAGGGGTTTTCCTCTGGGTTAAGCTTGTACTTGATGAGTTGATAGATGAGTGCGCTGAGAGCTTGGACGAGGAGCTGAAGCAAATATTGATAATGATTCCAAATGAACTCGATTCCCTCTATGCCCGTATGCTGCAAAAGCTTCTCGCAAAGCTAAGGGCTCCACAGTATGCAGAAACAAGACTAATGTTTGAATGGGTGTCCCTGGCCGAGCGGCCCTTGACAGTCTCAGAATTCTGGTACGCCATCGCTCCCAGTCAAAACACTCTTACCTCCACCCAGAGCCTTCAGACCTCCGGAAAGGTCCAGAAACTAGACCAAACCGCAGAGCGCCTCAAAGGGCGCTCCGGCGGCCTTCTAGAGGTGAACTCTGACACTGTTCAGTTCATCCACCAGTCCGCGAAGGAGTTTTGCATGAGCTCCGCCAGATTCCCCCAGCAGTTCCGCTTTGACGTTTCTGACGCCCATGTTCGCATTACTGCCATCTGTATAGGGTATTTAAGCTGGGCTGAGTTCCAGTCGATATCCCTCAGCCAGGCAGAGTGCGAGTATGGAATAAGTAACACGCGCGAATTAAGCGTTACTCCATTCCTCCAGTATGCTGTGCGCTGGGTCGTACATTCACAACTTGCCGAAGCCTCTGGAAACCCCCTCCTCAAGGATGTGTGGAGGTTTGCCTCATCTCAGTCTCCGCTCTCGCCGCCTTTTCCACTCTCCCTCGCAGCGGCATTCGATATGCTCCACCTTCTCACCTACCTCCTCGACCATGGGATGCATGTCGACTGCCGTGGCGGCCCGCTATGTAGTGCGCTCCAGAGGGCCGCAATCAAGGGCTACTGCCGCATAGCAAGGCTTTTGATAAGTAAGGGGGCAGACGACTACGACCTTGGGAGCGCCCTGCATGCTCCAGCAGCGAACGGGATGGCGGAGCTAGCACGAATTCTGATTGATAGGGGCGCAGAAATAAACCCGCGCGCAGTTTACCTGAACCCACTCCATCCTGCAGTCCGATTGGGGAGTGTGCCTCTTGTAGAGTTGCTATTGGACAGAGGGGCCGATATCAACTATGATATCAAGACGAACAGTGCTCTACAGGTGGCAGTCTTTACTGGGGCTTTGGAGATGGTGCAGAAACTACTAGACAGAGGCGCCAATATCAATGCTGTAGGGGCGGGCGTTCACGGGACGGCTTTGCAGATAGCTGCTAGCTTACCGAGAGCCCGGGATGAGCTAGTCAGGGTGCTGTTGGAGAGTGGAGCAAACGCCAATGCCGCCGGTGGTATACAGGGTACTGCCCTCCATGCCGCGGCGTGCCTAGGGCATTTGAGTGTGGTGCAATTGCTCCTCGAAAACGGTGCGGATGTGAACGCTGCCGGTGGTAAATACGGTACTGCGCTCCAGGCGGCGGCTTCAAAAGGTCAAGAGAGACTGGTACAACTGCTCCTCGAGGGCGGCGCAGACGTGAACGCTGCTGGTGGTATATACGGTACTGCCCTCCAGGCCGCGGCATGCGGAGAGAATTTGAGTTTGGTGCAACTGCTCCTCGAAAACGGCGCAGACGCAAATGCTGCCAGTGGTAAGTACGGGAGCGCACTACAAGCAGCGGCCATGCGGGGGAACGGGAATATCATCAAACTATTATTTGACAGGGGAGCCGAAGTCAATGCTAGCGGGGGCAAGTTCGAGACCCCACTCATGGCCGCAGTACAAGCGGGGCGTGAGAATTCTTTGAAACTACTACTCGGCGGAGGTGCTGACGTTAACATGCGAGGCGGGCTTTACGATACCGCTCTCCAAGCTGCCGCACAGAGATACGGCGGGGGGGTGCTGTGAAGCTTCTATTAAGCAGTGGTTCAGCCGTCAATGCACAAGGTGGAAGGTATGGGAATGCGTTACAGGCTGCGGCGTTGAGTGGGAATCAAGAGTCTCTGAGGCTTTTGTTGGCTGCGGGGGCGGATGCGGCGCTTGGAGTCCATATCGAGAGGCGGGGTGGGCCGGTTAGGAGTCCGCTTGAGGCGGCGGAGGCGGGGGGCATAGCGAGGTTGTGAGGATGATACAAGAGGCGTTGCGGACTTGAGATCTGTTGTTCTTATAGTAGGGGCTCTTGGTTATGGTATTAATGTATAAGTATTTATCTTTCCTTTTTATTCTCTTTATATGGATATATTGTAGTTAGCTTGCAAAAACCACAAATACCTGAATGAATGGCTCTGTATGCAAGACCAAAAACCCCACTAACGGGAAATCCCAAAGCTTGACCGAGACCCCTTCAAGCGCTGATTGATAACCCCTTGAGCGATTATAGAAGGGATAAATCTCCTCGCGGGAGATTGCGAACCTTTAAGCACGTGGGGAAAGAATCTCGTCGTGATGGAGGATTCATTTTACCAGCCCTCAGGAGATGTCACCACTACCTCATGCAATCGGTGAACCAACAACAAGATTATCCTCCTACCAGTTATGGGTGCGAGTGATACCCCATGACTAACCGTGCAAGATACCTATAGACTCAGCAGGACTCCAGTTCACACCGAACTGGAGCAACGAGGAGGTAGGAACTAGTGCTAGAGCTTTAGTGAGGTCCTTGCAGGGTCGTGGGCAGGGGGATGTTTTATGGGATTGTTACTTTGCCAGTTGGTGGGGTTGGTGTTCTATGGATGCGAACGTTCCGTGCGGGGCAGGTTGTAGACTGGGGCTTGGCGTTCAAGATACGGGAGGGTAACACTCTCAGGGATGCTGGTTAGAAGATGAAGCTCCAGAGTGGGATCTACGGGATAATAGGCTCTTTTCCTCATCCACGAGGTTTGAGCAAAGAAGTGGAGAAAATTGGCCATAGTTGAATGCAAACACTAGACAGAGGAAGATTTCAATGCATTAGTGCCGGCTATACTCTTCCAGCTACGGACATAAGTGCTCTTTTAGCAGTGTTTCTAACTGGGTAGTTGCCACAGAGGGCTCCATCAGGATACTAGTATACCGTCAGATCGAGGGAGTTAATTAATCCGAGCTAGCATGACCAGCCTGCAAGGATCCCATATAACTACCTGGCTGATGTCTGTACACGTTACGTGCTGTTGGAAACATCCAGCAATCAATGCTGGCCATGGATTTGCGGAGCGGTTTTCCGGGAGCGAAGGAGAAAAAGAAATATGAGCTGTGCACGCTAGATGTAAAGTAGTGCCAGGGGAACTTTGAGGGTGGCATATGTCATTATGCGGGGTATGGGGCAGGCGTACGAGGACAGGCATGGAAGGAGGTTCTCTTGAGACTTCAGTGGAAGAGTTATAAAGTGCGTTGTCAGCTCTAAGAGGCGAGTGGAGGGGTTGATAATCTTTGCGATTGTAGAGATTAGGGGTCTTTAGAGAACAAGGCGGGGAGGGTACACACAACGCAGGATCACATATCGTCAAATGGGTGTCAATATTCTTGCAGTACTTCAGGATATTGTTTTTTCTAGCAGTGGACGGTATTGCTTCTACTTGGGTTTGTTCAACACCGGGTGTGGAATGTGGGTGGAAGGAAAGGAATAAAAAGGACTTGGGAAGGAGAGGGGCGGAACAGAGGAAGAGAGTGGGGCGGCCATTTCACCGCAGTTAGCCTTTGAAAGCAGGAAGGGGATTCAGTAAATCCTTTGAGAAAAAGAAGAGCACAGGCAAACCCTAGAGCTAGGCGGCGACTAAGTCAATGGATGCGCTGCAACTATGGAAGAGAACCACCCTAGTAACTAAGTCACGGCTAGGTGCTCGCTGATTGAAACAGCAGTTCCCCCACTCGTAGTGCCTTCTGGGGACTACTAGGCCTGCATCCACTACGATATCTTGAATTTGGAGGTAAATGACATACTCGTACTACGAGGTTGTGGGGGGGGGGGGGTATAGCAACGAATGCAGAGGTTCATCGAAGGGGATGGAACATGATATGATAATTATTTATATAAAATTTGAATGACCGTTAGATAATGCTTGTGGGGGGGTGAAGATTCCTCGCAACTAGCAGTACACGGTAGTCACGAGGAATGAAAGATGCCTTGGTGCTCTCTTCCCTGGTCGGTACAACGAATCTATTATGCATAATACTTCCTAGGATGACTTGAGGGATCTAGTGCGAAGTGTTAGCGGGATCCAACTAGGTATGGGCCATATAATACGTTCGGGAGGGGGGAGGGGGTTGAGTTAGGTACCTAGTATAAGCTGGTCTTGCCGTTCGCTCCCATATTCGTCTTCCTTTCTTGGTCCAGTGTCTTCTCTGCCGTTACTAGACAAATGTTCATCTTTATTACTACCCTTCCACTAGTCTCGTTCCCAGACCCGATCGGTATTTCTTTATGTGCCTACTGGTGTGGACTAATACATAAGAAATACTACATCTCCAACCACACCAAAATAGGGGATGGGCACGAGACTACCCTTCCACGGCCCATCTTACACCTGGAATCACAAGGGTATTAACAACGACTCGGTCTAACTAGCAAAATCCTTTTACTTTAGCTGCATCTTTGGGTACCGAGCTACCGTACTGGCAGCGACGCAGTACTAGACCCGCATCTTATCGAATGGGAGCCCTCTCTCGCCTTTGATAAATTCATTAATTACATGCAGCCTTGCAGCTAGGGCAATATTGCACTGCCCCGCAATTTCGATTTTTCGCCGCCACTTAACAAACAAAACAAAATAAAGCAAAACAAAATGAAGCAAAACAAGACATATCAACAGAGATCAACACGAATAGGTAAAACCTAAACAATCATTCTGCTTCGTCCCTTCTTCCATCGTAAAGGTGATAAGTGAAGTTAAATGTTTCAAGATTCGATCTTCCCGGGTGCTAATTCGCAAACAGAGAACTATCTATATTGAATGGTAGATGTGGAACACGAACTAGTCTTTATAACAATGCATCTATGAGTCCAAGCAAGCACTGAACGCGTCGCAATACGACCAAAACGGCAGTTTTCAACAAGACTCTGTAATGCCCGCCAAATATGGAAACCCAAAGCCCTTCTAAATACATAACGGAGTGGCATCTTAGGAATGAAATGTGTGCTATGGCCCTCTTTAATCATACCCAATGACGAAACGAAGAGGGGCATTACAGAAACAGAGAGAATTTGTCTTGTAAAAAACCCGGTCACCATCCTGCGGTAACCCTTGCTCCGTCGCCGGAGCCTTCTAGGCTTTCTTGTTTTACCAAAGCTTATTTTATGCACCCCCTGACTTGGTGCCCCCTCCGGTGGGGCCCGAAGACGAGGTAAGGTCGACCGTTCCACCTGGCGTGGTTTCTTGTAGATACATTCTGATAGGGGGCGCCTTGATATGCTAATCCGGGTGCTCCTAGGTCGCAGCATCCTGTCGCCGATTTTCTCCAGCGAACGATAATCTGCCAGCGCTCTATGGGAGTAATAATCTACCCAGCAGGGGCCACCCGGAGCCCTACGTCTGCATAACATAGTTTGTACTATGGGTTTGCTACCAAACACACCGGAAACATGACGATAGACCAGCTGATAAAATACATATTGGGAGTACCGCACGTGAGGGAAGGGTCGGTGGGTCCCGGGCTGGCCAGTGAACGCTAAGGTATGTCAATTAAACAAATACTAAGGATAAATCTTAAGTCGCTGATACATACCAATGATACCATGGGACATAGCCTGCCTATGTTCATCCACTTCCCACAGAGAGAGGTGCATACTACCAACGTTACCATCATGAATTCTGGCTAACACAGGCGCGGCAGTCCCTTCATATAATAGCGGGAAAGAGGTTACACGATGATTATGAATGCCATCAAGATTTGGTGACCACGCATTGTGCCCGGGTTCTAGGTGTTGACACAATGTGTTGGCTTTGCTCAAGTGTAGCTCAGTGGCGTTGGTAATATGATGATACTCTTTATCTGGAGTCAGCAAAGTAGTGTTAGCCCTGTTCATTACTCTTAATAGCTTGACTTGCATGTCATAAAACTAAGGTTGTATTGATACATACGTTGCAACATCACGGCCAACATATACAGATTCCCAAGGATAATTAGAGCAAAGTAATTTTTTTTACGCTTTGCCCAGGTTAGGATTCTCGATGTGATGGAGAGTGCTCGGACCAGAGTGGGCAGTGAGTCAGCTATTACGCTCGGATTTTTTCCCCTCCCCCCTAGGCAATCATAGTGGATGCAGCAGTCCGGTCGGTTCTTTTGCAAAAGCTGGAGTCCCTCGGGATATGTAGGCTTAGGTGTGGGGGGTGGTGAACTTGGACCAAGTTCGAGAGAACCCTTTTCTACTATGAGAGCGCTATCTCGTCCGGCCGTTCCGGAGGCTTTGTTGGTATCGTTGAGCCCATCATCAGCATATCCATCTTTATTGGATTTAGGTGAGGCAATATCAAAATGTCGTTTCCCAATTATTTTAGGGGCTTCTGTAATGCAATTCAGGATATGGCCTCGTAGGATTTCGTAGTCATTGTCTACAATGCTGTTAAATTTGGCGAGTGTCGAGTGGTCTACGTTTCTTGGTATCTGCGTGTGTCCTGTACCCCCTACAGACCATCCCAAGGCGGATTCCTTACTAACCATCTCCACCAATGGTCCTGTCCTACGCCACTCTCCATCTGCGCCTTTCTACACCAGGGTCAGTAAATATTCAGAGTGGCCTTTGTGATATTCGTATACCTCAACTGTCGCAGTTAGGCAGGTTTCATAGATGGAGAAAACACGTAGGTAGTCCAACGGGAATTTCTCGGTAAAGTGCTTCTCGAGCTCTCCTAAAAACCTTGACCCTATACTTAAATCCGAGATAAGAGACTCATTAGGCTGGTCTTGGACCATAAACTTTAGATGCTCAGTATTCATGCCTCTATGAGGTACTCCGAGGAAGAAACAAGCATAGACTGAATTCGACACATCTCGATCCGCTTCGTGGCCTGTTGATGCTTGGAGAAGAGCCTTGTATTTCAATGACTGGTGAGTGGTGACATGTATTCGAAAGCCCGGGGGCAATTGTTTAGCTTACATTCTGTACCACAAGCCCTCCTAGGCTATGTCCAACGAAAATGATAGGTCTTCCCTGCTCCTGATGACATAATGAGCTTGGAAAATACCGGGACTTTTGGTAGTAACATACCAGGGGTTTTTCCCTTGCACCTTTGACTGTCTCCAAGAGGCCGCGCCCAAACTCCGCCACGCCAGCATGTGATGTGGTTGCAAGCAGTTTGGTATCATATCCGTAGGTAAGTATTCGTACCTTCCCCTTGCCGTATTTATCCTCAAGATCTTTAGGGAGGAAGTCCCTCAACCACATCGTATGCTGATCCTTCGCCTTCCAGGATCCGAATGCGTGGCCACCAAGCCCAGTGACAAAGACAATACTACAGGGATGCATTAGTTTCTGGGATTCAGAAATATTTCTCACTTGGACAGGAATCATGGGGGATCCATTACTCAACTTGGTATTTTCCAGAACTATGATCCAGAGGAGTTAGGCCGATGAAGTGCGAGTCGAAAACAAGCGTAACTACTTTAGAGTTAATGTCAAACTCCAACGTTACCCAACCACCACCAGCGCAAGTAGCAAGTTCACGAGGAACACACTCAAACGTCACGGCTGCTACCTGATAGATACCACTTTCCATGGGTGAGGGGGCAAGCGAAAAGTTGATTATGCGCGCAGGGACTATGGCTTGCCCGTCGGGAGACGCTTGAGAGAGTTTTGAGCTGAGAATTGCCTGTAACTCTGGCTTCGCAACGCCCACCGGAATCTTACTAATACGAAAGGTTGTTCTGCGTTTGTACTCTGTGTTCATGTTATCGTAATTGTCCTGCTTCGAGTTATCCCTTAGTCGTCAATGCTGACCCCCCTATAATACAGGAATTAAATTTGTATGGAAGATTTATTATTTGATAAGGGAGATAACGGGATCTGTTAGTCAAGACACACAAAACCTGCTTCTTCTTGGGGGGTCTGTATTTTACTAAGGGATAGTTGGAGCGGTATTTATGCCGATGTCGCTATCCATTCCGGTGTATTCGTAGGCCTTGTTTCCAACGCAGGCTGGCAAGATGTACATCTACGAAGCATCAGGTCTCTATAGCTCGCAGCGTTCGGATCAGTAGCCTCACCTAGATCCCCTAGCGCCAAGACCCCCGCCATGCGTACTCTCGGCGACCGTTATATATATGGACGCTGACAACTACACTCGCTGTACTCCATACAAAGTCTCTTTACCCTGGGGGCCTAGAAATAGGTTATTCTATAACTTCCCTCCCCTAGAAATTACGGCCCTATCACTATAGAGACGTATCAGGTACCTTGCACCATGTGGCATAGTGATCTATCGATCGCGGGGAGGAGTGTTTTGCGTGAGAGTAGGAGTTGCCAATTTTCAATCACAGATGTGCAGTGTTTGCATCATCTTTACCCCATTGTCTGCCGATATCGGTCCTGCCACCACAGAAGGATTCAATTCTATATGAAAGATCTAGATCTGTTTGATGAGAGAGATACCAAGATCTGTTAGTAAAGCCATACCAGATTTACTTTTCTAGGGGTCGACATTTCGCCGACGGACTATGGAATACACATACGATTGTCTCAGTCTTCAGTGGGTACTGCCATCAAGCTAGTTCGGATGAGATCTGGCGGCAAATCCAATGACTCCAAGATCTAAAGACTCTCGTAGTATGCATGACCTTGGCCCGTGCGAAGAGCGCGAAGAGCGTGAACCAAAAATGCGCATAGAATGTGAGAAGAGTGCGCACGTGATGGTGGTAAACCAAAGCTGCCCTGGTAAGCGGCCAGCACACCGGATTTCCAACTGTAATGATTGAAGGACTTTGTAATGTAGTGATATAGAATTCAGGGGACGCGACTGTAGATGTATTGTTCCATTTATATACAGCTGCACGTTGTTGCTACAGAACGAGCCGGGAGTGCCACTTACTCTATTAACCACGTGGCATGCCCGCATGTATAACCACGTCTCAGACTAATAAAATTCGGAAGCGCGCGATATTAATATCAAAGAGATTTTTAGGTTCTGTCCTTAACCAAAGCCTGGTATTCCATGTCTCATTGACTCCCGAGGGAGCTGGTACTAAGGGTACTACAGTAGACGAGGTGCTTGCTGCTGAAGAGCCTTGGGGGACTGGAGAGGTCATCATATATCTCGCGCATGGACTGGCAAGGCCCCCTCATGTGGATCCTATCCACTTGCAATCGAATATACTGGACGGAGGACCGTTTGGCTAGTGGAATCTACGCCCCAAACCACAGTATCAGTTTGAGCCCGCAAGTCAAGACCCCCGACACCCTCAGGAATCTCATGGCACCTGTCGTGCGAACCGTAGCATGTGGTCGAAATAAACATATACATTCTAATATGCGGGTCGTTGCTGTTGCCATGTGAAAATCTAATTTGCTCATAAAGTACCTCTAGGCCATCTGAACCAACGGCCAACCCCATATCCTGGATGATTGCATGCATGCAGTCGTGGTAATTAGGAAATTTAAGTTCTCTCAATACCATGTCCTCCTGAGACTGGAAATGGTATCCTATAGAATATTGTTATAATATATTTGGAGTTCTTGGCCATTACCCAGTAGTTCCTGATTAAAGGCTGCTTGGAGCCTGAAAATTGTCCGATTGTAACTGACCAGTACAAAATATGGCCAGGATACTAAACACTCCACTTTGAACCGCGCGCTGCCACACTCGCAAAAAACCGTTACACAATCGCGACCGCCTACTCTGACGTATCGTTCTCACGGATGACATTGTCAAATTCGCGACATACGTGCATATACCCAAACCGTTGTCTAATAGCCGTTTGGGGTAATAATTTGTGACCTATGATTGGCTGCAAGCTTTTACCACATATTCGTTTTATAGGGGAGTTGCCGGTTTGGGCAAGGGCTGCGAATTTGACAGCGTCATCCATGAGGGTGGTAATTTAATTGGTACCGTGGGTTAGGGTTGTCCTATATCATCCAATCAGAGTCACCGCCACATTCCGGGCAAGCCACATACCCCATGTTACGCACAGTCGCAGGCACTGCCCAGCGGTCTTCCCTTGGTTGTTATCCCATACCCTACCATAGTTTGGCTGACCCCGAAGACAAGGCGGAGCATGCGAACCCGCAGACACCAGCTCATCCCGCCGCACAAAGCGCTCGCCCCAACCTATGCAGGTACACGTGGTAATAAGTGGGAACTTACCCCAGATTTTGTCAGAGCTAGCGCCTTAGATCCTAAACAAGGCTCTGACTACAGTACGAGAAACCGCTTCAGGTACACGCTGGTTTTCCCGCCACTATAAATATATTGAAAATACATGCGCACTCAAAACCACGAGAATGAACCAACAAGTGGGAAGTCGATTGCGCAGAGCCTATCGATTAGTAGCCATCAAGCTACGAGATTGAGGTTTTATGAGTTTGTAGTTCTGCGGCTGTGCTCTGTATTTCGCACAATGAACCCTAACCCTACTGGCGAGGGGTCGGGCAGGGTTAGGTGAATTAGTTTTTAATTCGGAGCCCATTCTGCTAGAATTCGGGTCATGATAGGATTTGTATATGTAGAATACATATATATATGCGGTTCTGCTAGCACCGGAACGCTTGGGGCCCTTGGTGCACCCCCATTCCGGGGGAAAAGTAGAGGTTGGCAGATACCCTCTATTAAGGGATCAGTTCCTCTAGTCATGAGAATAGTGGTGTTCTGGAGGTGGTGGGAACGATAGATGATCTGTAAGATCTCACCATTAGCTAGATCGCGCGATCGCGTCGAGATGGGGTGTACAGCAGAAGGGAATAGGTGATGGAACACAGTGCATGATGCCTGTTTTGGTAAAACGCCACTAGCATCTGGTGTTTTTGCCTCAGGGCGTTCCATCACTTATTACCTATCACTATACTATAAAAGCTAAAATTAAAACCTTCAAGCCTTGCAACCTCATTAGTCCGCGAGCGCCGGACAAGGCGCTTGTATACGTATATGTAGGATTTTCTATGTTCACTCCAATCCCCGTATCTAGCGTGTCGGATATTATACCTATAGAAAGTCAACGTAATTAAGAATTAAACCAAAAAGAGAGGGGGACTCAGCAGAGTTGTATCCATTGGTGAAGCACGGCAGTCAGTACAAATGTCCCGGAGCATGAAACGCCACAGCGGGATAACGGTAAGTAAGGCTAAATGAGCCAGCATTTGAAAACTCAGCCGGTAGCCTTTAGAATCTTTTACTTCTGCCGTTGGTGTTCGTCATGGTGTGTGGGTCTGTCCTGATGGGTGCACGTGGCGCTGACCGAACATACGGCGGGCTCAAAATAAATATCGATATCCTCCCAGGTGGCCCATCCTGGAAGTGGCACCCCATACCTCTTGCACCTTCCATGGCGCCTGTCATATGTTGGGTTTCTACAAGTGGAAACCTATATGTTCCCCTCGAGAATGAATCGTGCGAGGGGTAAATACTCACACCATCTGAGATTTCAAAACCTCAAAATTGGTATAACCGCATTGGTATAACCGCAGGGCGCTGGCTCGCTTACCCCCACCTCAGAAGGTTTATCACAAGGGTGAAGGCGGCCTTTGAAGGCCACGAACCCCGAAGAAGAACACAATGATCAAGCCACCTCTTGTATCGAGGTGAATACGACCTTTCTTGGCCGGGAGGTCACGTAGGCCTCGCCCGAGTATCCTGGGACCAGAGGGTTCCAGATAGAGGTGGATTCATGAGCTAGGGATGGGGTGAGATAGCAGGCTATACTAGGAGCCATGTTCAAGCCAATTTTTGATTTCTTTGATGAGAATCCTCAATTTTGACCGATTTCCTTTAACGAAGGTATAACTCGGCGTAATAGAAATAGATGTTCTTGTCGGCAAGATTTATCTAATGAATTATTGTGTTATCCATGGATAAGCGCTTGACAAAATTTGCAGGTCCTGATTCGAAGGTAAGTCTTGGTTGAGCGATCATTAAATTTTCCGGGGTATTGACAATTTCGTTTTCTCGGCTCTTGGAAGCGATGGCCAATTCCTTCAATCCAGAATTATATCCACCAACGCCACTCCCGAAACTAGAAGCCACATATCCCTCCAAAATAAGAACAACTCTCTGTAGGCAGTTTCTAGATCACGCAATATCACGCAATATCGCTGGAGATCATTTCCTAAAACCGTAGTTACCATTTACTGTGCGTGGAGGAGATTAAAACCAACACTCGGATGTCGTCTAGGCGGTGTCATTGAGATCTGGTCTCGTGCGAAGTGTATTCCTGTCCTTTGTTCCATCAGTATCTGGTCATAGCTACTAGGCTAGAACTATGTGAAGCATGGGATGCGCATGGTCAGAAGCTGATGCCCGACTCTAATCACCGCCTCTGAACACGTCGATAAATGATGTCATTTCAATCGGATTAGGTACAACCGGACAAATCAATGACCATTGCTGAGGTCAGTGGTGTCGGTAGAGGTTCTCTAGACAGCTCCAACCTAAGATTGTCGGGGGTTAATTATATGTACAATCCCACTATGTCTTTCTCTGGAAGGGCGGGGGGGGGGGGGGTTGATCTCGCACAGGGATCCTATACTCGTATTTATGTAGGATCTAAGGTCTCAAAGGGTTGGCTCCGCGTTAGTATAACCATAGCGAAATAGAGGGTTACTTTGATGTGGGTAGTATTCCCTAGCCATCTCTCCTGGATGTATGAGATAGCTGTGGGAGTGCCCCTCGTGGTTAGCGCCCAAACTCTGACTTTGGAGAAGGCAGGGGAAGCGGAGCAGTCTCTAGAACACTCCCAATGTGCCATTAAGTTCGCAGGTTTGCGCATGAGAGAGATTCTCCAAATGTATCATACGTCGAAGAGATAGATAGAACCTCCACTTGGGCCTCGTGCTCAGCCTTCCTCTGGTTGGCCGGTGGTCGGGTGTGCACTTCCTTAGTAAGAGGCCTGGTTTAGTTGAGCTCCTAAATGTGTGGGTGAGATTTGGGTGGTGCGGGATTTCATGATCCCTATGCATCAACCCGTGTTAGTTCCGACCACTGCGTGAGGACTCCAGCCTAAGAAATTATATTTCAAAAACTAGATGATGTTATTCGGAACACACAAAAAAACAATGTAGTTTTCAGGCGGACATTTCTATTTTTCCCCAGTAGATATCTATATATTTTCGGTCAATTTTGACTCAATATCCAAGTCTTGGGGGAGCTTCGGGAAAATATCTGACCTACGGCCACCAAGTATAAACACTGTGGACAGCCCGTTTGAAACTTCCAATTCGATCAGTAAATCTTTCTCTCTCCTTTACACCTTTGGACCGGAGAGGGCTTGAACTGTTTACCTCCGCCGTTATGATATGAGGTGGGTGGGTACCAGAATGATCGCAGAAATTTTTCTCGCACTCATGAGTTACGAACCCGTGCTAAACTGTGCCTGTAAGGGTCTGGTACGATATATAGCCTCCACCTATGAACTTTTCCGGTCTGCAGGCGTCAAGAGCAGAGCAGCAAACGCATTGACGTGGGAATGGGGTACTGGTACTGGTATGCGGGAATCTGTGATGGAGGATTGCCTCTGTGGGTGCTCGGATATCTGGTTATCTGTTTGTGCTTCGTACGTTTCTCAACCAGGTTTCGGTACTGGTGTAAATCCATCGCGGTCGTTTCGCTCCACCCCTATACGTATCCATGTCTTCTAGATCTACTTACGAGTGTTTAGGCCAGTATAATGTACCAGGTCCCTACTATTGGTTAGGGTTGAAGGCTGCGGAGAAAGGAACTAAAAGATGGATAAGCGGTTATTTATAGCTGAAGATTGACCTCATTCTATGGGTGGGAACTGTTCTCGCAGCGCCAAGACACCAGTGGCGGGTGGGTTAGGGTTTCTACATTCAAGAGGGTCAAACCACGTCCCCATGATTAAATATTCTGGGAGAGAAAACACCAGCGGGTGTATGCTATATATTCGGTTATTGATTTATCGAATCTTTTCTATCGCACACATATCCAGTCCTTCGTGCCCTACATCAAGTAGCGGAGAACCATTACCAGCGCCCTTCTCTAGAGCATGAGTTAGGGTTAGAAAATTGCCCCCCCCCCCTAGTTGTGGGACGTTAGGATTTGGAGGGAGGGATACATTGAGCCGGTGTCCACGCAGCAGCGCGTCCTTGCTATATTGGGGGCTGCCCCCATCCTGTAGAAGGATCGATATCGGAATATTGCAACAGACATCCGGAGGTGGCGGCTAACGCTTCCTAGCATGATTCTTCGGTAATATACCCCGTGCCAACCCCAGCCTCCGCGAACTTTTACCAAACGCCAGGTATATATTGTCGAAAAGAAGCAGCGATCTTAAAGAGTCGATCAGTAATCCATTTTAAGGAGAGCCTCAGCAGTTGAATTCGACAGCAGGGATTGATTTACTTGATGATATTTCCTACTCACCTACTATGTTTACGCCTCTGATAGCCCCTATTACGCCATACACCAGCAACAAACATTTTCCACTATGCAATTAATTTTGAACCCCGCTTTCTTAATCGGGTGATTAGTCAAGACCAACAGCCCTAAGTAACATACACGAATACCCCGCCTGCCGAATACCAGAGTCAGGCTCAAACTCTGTCCGCTCCATGCTACTACCAAGCTTGACGAAGGATCCCGAGCTTGTAACCAGGACCTACCAATCCTACGCACAGCGTCATTTTCATTTTGAAATTCCAATGGTTGCGACCTACGCAGGTGCCACAAGTGTGGGTGGAGAAAATTACTCTCCGCAGAATCCCAGGAATATGGAACGGGCTGGGCTGAAATACGAAAAGTTATGCTTTGGCTCTGTCGGATTTAGGCTCAACAGGCATTTAACCAATATGAGGCCCACACAACAACCCACCCCAGTTCTACCCGTTACTGCGGTATCGACCCATTAATGTCCCAGTCCTCGCTAATATTTCCTTGTCAGAGCTGAGGGAGCAAATCCAGTCGGCGACAGGCGAGATCACTGGAACTTCAACACGATCCTTACCGGCGTCTACAAGTAGGCTATTGTATTTACCCCGGCGCTATGTAGGTTTGCTATCGCCAATATCCAGTTGGGCAGCGATATCCATCCCGGCCAGTGAGGTGGTCATGTGGAGGGCCTATGCTGCAGCGACTGAATTTTTCTATGCAGTGCGCCCCCGTAATCCGGACCTTCCATTTTCCGTATAAGACACAGGTCACCTCACCCTCTACGCAGGACATTTAACGACCCCATCGTATTTGCAATCTCGACCAACAAAATATCACCAGTGTCCTCAACACCAAAGAGGTATGTATGTAGATGGGTCTTTGGCTTTTTGTCCGGAATTGACATTCGATAAGATATCCCACCCAACCGAGAAGTCTACGAGTCTACGCTTAACCATTTACAAAACACTTACGTCACCGGATTCCGAAACCAGCACAACCCCCAACACACATTCACGGACTAGAGGTATAAAACCTCTATCAAATCTTGATTATTAGACGATACGTTCTAAGCTAATTCCTGGCATTTCAGGTGACCTTGTTTCAAGGCAATATGTCTATAACTGAGCAAACGCAACAGAATGAGTTGTCCGTGAGAGAATTGGACCAAAGCCTAGTACTTGCGGCAGAGAAAGGCGACCTCGTTGAAGTCAAACGACTTATCCAAATTGGAGCAGATGTCAGGGGCCGTTATTTCCCGTCCCCGGGAACTCGCTGGGGCTCCCCAGGTATTGAGGTTGTCAAAATCCACAGCTATACACACCGGGCGACGATACGCCTCTCTCAGCGCTTTCCTTATCCAGATAGAGAGGAGGAGTATCTAGCTCGTGATTTTGGCTAGACAGCATTACAGGCTGCTTCTACTAGGGCTCATCTTGAAGTTGTGCGTTTCCTGATAGAATCCGGAGCCATTATAAACGCTCGACCTGGATCCCCTGGCGGTCGGACAGCGTTACAGTGGGCTGCAGCTTCAAAGACCCCAGAACTTGTCCAGCTACTACTCGATCATGGTGCGCATGTCAATGCGCCTCCCGCAATGGATGGTGGTAGAACCGCTGTCGTGCAAGCGGTGGAATGTGGTTGTGAGAAGACGGTAGAATTACTTTTTCGCAGTGGTGCACGGAATGACGTAGGCGGCGGTGGAAGCAAGGGGCCGACGGCGTTGCAAGCTGCAAATGAACAAGGGAATAACCATCTCGTAAAATACCTGCTTCATCATAGTGCAGCCGGAGTCAAGCGCGGTCCATACTACGTTGCGTTTGGATTATCAGCAGCCGCGGCTAGAGGTCATCTAGACACCGTTAAACTACTAGTCGAATCAGGCGCTAAGTTAAACGTAATGGACATAGGTTATCAGCGGACACCACTGCAGGCGGCCGCGGAACACGGCCACTTCCACATAGTTGAGTTTCTTCTCGAGCATAACGCTGAGATTAACGCGGACGCCTTAGAATATGGCGGGAGGACTGCTTTACAGGCGGCTATGGAGCAAGGGCACCATGATGTCGCAAAACTCCTCATCAACAGCAACGCAAGAGTTGATGGGCCTCCTGCTCGGAAAAGGGGTCGATCCGCTCTACAGGCTGCACCAGAGAGAGGAGATTCTCACATGGTAGATGTTCTCCTTGCTTCTCTCGGATCAGATGCGGTCGACGAAGCAGGGGAATATTACGGTAGGATGGCATTACAAGCAGCCTCAGAGCACGGACACATTGAGATCATCAAAGCACTTATCGCCCAAGGCACAAATGTCAACGAGCCTCCAGCGAAATATGGTGGTCGAACTGCGCTCCAAGCAGCGGTGGGGAGGGGAAATATGGATGTTATTAAATTACTTGTGGCTTCCGGTGCGGATGTCAATGCTAGGGGGTCAATGAAACGCGGTATAACGGTATTGGAGGCAGCGGCAGCTGAAGGTAACCTGGAGATTTTAGAATTTCTTGCTTTGCAAGGACTAAAGATCCAGAGTGGAGAGGCAGAGGGAGGTGGGATGTCCTTATTCAAGGCAGCCATGAGCGGCCATGCACTTGTTGTGCGATTTCTTCTAGAAAGAGGCGTTGAAGTCAACGCTGATATCTCTTGGGGGTACTCGTCGGATTTGTCACCGCTATACGGAGCCGTTTATGGGGGGAACATTGATATTGTAGACTCGCTTTTAGAGGCTGGAGCAGTCATTGGCCAGGGTTCTCAGACTGCCTTGCACGCCGCAGCTGCGCGTGGTCACAGAAATATTGCTAGACGTCTTATCGAGTCGGGTACCGATATCAACGAGACCGGGATGCATATGGGTTACCCCAGAGTAACGGCACTAAGCCATGCGGTAGAACACGGTCACCGAGATATGGTGCAGTGGCTTCTGGAAAATATGGCCCACGATCTTGGGGAGGTAACTAGCGGACCAGCGCGTGACGTCCTCCTAGCGGCAGTTCGCAGTGGTGATGAAAGTGGAATCAGAATGCTTGTCGATAAAGGGGGAAACAAGCGGTCGCTCTTTCGCCTTGCCGCACAAAGAGGGGACCTGCAGCTTGTGAAACTATTGCACAGCATGGGGGTAGACAACAGTACGGCCGGGTATGACGGCCAAATTACAGAATTCCCGACTGCGTTGGAAGAGGCGGCCCTCCATGGGTTTGAGGATGTTGTAGGATGTATGTTGGAGAGTGGTGCGGGTATAGATGCCCCCGATAGCGGCGGGACAGCGGCGTTGGGATTCGCTGTCGAGAGGGGGCATCTTGAGACGGTAAAGCTCCTGTTGTCAAAAGGGTTAGATATCAGCTCACCGGTGGTGTCTCGGAGGAGCAAAAAAACAGCACTACATATTACATTGATGTACAAGCACAATGAGCTGGCCTTGTTTCTGCTGAATAGTGGCGCTCAGGCGCGCGACCTACCCATAATAAACGGAAAACACCCATTGCATAGACTATGCAAAGACAAGCATATCAATCTGTTTGGTACCCTCCTGGAGAGATGCATTGATGAGGATATCAATTTCAAAGACTTTTTAGGATCTACCATACTTCATATTGCACTACGAGGAGGCCATACTAATATATTCGACCGTCTCCTAATTGACGGACGCATTAGCTTTGAGATACGTGATGCACGAGGTAACACAGCGCTTCAATATGCGATACAACAAGATAATATTGTAGCTGCCAGGCGCTTGCTCAACCAGGGTGCTAAGACTAATGGGCTTACGTTTGAACAACTGCAGAAAGTTGCTGAGCCGGATCATACTTTAGCTACAGGGGGTACTGGACCTGATCAACTGTCAGGTCTAAACGAACAGGGCAACGACGCCAAACCTTATGTACTACTGTCTCTCGAGGAAACAGGCATGTACCTCAAGAGAACATCCGGAGAGGCATTTACACTTTTGGGCCGGAATTGGAATGATCGTCGGGTGGTGTCCGTTTTTTTCGTTGGGTAGGTTCCTTTTACATATGTAGTGGACAATTAAACGGTGAGCCTCACGCTGACAGCCATCGATCCTTGTGAAGCCCAGATGCAAATTTCGACAATATTGACAAGAGCTTTGTAAACCCGGCTGTCTTCCTGCCGGGTAAAGGCTTCCCGAATCCCGCCTCCGCTGGGCCAGTCGTTCACTGGGGCTGGATCACAGTTGCGGCGCGCTCTGGACGGGAAATGTTTGGCCAGTTCCAAGAGGGTATCCCGTCAAACCAGGACATGAAGACACGTGGTGAGAGTTAACACTTTTGGCTACGTCCCTGCAAAGCGGAGACAAGGTTGACGGTTTTAGTGATATTTGCTCCATTTATTCGTTTCGATTGGCATCCTATACATGCCAAGGCCCCGGACCTACAACTCGCTAACACCAAGGACAGTATACTACGGATAAAGATGATGTGAGTGATGTTCCTGGCTTTTCTGTTAAGGCTCGCAGCGTTGAGATCTCATGGGTGATGTCCAATTACAATCCGTTTTCCTATAGGAACGGAGCGTCAAGGCTATTAGTGTCATACCACTTCAGAGGTAGTCTAACATTTGAGGTCAATATATTCCTGACAGTGCGACGGAATTCATTCTTTGGCTTTTAGAGGATGTCTGCTATCATTGGGTCGGGCTACTTAGTAAGGCGAAGAAACATCTTATTGAGATTGTGAGTAGTCCTAGTAATTATTTATCCTCATAATCTGACTATATTCTAATGAACACCTTCAGCGGGACTTTCAGCTAGCCGCAGGAGGTAGAGACCCGAATATTATAAGGTCTCTACTAGGACATAGTCGTGAGTGGTAACGTTTGGTACGGGGTAACGGGACAAGACAGGGTAATAGGGAACTACTTCAAGGTCAACTGCGGGGTTAATGACAATCCCGTTAACCACCAGACAACAAAATGCCAAAATACAAGCAAAGAGATATCAACAACAGGAAAGAGGACAACATTCAGGCAGCGATACGGGACTTCAATTCAGGAAGGTTCAGCACTATGAGAGCTGCTGCAGCTGAATATGATGTCCCAATCAATACCTTTAGCCGAAGACTTAAGGGGGCACAACCACGATCCCAATCTCACCCTGAGAGTTCTCTACTTACACCTGAACAAGAGGAAGCTATTGTGCGACTTTGCTTGAAGCTGGATAGTTGGGGCAACCCATTAAAGTTGCCCTATGTAAAGGCTTTAGTACTTCATATGCAACCCATCGAATCTAAAAAACATCCAGGAAGGCATTGGATATCCAGATTTCTCAACCGCCACCCTATACTTGCTAGTAAAATAGCTACTCGAATTGATAGACAGCGAGCAACTGCTGAAAACCCGAAGGTCCTATCATATTTCTTTCAGCTTGTATGTCCATTAACTCTCTTTTTATAAAAAAATATGCTTATATACCCATAGCTTGAAAAGGTCATTCGAGAGCACAATATTCAGCCGAATAACATCTGGAATATTGATGAGAAGGGGTTCCTGATAGGGCAAGCACCAAAATGTCGGGTAATCTGCCGTAAAGGGAGGAAGAATCCGAGATTGGTACAGGATGGTAACAGAAACTTTGTAACAGTAATTGAAGGCATATCAGCTGCTGGAGTATTGCTGGAACCAATGATTATACATCAAGGAAAATCGCATATCGCTGGCTGGTATACTCATGTTGATGCAAAGGAGCCGGCAACCTTTGCGGTGTCGAGTAAGGGATGGACAGATAACGAATTGGGTGTGGAATATATCAAAGAAGTATTTGACAAACAGACAAAGGAAATGTTAGTATCTATTGATCATAAAGAACATGCTAACAGAATCTAGTGCTAATGAAATCCGTCTCTTAATCCTGGATGGTCATAATTCTCACACTAGCTCCGATTTCTTGATATATGCTATCGAACACAATATTATTATTCTATGTCTTCCTGCCCATACCAGTCATATTATCCAGCCTCTGGATGTTGGCCTATTTGCTCAATTACAACGGTATTACTCAGCTGGACTAGATAAATGGACAAGTCATGGTCTCAGAACCGTTAATAAAGCAGAATTCTTTAAGTATGTATATTTATATAAAATACAATTAGTATAACTACTAATGTATATCAGGCTATTGATTGATGCTAGAAAGCAATCATATAGCGCAAGAGCGATTAAAACTGCATTTGAGGCCACCGAATATATCCACTCAATTCAAGGTATTACAGGTACCGGCCAGGAGTATTCTCCAAAATCCCCCTTCACCACCTCAAACACACCTACCTACCACACCAAAGACTGGTAGACAAGTGAACCGGTTAGGACGAGAACTCTTAGGACTTTTACAATCAGAAACTCCACGGTCCCAGAGAGTTAGGGCTGGAATACAAAAAATAGTGAAGTTTGGAGAAAAAGCGGATGCAAATCTTGATGTGGAGGTATTCCGGCACCAACAACTTAGAGAACAGGTATCCAAGAGGCCTAAAAAACCTACCCAAGACCGCCAAATACTATCGAAAGCCCGTGTAGTTTCTATACAGGACTTAGTACGTCTTAGGAACGAGAGAGAGTTAGCAGATCAAAGGAAGAGAGTCAAAGTCAAAGCTAAGGTACCAGGAAAAAGAACATCTATCAAGAAAGTAGTAGTGGAGAGTAGCGAGTCTGAACATTGGGAGGAGAATGTGACAGAGTCAGAGGAGAGCATGAGCGATCTCCAGGATGGTGATGATGAAAATATAGGGGATGTGATAGTAGTAAGGCGCCGGGAAGCATCTTAATATTTTGTATACATGACAATATATAATACTCTCTGCCTTCTAATCACTCTATCTTCTCCTGTAGTTTGGAATTCTCCTATACGCTGGCTGTTACTCATATATAGGTCATGGTCCTCTCCCATGATTGTCCCACTTTCCCATCATATCCCGTTACCACATACCAAACGTTATAAACTCCGAGAATTGTTAGGTGAGCACGTTACCCAGTCGTGCAAAATTTTAAAAGAGTGCAAGGAGGGGGAAGCCTTATTTGGCGAGATACTTCCTGTCACGACGCCACAGAGAGAAGTCAAAGATGAGATGAATATTGTCAAAGATCACGAGACACCTGTATCACCGCCCACCACAAACCCAAGAGACGATAATCCCGCCAGGCTCGACCCCCTCGGGCCAAAGCCTGGTATAATCACTCGCAGGAATACGCACACGGCTGCAGAAGAAACCACATTGTCGCCACCATTACAAACTTCCAAGGAGGGCAAAGGCCGCCAGGCCGCAGATATCGCCGCCCTTGCACAAATCATCGATTTGGAAAAAAGGGTCGATAAGCTAAAGGACCTCAGAGACCTCCTATCGCATTTGGATAAAGAAACAAAGGAAATGATAGAATTAGTAAGTCTAGCTGATAGTATCTTTACCTATTTTTACCATACTTCTTACACCACCCAGGAGTTCAATCTCGTCTCTATCCATGAAGCAAGGCAGTCTATCCAGGAGGCAAAGCGGTCTCTGAAAATGTCAGAGAGCATGAAGCGTCTTAGCTGGATCACGGTTAGTTTCGAATCCTATTCCCGATGGTGCCTGGTTCTTTCTGACGAGCAATCAAGTTTATTTTCTTACCTTTGATGTTTGTTACGGTAATAAATCTTCACAGCCAATCAAGTCACTTCTCTATTATGCTGATAGATTCTAGGGACTCTTTGGTATGAACGTGGATATTCTAGAAAATAATCCATCTTGGAAATGGTATCCAATTTCAGTAGTACCGTTCATGGTTTTTGCCATGCTTGCATGGCTTTTATTTAGATGCAGTCTTGTTCGTTTTAAATTTCCCTATGTTTCTATAGAGGGACATTTACTGATAGAATAAGTAGTTAACAAAGTCCAAGAGGTGGTACAATACCAGAGGCTCTACATCGCTCCTCCGAAACCCTATGGGACTCCTTACCAGAAGATTGAAAAAGAAACAGGACGTGGAAATGGGAAACGACATGAAGGAGCATAACGACTGAGGATACATTTGGGTATGGCGGGTTTATGATCTATGCTCATCTCCACCTACATTGCGACGGCTTCACGGGGGTGAATTGAATTTTGGATAATCAGCATGTTACTCCACGTTATTTATCTTTTTGTTCGATGCCCCGAGAATTAAAGTTAAATATTTGTTCATACAGAGTTCCCCCCAAACTCTTCCTTTCTCCATCCGTGATCGTGTTGCCAAACCTATAGATATCTAGGGATAACATTCGAACCATATATGTAATACAATTTGAGCTGTTAGCATCAGTACGCCTTACTGGAATGATATTAACTGATTCGATATTCACTGATCTCCGACTAACTATTATGTCAGACCAAGGCCTCTTTACCTTACCGACTCGTCCCCAATCCTGAAGTAATTGATACTGGATCCTTTAAGCCCAAACCACTGCCCATATATAGCCCGGTACTCGTGGATCGTCCATTTGACCCTAGATGTCGATGGGGCTTTGAAATTAATTACGTGATTACCCCCCAGGTAAGGAGGTAAGGCTCACCTCTTTCTTTTTCTTCTCCTTTTCTTTGTGGGGGGGGGGGGGGGGGATTTATGTAGTAGGGTGGCGGTAGTGTGGGGCTGTTGGTGTCACCAACGCCTTAACGGTGGGGGTGGCGGTGGCGTTTGAATAGTATTATTCGACTGATTCTAGCGAACACGGACATGACGCACTCCCACACTTGATGTCAACTGGAGATGGTTCCACACGTCTTGGGGCGACCCATCAGGGCTTTGTAGTAGGAGCGCATCAGTTGTGACTCAGCACCTATCTTTAATCGGGGGTGCGGGATTAACGCGCGGACTTATGCGGTCTTGGATCGATCGTTTTTTATTACGATTGCCGCTCAGAGCCCCTGAATTGAAAGTTGACAATAGGGGCCAGGGTTCTACCGATAATTACCGGTACCGCGAGCTCGGTGTTCCTCCCCCCCCCCCCTCCAAAGCCTGGCCTGTGGGTTTCGTGAACTCGTTAGTCCATGCATAGGGCGGTAGGATATCACCTAGCTTTATTCCGGGGTCCTCTGTAGAGAAGAACCCGGGTAGAATAGAAACAGGTACAAACGACCTCCCTTGAAAAACATGCGTGGCTGCTGGTGGGCAAGGCCAGAAATGGAACGCCAAGATCTGAGACATGGGTTGCCACCCGACAGTGATGTATGGCTCCATCCCATTTTCATAAATAATTGATCGATCGAGGAAGGCGTACAAAGTCCTAGACCTCATTGACTAACTGACTCCGTAGCTCTCACGACAACCACGGCGCCCTCAAGCTTCACTATCACACTTTACTTAAGTTTGACTATGACATTTTGGGCGAGGTCCTCAGCAATGGGACTACGTACTAGGAAGAACCAGCACTTACAAAAGGAAGCCACCTCGACCTTCACATGCCTTGGAGGTCAAAGACCAGTACTACACTTCTACATGTAGTTCCGGACAAGGACTAGCTGGACCTGGAAGGCCTACCTCTCTAGGGACCCAATATCAAAAGGCAAGCCTCCTCTGAGCTGCCTCAGGTCCGCCAATGCAGTTGAAGATAGTATTAACACATGGATCAAAGATACTTCATCTAGAAAAATCAAATATTGTAGGGTTCGTCCCTCCCACCCCAAATCAAAGGACCAGTCCTGCGAGCGGGCACACTTTGGTTGCAGGCTCAGAGCTTGTCAACCTAGACAGGAATATGCCCAAACCCGAATACTTCCTAAGAATATATCACTTCTCATTAACATATAAAGTATCCCTTGCCATGCCGGGATTCTCGAGTTAAATCCCACCACGGGCCTTGGCAACATTGAGGGCTTGGCATATCCAAGGCGATAATTAAATGGGGTGCAAAAGCCAGATAAGAAGCCAGAGTTATTGTGGCTGATCATGAGTTAAGCAGGCACATGGTACGCTTCTGGTCGTTTAATTCAGAGATTTAATCTTAATTCTATTAACCCTAACCCTGAACTATCTATTCTTTTAGCTTTATATGCAACTCCCAGGCGTGAAGTTATAAAGTCGGAAATACGAATTAGGTGTAGATCTTGGATCCTACTATACAGATCCATCAACAAGAAAATGTCCTCAAATTGATTAAGGTAGTCGAATATACTCCTGTTATCAAAACATTGTAAGATTTAATTTGGCAAATTACACATTACATTGCGTATGCTAATAACCTCCGAGAAGGCCCCCCCTATTATCCTGGACACGGCGAGGTTCACCCCCGTCACAAATTGTTGGACCCAATAGGTGGTTAGGCAAAATTCGGTGGCAGGCCCAACCCTACTGCCGTCCGCAGAGTACGACCCCTTTCTACCCTCTTAGTGAGGCGATAGCTGGAAGCCTCCACCGGCCACCTGATGTTTCCCTCTTGTTTGTTTATTTAGTTCATTAACTCTATGCTGCCTTTCGGCTATGGGGATATCGCAGTACCGCAGAACACCTCTCCATCCACCGCTACCAGAGTAGAAATAAAAATAAAGAAATTAAAACAAATACGCCCTGTCTCTTCCTCAACACTTACCAACATTGTGCACTCACTGTCTCGAATCTCACCACCCACAATGCAAGCCCCTCCCCATATCTCAAAGTCAGTTTCTGGGCTTAGGGAAAAACTTTCTACTCAATTTGAAATTCGAATGTTGCTCTCCCGTCTATCCCATATAGGTAATTATGTGGCGTCTATGGTTTGGGCTTTGTGTCCCAGTATTCCGAATTGGAGTTCTACTGTGAAACAACAAGTTCAACTTCACGTCATGTAACTAGTTAATACTCTAATATCAATGCCCAACTCCCTTACTGGCCATCTCTACAAATTTAGCCACCTATAAATCACCCCACCACAAAACCTCCCACTTCACGTTCTGCAAACTACCAAAATTTCTCATATTCTTCATCTTGTCTCTAATCCCCTTTTTAACCTCCTCCCGCCCCCCTCTCCCTCTAGATCATCTATGCATGGACCACTCCCGACATCCAAAAGCACCCCTTCCCCCGTTAAAGACTTTACAAATTGATTGAACACGCAATTATATTTTAGGTTAGAGAAGTTCCTAGCCATCTATTTATTTGCAGAACTACATAACCCCACTTTCTTCATCTACTGTCGGCGGTTGAGCTGCCGACAGTTCTTATTCCTGGTGAGCGTTTTTCAATCTGTTCTTCCATCTCATCTAGTCCATCACTAAGGTAGGATACCAAATACTCCCGTACGAAACCGCCAAGCCATTTCAGAAAAGCAATTCTAGTTAATAATATTTAGCTAGATAGATCTCTCTCACTCCGGTCGATTGCCCTCAGGTTTAGCTATGGCATTTTGAGTATTCTAGCGGATTCAAGGTTCTCACATTTCAAGCTTTACTCCCGGTACATGCAGTAGTGATCTAAACAAGGCTGAAGCGGTAAGGTAACCACCATGTCGTGCGGACACCTGCATGCAGCACTTTTACACCTAGCGAGGCTAACCAGCGACGCTACTGGCGACGCCACTGCACCTCTAGCGGCTAAACCCTTAGTCAGAGTTAAAAGCAACTGCACCCAATTAGCCCAATTAGCCGCACACCCACAATCACCACACCGAATAAAACCATCCACGGTAGTCTCGCGTAGACTCGAATTCCTACCAGTAGCTCCACCGGTAGCCGAAGCAGGGGTTTCCCGCCTAAGTACAGCGGTAGGTAATAAGTGATGGAACGCAGTGATGCCTGTTTTGGTAAAACGCCACCAACATCTGGTGTCTGTACCTCAGGGCGTTCCATCACTTATTACCTGTCGCTGTACATGGTTACAAGCAAAACCATAATGAAGCCGCTAATGGGCTTGATGTAGGCGCGCGGTCTTATATCTGAGGGCCACCAGGTGGAGAGATCACACCCACTTGGCGGTCGACTGTATATATACGTATTCGTAGGGTATCGGAAGATAATTATGCAAGTAATAGACCAACTCCAATAACAACCAGGGTACAATTATGCAGACCGCCCACAAAAAGCCATACCCGATCCCGCTAGATACGCGAAGCTTGCAAGATTGCAGGATAGAGATGAAAGACAGGAACGGTCTCAAAGGATGAACTAATTTCCTCGAGTCTCCTGTAGACGACCAGGGCGCAATTCGGGGGAGCCACATGTGTGGCCAACCTTACCTTTCGCTAGCAGGTATCCTATCATCCGCAGGGGTCGATGAGGGCGGAAGATAAGAATCTCGAAACTGCACCTGACGTATAGAGGGGAAACGAGGTCAGAGAGTAGGCGTAATATATCGAAGACTGGCCCAGCAGGTAGCAGTAGTAATCCGTATTCCAGACGTGCCGCTCATGGGTTGTGTAATATATGAAAGTGTAAAGGAGAGAAGGGACCAAGAAATATCCACCTGAGCTACCTCGAGGAAATGGGATGGCTCATGACCGGCTGGGCGGGAGGTCCTGGTAGCATGTTGGGGAATCTTCTCTATCCTATGGTTCCCGTTTCTGTCGGTACCATCGTAGAGGTCGCATCTAGGCCGCTAGCAAGTGCGGTACTGGCGGCCGCTGATGTAGCTGTGGCTAGTATCAACAGCAAAGGGTATAAACGTTGTGAGTGTCGCAGTATTATATTGCTGCCGGGTGCTTCATTCTGGCGAAAGATTCCGAGGAAACCAACTACAGGCAATCGACTTCGAAGAACAGCCGTAATAGAAAGTACTGATGTGCGGGGTAGATCAAGATTATCATCAACGATGATTGGGCAAGATGATCAACATCCAGTATAAGGCTCTGGGATAAAGTGAGCGAACTAAACGTGGCGTTGACAGGTGAGATCTGTTCACTCACTTTATCCCAGAGCCTTGTAGTTTCGATTGTTTAGTCAGCCTTGTCCGGAGGATGAGTAGCTAGAAACTCAAAATCCTGACAGGAAACCAAGCGCAGGAGCATTATCCATATTGCTTATTGTCCAAGCATAAATGAAGCCTTGTGAAGATCAATTAAGCATATTTACCTACACACTGCTTGCGAGTAGTTGAGCGTGATCTGAACTTACATGGTTGTCTTGGCGACTAGGGTTAGGGGAAGATGTATTGTTTGGGAGCCTCGCAGCATCTATTACTTTTCGATACACTGCCCACACAACAGTGACATGTAGATATATTGTAGACTGAACTAGCATTTAAAATAGATAAGCTTATGGTATGTATGTAAGTACTCCTTCAACGCCAGATCGGATATTCCTATAACTTATATAAATCATAATTAGGGTCCGAGAGTTTAATTTATCGAAGAGTATTATATGCTTTATATCCAAAAAAACCTAAGATTTAGCCTGCTTCGGCAATAATCTGTCTGTCGCCCAATTAGACCTGAAAGGGTCTGCGGAGGAAGGCACGTACAAAAAGCGGAAATCAGGGTTAGGGTTTTTAAGCAAGGTTAAGGCTGGGGACTTGAGATATCACGTCCTTCCTTCCCTACACCTTTACACCTCTATCTCTAACGCTTTAGACTAAGTACCGTGTCAATTCCACACAAATCTGTATGGGAATTCCTGCCGCCAAAGCTATATCCACCACCTCTTGAGATATTTGGTACCAGATTTTTTTTTTTTTTTTTTGTTTAGCTCATTAATTACATCCAGCCCTTGGGCTATGGTAATAAGTCCCTCCCCTCTGAAGCGACCAATTTTCCTTTGGTACCAGATTGGTAATGAATCAATTCAACCCCAAAATTAAACACAAACATTTGGGTAATTCCAGATTAATTATCCTCCATTATGGTTATTGTGGGATCTTCGTTTTTCGAAGGCCTCATGTCTGTTTTAGTGCCGCTGCCTTGCGACACACTTCTAGGTCTGACCCAGTACTGGGTCGAAAACGTTACACCTTCTCTACACCCTTACCTCTAGCTCTGCGGCTTCATCTATACCCCCCCTTCCTCCTCTCACGCTTTCCCGTTCCATTCGGGCATCATATAGGTATGAACTAGTCGTGGAGTAAAGCTGGGAATCGGAATCCACAGAATTGGTGTGCCAACTGGTGGCTAGAGGTGTGAGGATGTTTCCCAGATACCTACCTGCCCAAAGCTAAGTAAGAGTTACCAAAGGGAAAACTGTGCTAAATATAGGTCAACCAACAATACGTCTGAACTCGCTTGGACATGGGTTATCACTCGGTTTAATTCCTAACTGGTTGCTGTACCGCCCCAAAGACTAACAAGGCACCCTTGCTAAGAGGCACCGCAAGGGATAAACCTATTTAATCCGTGGGGGGCCGTAAAATAACTTATCTGTGCATATATGCTTTTCAATGACAATCAGGTGTGGCAGGTAGTGTCCCGCGGCGGTTGTCTCCAGGAAAGGTCCCGGGTGGGTAGGTTCTTATGGTTGGGAATTGGGTTAGAACAGTAGCCATTATACCGTCGGGATACCTTGACAATACCGTGTAGCTCCAAGGTATACTGATAGATATGGTACTAGATATACCCAATATTGTTTATTTTATTGAGACACGATAGAAAGCATTGCTCAAAAGAGGGGCAATGCTTTAATATGTTAATTATAGAGGTCGTAACGAGTTAATATACATTGCCAAAGAAAGAAATAGAAGAAATGAGAATGCGTATGTCAAAATATATCAAGTATTCAAAGCTCTAAGTGCGTTTGTCTCTAGTATACATGTAGAATTGATCTTTTATACTCTAAGCTGTGGTTAAAGGTACTATATCAACTCGCAGTCCCGGAATGGCCACTGCTGATTGTAGTTACTGAGATACCTCCTGTGCCTTGTGCCTCCTGGGATCCTAGTTGACGACCAAAAGCTAAACTCACTGGCTCGATGCCCAATCCCATAAAAAACGGTCGCTATGTCACCATCTCCCACGGTTCACTGATATATTTGATTACTTAGCTAGGCAATATCTTCATGGGCTAGGGTTTTGCACCCCAGAATAGCCAATTGAAAAGGGAGAATATGTTCCCCGCACGCTCCCAATTGGCTCAGGGCACCTATGTGTTCATCGGGTGTGCAACCTGTGCCCACCTGAGATTACAGGGGCCATTAAGATTGACACAGGTTACACACAGAGGCCTCGGAGTCTCGGGTTGAAAAACATTGCGTCTAATACTCGTAAATAAAATCCGAAGGTCCTTTCTACTTGGGTGAAATTAAGTATGCTATCGCGAGAAACAATTCTTAATTTCACCGCAAGTACATCGAATACAATTCATCCTAACCCTAACCCTAACTCCATAGTATATAATTACTTTGGTAAATCGAGGTACTATTACCGCAGGCCATTTAACAAAATATATTTTCCAATGCCAATGATTTTACCTAATCACTAGTATTCACCGAAAACTATAAGTAACCTAGTTAGTCGCATTCTTAGTAGTTAATAAACTTAGAGCTACAGGTTCAAACTAGTCCAGTCCTTCGAAATGCAGGAGACTAGATCTACAAATCGGGACGTCTGTACCCATCCGCAGGATTTCCTGCACCCGACCAAGTAACGGCTATGTAGCCTCAGCCCTGTACTGTCGTTCACTGGGTGATGATGGATACTGGGTGTTGACGGATCCCACAAAAGAGAAACAGCCAAGCCCGCCTAACTTGTTCCTATTGGTCAAAAAGCCCCTGTCCGTCAACGCCCATGGCCAGTGTCCGTAAATGCTCAGTGAGTGACAGTAATGTATTGAACTTGACATCCCTAGAGACAAAGTGCACTGAAAACGACCAAAGCTAATGTGTTCCAACTTGTCTCAGACGGGCGCGGAATGCAGGCAATAGGTCTAAGGTCTCGTAGGTAAACCTATGAAATGCAGCTACAGTATTTGAATCTCCATGTTAGGCTACTCCGCGGTTTGGGAGGTCCGATGACAGATACATGTACTGCTTGGTTGATTTCCGACCTCTTGTATGATACCTCAAAGCGCAGGTATGTATATAGTACAAACACCGTGGGGATGCCATTTAACACGCCACCCCGGAATTATCTCTTCGATCCTTTTTTTGATAGCATTTGTGTGAATAAATAATAGTCCTTAATCTTGTGGGATCTCTTTCCCCGCAAACCAGGGCTGCCTGGTGGTACCAAACCCGGGTACCCCTGTCTTAGGAGTAAGGCTGCAACGGAAGGTCGTCTTGCGAGTCTGTAAATGATGTAGATAAAGAAATCAAATTCTTCTCTTATAACATTGTACCTTTTCATTGGTGGGGAAGACATTGACAAATATATTAGCCCCACAGAAAAACTCCTTTAATCGCTCATATCATATTGTTACGCCTCCCCCCCCCTGATACATATCAAATACCCCGAGTGGCAAAAACCAAAGAAAGGGAATTAGGAAATATGAAAGTATAGAAATGATTAAAGAAAGTTTCGGTTCCTTATCTTTTAGTAACCTTCAAACAACTGAGTAGCAAACAAGTGGTGATAGTTGGCCAGAGGAGCGCCACCGGGTGTGCGTCTAATTGCAGGTACATTCGGGGCTAGGCCCTCCGATTTCTTGATGCCCACTAGTGAACACGAGGTTATCGATCTTGTTCGATGGAATATGGGGGCTGATGGCTCGTCATGGCAGGTATTCAGTCCATGCGGCCTTTGTTGAACGATGAAGGTCGTAAACGAAGAAAAGATACAACAAATTACCGGCGACCACGTAGATTAATGCTAGGGCACACATTGACCACATATTCCAAAGGTGCCTTCTTTCTGCTCCGGGGGGAGGCCTCTCTTCCATCTCTAATCCAAAAAAAAACCTCGCCTCCAACCCTCCGAAGCCAAACTCCAGAAAGTGCGCCAGCGCCGGCACGGGAGCATTGACAGCTGCCACCACGGGTGCGTAAGTACCACCTGAATCCAGGCGGTACTGCTTAGAGTATTTACAAAAAGAAATGAGCGCAAAATTAATACCATAAAGATTACAAATCACTAGGGACACAAAGATAGATCGTGTCATGTACTTATTAGTTTCCATGAGCGAATGAATCTCCTCACTTCCGCACTCAGGGACTCCCCATCGGGGCGCACATGGTATCTCAGTAGCACAATACGTTGCAAGGAATTCCAGTACTTCGAGCAGCACCCAAGGGACAAACATAAGAATTGCCCAAAATAGCCCAAAGCCGAGGTTGCTATAACCGCACACCTTGGCGAACTGCAGGACGGACAAGCAAGAAACAACGATCCTCAGGAGCATGTACTGGTTGACCTTCCGCAGGGACAGAATATCCTGACCCCCGGTGCTCTCACCGCCCTTGCTTTTCGTCCGGCAATTGACCGAGTGTCGGAGTGCTTGCTTGAATGTAAGGCGGTATGCGGAGGGACAAAGACGAACGTCGCTACCATAGTTACACACCGGGTCCGATGGAAGGTGGCAGTGATGCTTAGGAGGCCAGAACACGTCCCAAAGAAGGTCTACGGTGTCGAAGAACGGGCTAAAGGGTAAAAGCAAAGCGAGGATTCGAAAAGACGGCTCAAGCCCCACTGAGCCGCTCAAGGGGTGGATGATATATGAAAGCGTGAAAGCTAGATACGCCCAGAACAGAGTGATGGGGGTTACTGGAGAGGGGGCAGGTGCGCCGTGCGTGTCTAATTCCGTAATGGGTGCGTCCATTATTCTCGAGGTCTGTGTAGAGATTCTAAGCTTTGGCGGCGTTTTCTAGGAACCCCTAGGTGCTTTATTAACGACATTGTGATGCACTCTAGGCACTGTGGATAACAAGGCTCAGGTGCGGCAACGGTTGCGGGTAGGGGCTTGGCACCGCGACAACGCACACAGCAAATACCCTACAACAACGAACGGGACTGGGCTGGAAGACTAGAGCCTTGTATCGATAATATCTGTAGCCTGGTTCCTGTGATTGGTAGACAGGTATAAATCTAGGAGCTCGATCCAAGCGATCCCGCCCGTCTCAAACCCGGAACACTGCCCCATATGATTGAAAGTGCCTGCCCCGCACGCGGTGGGCCTAGGTCACACCTTGGCCAGGGATATTGACTACTAAGAACTCCGATCAAGCGACATATGGACTCGACCCCGCAACAGGTGCTCACATCCTTTGCCGGGCGAATCCCCCCCACGCATGGATATCATAGTATGTATCCGTTCTTGGAAAACAGGACCTTTCTGTATCGTCGATGCTGAGATTCCCCAGGGTGCAAGAGGAAAATTTTCTCACGGCTGTGCACCACCGCTTACGCCGTGCATTCCTGGCCACCCCCGATATGAACTCCTACCCGAGACAGAGTACAAGGCTCTGGGAAAAAGTGAGTGAACGGATCCTCACCTGTCAACACCAAATTTAATTCACTCACTCTATCCCAGAGCCTTGTACAGGCACCAATCTAAAGCACCCAGCCGCGATAGATGGGGCGTATTTCGGCGTGAGCGGTTTTGCACAACTTTTGAGGTCTTGGCGGGATTTTCACCTCAAAAGAACAATGCACTTAATATACTCAGAGGTTGTTGGCCAAATCACTCTACAGTACGAGGATACGAGCAATGGCCAGCTCGCGACTGCAAGTTGATCAGTAATAGGGAACAGCGACAGAGTCTAGGGAACAGCGGTAAAGTATAGGAACAGCGGGGGGGTTAACCTGTTCGGTTACCTAGCTGCTCAGAGTGGCGCTAACCACCTCTGTCTAAATATTAAGCTCTTGGCACTAATCCCTGCCAGACCAATCAAATCACGTAGATTCTGGTCTCACTATTATACTTTCTGTCATTAGCGCGCCTATATAGGAAGTGGCGCTAACCACCTCTGTGCCTAAATATTAAGCTCTTGGCGGTTACCACTTCACCAAGCCGACCAACCAAGCCATATCGAGATCACACTTTCATATCTCCTGAGACATAGGGTACTGTAGTACTATATAGATTATTCATTCGGCCTATCACCCAGAGGATTAAGACAGGTGGGGAATCTCTCTCATGCATAAATATCATGTGATCTCGATTTTGGTAGCAGTCCACCGCGTTTATCAGTCCTTGGAATACTTAGATCGAAATACGCACATTGCTGCTCTACTTTAGCCAGTCGCTTCCTGGATAGGGCACACTAATGCATGAGAAAAATTCCCCAAGTGCCTTAATCCTTCGGGTAACAAGGATATATCTTGGGTCCAAATAGGGATGGTTTTGGGTGAACTGCGCACTCCCTATAAGGATAGATTAAATGGCGTATAAGGATATTTCTGGATGCAAAATTGTCACATTCCCATATCCTTATAGCGAGACTGTACCGCACTAGCGCTGCCTATGTAGCCTTCGGGGAAGCCTATGTCATTTCACAGGTGCATCTTATAGGTGACATGGCCGCAACAATCTTGGCCACTCCATTTACTTGTGGACCAATAAGAGCCTTAGGTTCCGGCCATGTTATGGCTGAAAATCAAATCTTGGCCACAATCCTGTATTATCGGGGTATAAACGGGTATATTTACAAAGTCTTGGCGCTCTTTACATACAAATCTAGGCAAATTGCATCTCGAATAACCTTTCAACCAGACAAGATATCAAAGATCTATGAGACCAAAATCTTTACCACACCTACCCCTCCGCCCGCCAAAGATGCCAGGCCTCTGCAAGAAACCAATTCAGATGTGCCTTACGCCTGACGCACTAGCCTAGGTCTCCGTTTGGCAAGATCAGATGTCCCAAACCTGGCAGCAATTAACTGACAGACGAAGGGATACCTACAAAGATTTTTGCAAAATATCCTTTCTGGTTGGAAAGCTCTTTGCGATGCAATTTATGTCACCTTCAAGGTGCGCGGCGCCACGATTCCTCACTTCGGAACTGGTAATGTGTCAAAAGGCTTACCCGGGCGTGTTTTGCAGCAGGGTTTGGGGGTCGCAACCTACTGAACGAGAGACTGCGGCGTTCGCGTATAATTTGCTTGTTTATTCCTAGATACAAAACTAGGGTCCTTGTGTTAGAGTCTTTTTATCCACACTGACTCGGAGGTTGAAAGGTGGCTTTCGAGGCAGGAGTCGTATGCATAAGCTAGGTGGGGGGAAAGAACACACATGAAAGAGCCAGTAACATGACGGGACCCAGCGTAATTCTGAGAAATCTGACAGATCATAAGTCGAAAATTCAGGTTTAGCTCGTCAATATTGCCGCTGGAGCGCGCGCCAACCATGTTGTGATACATGTATTCGTCTTTTCATGTAAAGCTGCTGGTAGTTTCCCTCGACTACAACCTTTCGGGTGTGGGATAAAAGACTCTATTAGGAAGACTCACTTATGGGAACATGGGGAATGCCGGACAGGACGCCGAGTTTGAAAAACAGCCGCTTCTCCTAGCGGCCCTAACCCTGACACTTCAAAGTCAAATACATACCACGGGCACAAAGACCGACCAGAGGCTTCAGCTGCATGCGGGGGATATTACCTAGCATTTGAGTGATGATCTCCTCGCTCCCATAAAGGCCACCCCTTACACACGAAATACCTATTTTACACAGCTATCGCACAAATGCCTTAACCGGTGGGCAAGCATAAACATGGGTTCAGTTTGGGAATAACTTTACCACTCTAGTTGTACATTTAAGCCGATGCTCAACCACACAGTCCATCCCACCCATCGATCCTCACCTGTTTCGAACATCTGCTCGGGAAGCAGGAGAAGAAAGATTTCTCAAGAATAGATAGACAAAGCTACCCTCTACTACACGGACAGGCCCCTATGGGATATGGCACTACCTCACCTACTCGACTCCAGGGAGGCCACAGCCTCCACGTCTGCTCTCCCCCTCCAGCTCCTGCTCTGCAAGCCATCCGCCCACGTCAAATCAAAACCCATGTACACGACTCGGGAATTCCGGAACAAGCATACCCGATACAGCCCCCACTGCGCCATAGCCCACAACGCAGCTCGAGCAACCGGCTCCCACGACCGGGAGGGGGGGTTAAAGCATTGGAGGAGAGGCTCTGTAGATTACACGGCCCGCAGATACTGTATACGATAAGAAAACCCCGCGCCCTCGAGGGGTATCGGTATCGGTATCGTTGGTCGGTCTAATGGCCATGCCCATGCTCACTTCCGCGCCCCTCCGACCCCCGACACAACTTACCCAGTGTTCCATAACAACCATCAGAACAAAGTGAGGCCCTTGAGCCGGAGCCCAGTAGTCTCTACCACCCACACGGAGGCTCCCCTGCTGGATCAGTGGCCGGGTCCATTTCGCGCCTTGTACAGCTCTGTTCGGAAAGTCCTGGCACCCTACTATATTATGTCTGTTTATGAACCGTAACCGTACCCACCAACAACCACTTCTCCTGCGTTTACTCAAAAATTGATAGTTATGGCCGTAATGAGTATATTGTAGCTCTCTGTTATTGTAGTCACAGTAATGGGAGAGTTAGAGAATAGAAGAAACACCCTCGTACTTTTGGCCCGGGGGTGCCGGGTTTTTCGGATGGGGCTGTATATCCCCCTCAACAGTGTCATCCGCCTAACCTAGTGCGAAACTATACTCTGCCTTTAGACACAAAGAGTAGTCCCAAGCACGCGTTTCTAGCAATTATGTAGATATGCGCAGGTTTCCGGCTGATCAGGGTCACAGATGATCACTCGTCATCCGAGTGATAGCCCATGAACCGGCGGTGTGTTTCCTCCCAACATGAGATCGTGTTGAGCGCCAGTCGGGGCGCTGGTTCGGGACGCAATATGATATCCGCCACTCAACGGTAGTTTCAGCAACCAGTTCACCCCGTACTTGATAGGTTGGGGGGAGGGGAGGTTCTACCGAACACTGAGAGTTAAGTTGGTTCGAAGAGATATTATGCGTATGTCTAGTGGGTGTTTACCGGTGATGCCACAGTCAGCTACAGCGTCGGTACCAAGTCGGAGGACGAGAACCGTAGTGTATCAACGCTGGCAAAAAAAAACAATTCAACAGAGGTGACCTGACCTGTGCTAGTCATGATCGACATACAAGATTATTGAATTGAATAACGCGCGATCGGCATTCAATAGTTTCTATTACTGATGATGTCCTCTGCAACCAACCGTTGTTGAGTCCCACTCCAGGCCTAACTCCCCCCAATACCCGGCCTACACCCCACCAGAAAAAGTACCGCAGGAACAAAACGGCCCCCGCAATGTTTTACTCCGGTGGTACAGAGACTTTGGCATTAATAGGTCCACTACGCGATCCACTCCTAGTTTGACACAGTTCTCCACACAACGGTCTGATGAAATTAGGGAAGGTTGTGTGCTGAGAATGTCCCACCTAAGCCCACGCCTGTCACGATACAATGAGCAGCCACATCCAGCCCCTGCGCATCCTACTGTCCTATAGCCCATAGCAATAGCCAACACAGCGCCACTCCATGCCCACACCACCGCAAGAACCCAACCCCCCCACCACCAGCCAAGAACCCCCTTCCAACCCCAGCCACGCGCAAAACAACCCATCCCGCCCCGCCCTCCACGCAACCAAGCAAAGAACTCCCCGCTCCTCCGGGACCGCGGCACATGTACAAGTGAGACGCAACACGAAACACTGATAACTAGAAGACATGTTTGCACCACAGCGCGGATATCGTCGTTGTGGTTGGTCTTTATGGGCATGGCGCGCGGGGGTCCGGCAGTCTAGAGGATACCTACTATGCTGGCCGCTAGCTAGCTAGCGGATACTCTTCTGCGGTTGGTTTATGTTGGCTTTCACGTGGTACCACTCCCCCGAGGGGGAGCACATGTAGGCTCCTACTAGTAGTTTATTCCATATCTACCTAGCTAGACGAGCACCCGGCACCCCCCCCCCCCTAAAACGCCGATTTGCCCCCATCCACCTCCCAGCTGGCCCCGGTGACATAACTCGCCATATGACTTGCCAAAAACAGGACCACATCCGCCACCTCCTCGGGCCTTCCAATCCGCCGCTGCATCACCTGCGCCTCATACAGGCGCTCCTTCTCCGCCTGCGTCTTATCGCCAATCATTCCCATCAGCAGCTCCGTGTGCACGGGGCCGGGACACACACAGTTGACCCTTATCCCGTCGGCGGCATGGTCCAGCGCTACCCCCCAGCAGCATCATTAGCGCTCCGCAACCAGACCGGGGGGGGGGGATCATACCTGCGCTGCGCGTCATGCCGACGACGGCATGCTTCCCCGCAACATAGGCCATTGAGCGCGGCGACGCAAAGAAGCCGGACACGGAGGCGAGGTTCACGATCGCGCCGCGGGCGGGCGGGCGGCCGGCGACGGAGACGGCCTCCTGGCGCAGCATGGCGCGCAGCTGCTCGCGCTGCGTGTACAGGAGGCCGTAGACGTTGACGTTGTTTGTCGCGTCCCAGTTTTCCTTTGTCATTTCTGCGGCCGTGGTGTTGACGTGCACTGGGCGCTGTCGCCTCGTCTGTCAGCTGTGTGTGTGTGGGGGGGGGGGGGCCAGGAGGGGTCTGGGGGGACAGTACGCCGGCGTTGTTGCACGCATAGTCGATTCGTCCGAGGGCGGCCACGGTTGCGGCGACCATGGCGGCGACGGCGGCCTCGTCGGTTACGTCCGTGTGTTGGGCCAGCACCTCGAAGTGCGGGTTTGTGGCGGCGCGGCGGGCCTCGGCCGCGACGGACTGGATGCGTGTGTTGTTGATGTCGCTGATGGAGAGGCCGGAGATGCCGGCGCGGGCGTAGGCGAGGGCTGTGGCGCGGCCGATGCCGAGGCCTGTGCGGATGTGGGGGGTTAGTTAGGGAGGAGGGGGAGGGGGTGCCGGCGCGGGGGATGGGGGCGTTGCCGGTGAGGCGGAGCATGGACATTGTGGTGGGTAGTGTGAGGAGTCGGGAGGGGGAGCTCGGGGTTATATGCAGCTGGCGGGCGTGTATAGCTAGGCGTCAATCGTGCCTCAGCGGGGAGGGGAGGGGGGAGGGGGAGAGGGGAGAGGGGGAGGCCCGGTCTTAATATACATACATGTATATACCGGCAGTTCTACACACACCCCACACCCCACACCCCCAACCCAAACCGGAACACCCAGATGCGTCATTCCGCCGTCCTACACCGCGGAGCGCTGTGCTCCTGGCGCGCATCCACCCGCGGAGCAGCGGAGGCCCCGGAGACCTGTCGCACGACGGGCGAGAGGAACCCGGGCGACAGCGCTCCGGACGCAGCAATGAGTGTGGGGTCAATGATCGTCGCTGCATGATGCATGATGCACGTAGCACACCCCTGCAACGATGGCGGGGTAGCGGGTGCCAAGAGATCTCTATCGTATCGCGGACACAAGACCGGCTGGCATTTTTGTTGGTGGGTTGTGGTACCGGGCATGATGCGATGGTCGCAGCTCAGCGCGGACGGCGGAATGGTATTTGTTTCTATTGGTGGATGGATGGTCCGCGCACTGCCTTCTCCAGTTCACACAGTTTACCCCCGCTGTATGACGCCTTCGGGGTTCGTGCGAGAGGTACGACCCCCACCCGATCACGGTGGTATAGAGGGCCGGCCGGGTGGACGTGCTCGCTGCTGCCCCGAGCGGTCGCTGAGGAGCCTAAACGCCTGCCCGGTGAACGACAGCTCCCGGACATACCCAACAACGACAACACACCCTCCATACGGGCGGGGGAAGCCTCCCGCGCGCACATATAACCGCCGGCGGCGCTGGACCTCACAAAGTGTCCAAAACACAAACCCCCGATCTCCGGGCATGACGTGGGTTAGGGTTCCACCGTTGTGTGGGCCATCGGCCACTTACCGACCACCCTCACCACGGCCATCGCGTAGACACAATCTCTACGCGGTGTTGGGTAACGAGCATTACCGGCATGCGCCATGTACTGTTGAAACCGGTTCATGAACAAAAACCTACCAGCCACTCCCGCAGTCTAGCTACTGCCTTGGGGACCCAGTCCACACACGCGATCCGTGGTCTCTCGCCAGCACACAATGGCCCAGACCACCCACGATACACCGAGTCGAGGGACGTTGAGGTTATCGATCTTCGTCGGGCGGGGGTACTGACTCCCCCCAAAACCCTCGTGTGGCTTTACCAGCACATGCTATCACCAACTAGTAGATCGCCCATAAAACTAAACGCTGATCAGTCTTAGTACCAAACAAAACTCTCCTATGCCATCGGCCAGAGTATCAGAAAATATGAAAGTGCGACATCCCGACGTGGTTGGCCGGATTAATGAGAGGGTGTTGACTAAGCCCCGCCAAGAGCCAAATATCTCAACACAGAGGCGGTTAGCGCCACTTCCCATATAGGCGCGCTAGCGGCAGAAAGTATAATTTGAGACATGTGTGAGACAGAATCTACAGTGTTCCCGGGTCTTTTGACGAAACGGGTCTTTTGACGAACCGAGTATGTGGCGCCACCACCCTATAATAAATATAATAAATCATAATATAATACAATGCTATGCTTATAGGATCATAAAATTAGGGGAAAGCAACCAAGTTCTTTGGCTCAGTTGGTAGAAGGTATCCTTGGCTCGGTACTTCTTCTATCAAATGGGTTGAGGTTCAAATCCCATTCAGTTTGTAGGGTCCTCTCTGCATAGGTTCAGCGGCTAAGCTGCGAATGAACATTTTCAGAGGAATAGTGCCTTGTCTCATTAGTGCCTTGTCCTATTAGTGCCTTGTCCCATGCATGAATTTCTGTGGCAGCAAGAATTTAAAAATGCGATTTCTCTGCCACTGAGTGGTCCTTTGCCCCTCAGGTTTTGCTAAAATATTTGGCATTCGGCTTAATAAATTTGGCATTCGGTTGACTAAAAAATATTAGATTTCTAGCGTTAATTATGCCTATATAAAGCCCCTTACCCCCTCTTCTTCCTCTTCATCTGCTCGAGTAGTCAAAATCGTGAATATTTCAAAAACTCACGATCGCGTGTTGAGTTTTTCATCAAAAATGAAATATTTAAGGACAAATATGACACTTTCAGTCGAGGATATCGTCATAGAGTTAAGCGTATCCTTAAGAGATGGGACGATAGTCGAGCTGAACTTGAGACAATTCATGCTCACCTCAACTACATGGATCTTAAAGCACTAAAAACATCAAAGCACTACGCCATGACGATCGCAAAGACTTCAAAGTCATACCTTCCTCACCAAATCCTGTTCAGGCCGTTGATAATAATGGAAATATTTTGGCCTACCGATTCCGTTTGCACAATCCTGAACTTGTCGACAATCTTTCCCTTACCGCCTCTCAACTTCCAAAGCAAGAGTCTCTGCTGTTCACGGTTTGACCATCGACATTTATATGATTGATTACAAGTATTAATGAAACAGTACCGCAACCAGCTACCACAATCCGAAGCCTTTATTGAAGCAAACCAAAACCTGTTTCATACCCTTACAGATACTTTGCGACTCTTATCCCCCAATATGTTTCAAAAATATATTGGTCCCAAAAAATATCTTCCTGATGGCTTCAAATTCTTTTGCGACGCCTGGCCAGGTCTTGCAGTTAACCTTGGTCTTAATAAAGACAAAAAATCCAGCATTCACCGAGACGTCAAAGACTATTACCGTGCCTACAACTATGTACTTCCTTTCAAAACTGTCCCGGCGTCTTGGCATCGGTTCCGGCAGTTCGGTAAGAGAAGGCAGGGTTGCGACGGAAGAGGGATTGTTAGGCGAGGATGGACGGAGGTGGGGAGATAGTGACGTCATAGGATTCCAGGAGGTTCTATGGCGTGATGGATTTGTAATGTAGGTGGAAGGGATGGTGGGGAGGAATACGAGGAGTAGTTGCAGCAGGATTCGATAGGTTTCTCTGGATGAAGGAATGAGTCATAGCGGACTAGTGGAGGAAGGTGTTAAATAGAGCGGGGGGGGGTCTTCTCTTTAGTTCTTTCTTTCTTTTCTCTCTGTCTCGTCTTTCTGTTATCTCGATACATAGGAATATACTCCTATTCTCACGCCATAAGTTCCTGAGATCCCAGAACTTAGTTTCGGATTCTACCATAGCTATCATCATCGTTCTCGTTGAGGTCCATCTGATCCTCACTTCCCCTGCTCTTGTCCTTGCCCCTGCCCAGCTCTGCGCTGCTTGGCCGTGCCTTTGTCTTGCTGCCTCTCTGTCTTCGCCTTGTCGCCGTTGTCGCTGTGTTCCTCACCTCTCTGCGTCATCATTGCGCCTTCTCTGCGTCACGCCACAAAACACATGATTCGTAAGATTGGGTTGGAGAGATCTCATTTTACGAACTCGCGCTAGATTGATCTTCGCACGTGATCTTCAGCTTTTTTTGCCTTTTTGATTTGTTTTATCATAAAAGTGTATTTGATTTTAAAAAACGAGAGGATACTAAAGCTGGAAAGGGTGGTCCAAAACCTGCTAAACATAAGAAGCAGGAAAAACAGGAGGTAGACAATAAGGATAAAGGCGGGAAAAAGAGGAAATTGAATGTCAATTAATTTCATTCTCAACTTACTTTATTTATCTTTTAGGACTTTTTCTGCTCTTTGTTTTGCTTTTTGAGTCGCCCGTTCTTCTTTTACCTTTTCCTTTTCGAGTAAAAGAATAGCCCGAGCCTCAGCTTTATTCATCTTTTCTTCTTCTTTTTTAAGCCTTTTGTGTTCCTTCTCCTCCATTCTTAACATACGTTCTGTATTTCTTTTCTCTATATCCTCTACCCTCTGTTTCTTTACCTCTTCCTTTCTCTGCTTTTCTTCCTCCCTTTTCTGTTTTCTCCAAACCTCCTCGATATCTTTTTCATCACGTTTTTTTTTCAATTCCATCAGAACCGTTTCTTTTTCCAATACTACCGCCGTATGTGTATTCAGATGACGTGTGTCTCGTTTGCCTTCCTTCTCTTTTTGCATTATTGTTTCACGTAAATGCCTTTCTCCAGCTTCATGCATTAGTACCTGAGTACTATTGGCTATATTTCCCTCCGCAAGTTTCCGATAAAGTATACGCTGATAGGTTGAACGAGGACTATTGGAATCGAGAGTCAAAAGAGCTAGATTGAGCAGATTTTGTACTGACTGTAGTGTTGTAGGTATTGATGGATTGAACGTTAAAAGGGAATGAGGATCATTAGATGGAGGTTTGTTGTTGCGCCCGCTTCCATTGGTATCATTCAAGTTCTCTGATACTTCGCTTCCTTACGCTTAAAGTATCCAATATTATCGGGCGATTGTAAGCAGAAATTCCAGCTGCACAAAATCCAAATTTTAATGTTAGAATTGGTAAAGCGCCTTTACGTGCTTTTGCTAACAGATTTGGAAATGTGTTTTTAGTAACCAAGATTCGGCATTCTGTAACTTCCTGTCGGTAGTACTTTTTTAAAGGGCCAAAAACTCCAACATCTAATGGCTGAAGCACATGAGACGTATGTGATGGAAGACACAACGGAATTATTTTATGGTCCAAACAGAACTCAACAATTTCCAGCTGCATGTGTGATTCGAAACCATCAAATATCAGTAAACGCCAATTCCTATTTGCCCTATATCTATTAGACCAATGTTCATTCTATATCAAAGTTATACTAACCGTTCTTTAGTTTCAGGCTCAAATATCAACTTCAAATATTCATAACACAGTTGAGTTGTATTATATCCCTTTGCTGAATGTCCATACCACCAATTTTCTGCTTTGGCATCGCGGTACCAACCACCAAATTCGCGCATTCCTTTCAATATAATCAACGCGTTATACGGCACTCCATCAAGACCGATCGATTCAACAACACTACACGACTCTCTATTTTTGAATTCTTTGAAATGGTTTCGGATACGTTCCAGATATTCTTCTTACTTCATCGCCCGCTCCAAGAATAAATTCCGATTCGTCAAAATTGTACGTATTTTGCTCCTCTATCTTGTATTTATCGACTGTATATTTAAGCTTTTCAGATTATATTAGTAATAAGTCACATCAACAAACTATTACTTGTATCAGAAGTTTCTCAACTGTCTCCTGAGTGTTTTCCGAATCTTCTGATGCTCAGGAGACATCAGGAGCCAAATCAAGTCTTGCTGATATATAGTATCTAAACAATAGAATTACAACTTACTTTTGTGAAAGAATCGTTCATCATTATCCAATTTACCGCATTAGATCGACTGGTACTGATTGCCTTTACCACTAAATAACGGCAATCTTCATTGCGTGCAAGAAAGCGATAAAACCAGTCTTTCCCGATTGTATACTTTGGAATCCTTCGATGCAGAATAGTGTGCCCACGACTTGAATCTACTCATTTGGTATATTATACCATCTAAAGAAAAGTCATTGAACTAAAACTCTTTCTTCTTCCACTAATAAAAGTTGTTGTTCCGCATGTGCTTCTTCTCGTGTTTTCTGTGCAGGATTTTTAATATGTAGACGTAATGTAGCTTCAGGAATATTGTAGAGTTTGGATAATTGATTCACAATCGGTTTCATGGTTTTGGCGATCGCCTTGCTTTTTAATTCCGCATAGTAATGACTTCGTGCTAGTATCAATGGTTCATTTCGTGTATATTCCCAAGTATGATCGAGTAACGGAAGTTCAGTTTCTTTGGACATTTGCAATTAAACTGACGTTGAAGTGTGTCGTGAAAGGTAAACAAACACAAATCAAAAATACGCGTAGATTCTGTTTGTTATCTATTATATTTGTCACATTTTTGCGAACTACATATATTCGCTATGACCCTCTTTTGTTTAAATAATACTAGCCACATATAGCATTTTAGCCACAATATTACCTGTGTTCGTCATTCGACCCGTTTCGTCAAAAGACCCAGGATTACTGTACGTGATTTGATTGGCCTGGCAGGGATTAGTGCCAAGAGCTAATTATTTAGAGACAGGGGTGGTTAGCGCCACTCCCTTTATGGTAGCGTGTATTTAACGCCCAGAATACCCGTTAATTAAAAGGTTGATAAGCGTTTGACGATATCCGACGACTTAACGCGCGAGTATTCAGGTGCCAGTTTGTTTCAATTCACTGGGCTGTTTATATCGCGATTACCAGGAAGGGGGGGGGAGTTTAGTTGATTAATTTTACATGGCCCCTCGGCTATTGCAATATCGCACCCAGAGTGCCTCGCCATCCACCGCCACCTCCAATGGAAATAAATAATAAAAAACCGACTGAAGACATAGTTTGTCGCTTTCCAACATGACAAGTCCCGGGGTACGAGATCTCAACTGTCGCCCTGCTCCAGCTCCTACCCAATTCCCGCGTGGCCGCTGCGCTGTTTTTCCCTGTTCATTTGCTAATGGGGTTATTGCTAGTTTCTTGGTAAACAGTCTTAACGATAGTTATCCGTATAAACGATTTTCTACAAGCCTCCACTGTACAGCCCGTATAGGCTGCCTCGGAGGTGCTCTCTGCTACTACCCACAATCCCCAGCGCGCCAGCCCATACAAAACCGACCGTAGTAACGCATCCCCGCCGAAGACCCTCCTGAGCGATGTGCACGGTGCATTCTATGCGGCTTTACCACTTTCCGGCAAAGGCGTTGGGAAGGTTGTCGAGGGATCGCTACGGTTTCTTTGATCGAACGCCGTACCTATCGTCCCCCCGATGTTTCAAATGGCCATAGGCTAGTTTGATAAGGGTTATTGGACGACTTCGCGTGGACAGTGGAGCGTTATCTACCCTGATTCAGTCTCTCCACCAAATAGAGCGCGGTGTCCAGGACCCTGATAGCGCACCATCACCGATGGGGGGGGGGGGGGGTCAGGATATGATATTTTCTATCCGCTTGAATAGAACATTGTGTACCTCCACCTTCCTCCCTCGGTTAGAACAAAGAACTAGATCTGAAAAGCCCAGTGCTACTACACCTTATCTCCCCTAGTAACTAAATAGAACAAGCCCAGCGAACAATAATGTTAATTGCTAACGTATCTAAGCACACCCTACTATCGCAGTACGCTCTATTGCTTATGGGAGGTCGTCCATTACCAGGTCATTATGGCCTAGCTCGCAAGATGTGCAACTTCTCGGTGGAGGCACCCGCATGATCGGTAGTGATGCTGCTACGGGCGCGATCGGGGGTTTCACCGCTCTGTGGGGTTGGGCCTATAGACTGAAGCTAGAGTACACCCGGAGGTGTCAGATGTGGACTGGTGTGATGGGAGACATGGGCGGTAACGGGGCAAGTACATCTATAGAACCTTGTGTTCTCCAGGACGGTAGAGTCGAACTCTCGCGGATACTGTTCTCTGGTCATAATGGAAGCGATTGAATAGAATCGTAAGACTATATCGGCGGAAGGGTTTTATCCCAAGAGTAGTGGAAGGAGGGTAGAACTAAGTACCCAAAGTAGCATAGGGAGCTCATATACCATGTGAAACAACACCATCTACCCATCCCACTCCGTAGAGCCGGATCCCTGCCCTCGACTCTTTGCTCGATTATTGCGACTTTCTAAGGGCTTTAGTTAATTTAAGATATTCCACCAGCACCACATTTTCCGTTGATTGGTGGCTCCTGCCGTAACATGCGTTGATCCCGGGAGGGTCAGATAAAGTGCCTAGGGCCTCTGTGCGTATGTATATAATGTCATTATGATGGGGACACGGTAAACCTAAGGACACCGCATGCCTTACTAGGAATTAAGATATTGCTCTGGAGTGCTAGAATCAAGTCTGCTTCGTCCCCGCAACCGCCAAATATCAACAGCTCTGCTTGTCGGTCGGTGTAGTGCTAAGCCTTCAGCCGTTAGTGTGGCGGCGGATTGTGGCGGTGGGCGACCGCGAACGTGGCTTCGCTTCGCGTAGCCGAATAAGTATCCCGGAATGTGCAGTGCTGACGTGTTCGGTCATAGAACGATGAAACTTGGGCATCCCGTCCGCTCTGCCATACACAAGCATCGTATCGCCCGGCTAGTACTGCAGTGGGTGACCATGTGGGAATCCCGGGTACCGAACTCTTTTGCTTCTCGGTCAACAAGTTCCCTCACGCGCAAGAGATGACGTCTACTTCAGCGCCCGAACGGGTAAAATAAATACCAAATTAGCCAAGCAATTTTTTGACCAATATTTTTATGTCACTGTAGATACTCTGTTAACAGGAGGTGTGGTGGACTACTTGACGTGTTCGGTCATAGAACGATGAAAATTGGGCATCCCGTCCGCTCTGCCATACAAAAGCATCGTATCGCCCGGTCAGTACTGCAGTGGGTGACCATGTGGGAATCCCGGGTACCGAACTCTTTTTTTTTTTACCCTAAGTGTGTTCTCCTTCCCGGGTAGATTCTGACCTCGATCGCTCGTGGCGCCGCGGGCTGGGTTGATATTGAGAATGCACACTGATGGAGTTGTGTTGTCTAACGAGGGTGGTTATGGCGGCTAACCCTAACCCACGAGCCCTGCTCCAACCAGCATACGGTTATTTATTCATACGTCATACCTCCAACCACACGTTTCATTAAAATTTCTTCGTCCATAGAAATCTAAATATTTAGTTCTAGGCGTGTGAAAATCCTAAAATCTGAGCTCAAAAATGAAAAACAGCGATTGGCCAAATCACTAGTATTATCGGTCAAATATGAAGACCAGTTGTAGCATTATAAGCCACCGTGGCAACGGGTTGTTGATCACTTGTTCACTAGCTAGTATACTATCTGGGAAGTGATAGCGGGGCTCTCCCTTCTTATCATCAGCATCAATAAAAGAAATTATTAGCAACCTGCCTACTGTCTTACTTCAAAACCGGAGTGAAAGAATATGATCACTGCACTCGGAGCCCTTAACCTTAGCTGTGGATTGTCTGTCCCTTCATGAGTTAGTTAGCGAGTAGTTGCACAGGACGCCTGATCCGTTTCGGCCTCGAGATACCGTCGGTGTGGTAGAGTACAGATGGTGTTCAATTGTCGGCTAACTTGGTTCTTCTTTTAGCGCGCAGCTTCCTTGGTGTCCTTTTGGGTAGAATGGCGTCATCGGGATACATCCTATAATCTCCGCCTCGTATAAGTGGCTTATCCGGGATGACTCAGGCCTCCTAGTATTTGGCGGGATGTCATATCCATCCGTCTCGCCTGGCCGAGGTTCCGGCCCTTTGGACCGAGCTTTCTAGCTCGTTCTCATGTGTGGGTGTCGGGGGATCTCTGTGAGTTGTTAAGTGTTGGTGGAGAGGGCCGGCCATGAAATATGCGGTGTTGGTGCTATTTCCGTAAAGTAGCTCGTGGTTGTTGAGAGGTCGCTTATTGAGCGTCATTGGACTATTCGGCTATATAAGGGGCGACGAAGGGGGAATGAAGGGGTATTTATAATTAAAGGCGGTTGCTAAAAATTGCTTGGCAAGCACAGCCCATTCTATGGATCTCGCTATGATAAGTTTCGAGGTAGTGTTACCCGGACGCAGTGTCTCCTAGAACGCAAGTTAACGCTAAGCACTAGCTAGCGTGAGTGTTACCGTCGCAGTAGAGAGCTTTGGGCTGGTGAGAGAAATGTAAAGGGAGATATCGCACCGGCCAGGTGTTCTCCTTTCCAGGAGCGGCGGTATTGATAGGTAAGCTATAAGTATCGGGGACTTTTCTCTGCAACTCCCATAAGTTTTACGTTGCGCTAGCGGGGGGGTGGGTTGTATCCGGGACGAGGAAGTAGGGCGTCATGGGCTGTCACTCGCCGAGTGACCAATTGTGAAGGAGCGCCCTGTATCCCCTCTAACACCATCAATATGGTAGTGGCAGACGTGGGGTTTTCTAGATTCGCCCTTAAGCCTAGACATAGATTAATGGTTCAGCCCGGTAGGGAGACCGTAGCTCCGCGTTCATGAATAGCGAGATATATCTTATATACCCATTCGGCCATCCTACCCCCGAGCTCCACCTTGAAATCGATTGCAATGTCAAAGTGACTCGCTTGGCGATACTTCCTGTACTGATGCCCATTTCCCAGACCATCAATAGTCTTCAAATCGTAGGAACTGATAAATCATGTATTATCGCTCACTCGAGTGATGCTCCATGACTACACTAACGGAACCTTAGCTTGCACTACATGCGGCATGGGGGAACCTGGCCCACCGTAGTCGGACCATGTGCTGGCTGCAACTGGGGGGTCCTTTCGAGGAACGGCGCTTCCCCAACCTAGCGCCCTCGCTGCTCGGTCCCAATGTCGTAAGATGCACCTTAATCTATAAATCTACGGGTAGCTCCAATGCCCCTCGAGTAGTATCGACAGGTAGGTGGATGGCAGCTCCTGGTCGGTTATTATTTGCGTTCGCAATTGCTTTAAAGTAGAGTTATATCTTTCTAGGAGTAGTATTGACGAGGGAAAAAGGGTAAGGGTATCGTTTACGGTAAATGATGAACCTCCTATGAGCAATAGAACGTCAATAAATGGCACACTAACTCTTTATAGGACTGCTCACAAGTCTCGCCGATGTATCCTTTGAAAATAGCCGATCACTCTGATTCCAAGAAACCCTAACCCTATCATCTTAAAATTGCAAATTTCGCAATTTATACGAAATATGCGACCGGAGTGATGGGACATGTGTAGTTAAGTCATTCGACCGGATCAATTGAGTTAGCAAGCCATTTCGGCCGTTTATAGCCGGTCTCTCAGCTCCCAAATCTGTGTTCCCGGTGCAAGTAGTAGAAACCTAAATGCCAATACCAATTGCAATACTCTCGGATAAGTGCGTACCTATACGAAACAATCTGGGCTTTGAATTACATGTATACATTGCTCATATCTGGGGATGTACTATCGAAGGGGGAGCATTGCTAGTAGGGATAGTCTGAATTAATTTTTAACCGTGGCTAGTGGAGGATAAGGATTGAGGCCTTATGAAACACCTTGCGCAGGAATAGGAAGATTGAGTCATGTGGATAAGGAAGATCCCACACAGCTTAGATCGGTCAAAAGGCCTTATCGCTGGTCTCGTTTGAAGTACTTGGAACCATGGACTTTTTGAAAGGGAGCTTTCCCAATTGCCATGGCAAGGCGCGAAACAAGACTGTTCCTCCTAGACAGCGGTACAGGTCTCAAACACTTTGTAAGACGTGTTGAAAGCAAGCGTTAGGGCACAGAGAGTTCCGTGAGAAATGGTATCAAGACTCATTGGAGGAGGGCTTGCCTACACCTAAAACTGGAATTGTTCCTCGGCGACATGCAACAAAAGATCTCGTCCACACGAAAAAACTAAATTCTCATGCACAAAAGACACTCTATACTCTGGGCCTAAGATTACACATTGCTTGTAGATTAGAAACCAGGAACAGAAAGGATATCATGAGGGAGTTGGAAGGTTTGGTGCTGTTGTTGATGCAAATGCCCGGGGCCAATCATCTGCAAAGGGAATGGGTAAAAGAGCAACCCAGACGAGTATTTTTTATACATACCTTTTGTCAAACATTCTTATGTGACCGCTGTTTTGATTTGTACCATAGTTTGTCATAGCAAGCGGGTATCATTCAAAATCTCGGCATGGTACTCAAGTGTTTTACTAAGACTTTGGTACCCCCACGAAAAGTGGTCAGCATTGACGGGTTAAGGGATAATCCACCCAGAGGTGGGTCGGGCCACCATACCCTGTACCGGAATCCGCCGAGGATGTTACCGGTAGAGCAATCGCCATTCGGCTTCGCATGCATGATGTACCGCCATTACTCGAAAAATTGGCTATGCTTATGAGAATAAGCAGACCTAATCTACGCCCTTCAACCAATCGTGAAGAAGGTAATCCCTGGCCGGAGATAGCCAATTTTCCGAGTTTTTGCGGTACCTAGTCTTTCATGCAGCCGATCGGGCTTTCTTGTGCCGTGTGAAGTCAGCCCCCACTCGTGCGGGGAACTCTGAATGCGGGCAGGGGATCCCGCGCGGGGTCTCCGCCCCCCAGCCTTTGGGAAGGATACATGTACTTAAGGGGGGCTTTCCCCCCTCCTTTTTCGAGTCGAGACGGGCAGCACTCTTCACTCTCTCCCTCTACAGCCTTCGAGATCGCCTTCGCCGTCTTCGCTTACACCTGCGGAACGGGACATTCGACATACGCAACCGCGGCCGTTGCACTTTCCTGGCCGAGAACGGTCAACGCAGCTTTCCACTTGGGGTCCGCAATGCCCCTGCGGCCGGCCTGGGAGCGGTTTGGGGCGCCCTCCTAGGTTTTCCTGTAGGCCAAAAAGAGATGCAGAGCACGCTCATGGGGAGTGTGGTGGTACACCGAAGCGGGAGTCAACCGTTAGGAAGGGCTACACAGCGACCGCCCGCGCAATTCCACTCACAAAACTCTCGCCTCTGTCATGCCGCGCTACCTCTCTTTCATCGATTTTTTTACCCTCGGGGCGCTGGTCGACGTACTGACCAAAAACCAAAAAAAAACAATCAAATCTTTCGCCGGCGATCGCATCAATGGCTCCACTGTCGCGGGCCCTTTTATCGGGGAACGCAAAACGCGTATCGATGCGCAAAAAGTTGTTGCTTCAGCCACCACCGCGGAGTTCAATCGGCCGGTTTCGGGATCCGGGGGGAATACCTTTCTGGCTAAAAGAGGCCCTCACTACTACGGTCCAGAGTTCTGTTACCATCGATTTCTCTGCCTCGCTAGGCTGTTGCTACGAGGAAAAAGCCAACCGCACCTGCCGGAGTCGGGGATTTCCCTGCACACCGCCACCTCCACTGAATGTCCCCGCCGAAAGAGACCGGGGAGTCATCGACCGGTTAGACAGGATCGGTACGCATAACGGGCCCCCACTCCACGGGGGAACACCGAATTCCTTCGCCGCTTGTACCCCACTCTTAGGCACTTCCAAAGGTATTGACCGCGTCGCCCTGCTTTCTCGCCGCTGTAGCCCGGTGCCCGTCCCCCTGATGCGCTGTGTAAGCCCCTCCCTCCGCCTTAAAAGATAGCGCGATAGGGCAATGTCAGGGACCCTACCAGGTACGTTTAACATCGCCCCCACTCCACGGACAGGGTGACCCCTGTTGTATGCTAACTTGACACTGGCGTGTCGCCGGGGGTTGGCACCCCGAGCACTGTTGAGTTGCCCGAAACACGCCGCTCGCTTTAGGAACCGCGACTCGGTTCGCCCAGCCAGGATAGCAACCCCGTGAGACAGTCCTTTCGCCTTATGGTTCTTCGGGGGGTGGGGGGTTTCTCTTTTTTCGAATTCCCCCGAACCCTCTACGTACGTATCTCCGCATTGCCCCCGCTAACCGTTGCCTGTGTTAAGCATTGTTGTCGTCGGAGATGCTCTCCCGGCACTGTCTGAGACCCGTAAGGGCGAGGCCGCCAGTGACTTTCATCATTCCAGATATATTTGTGGCCCCGAAAGCGCGCATAGCAGGCCTGACATCCTCCAACTAGACTACGTGGGGGGGTTTCACAACCTTGCGGACCTGTCATTCCGCCCCAAACTGTCGTTGCCGCATCACTGCGCGGCCTTGTGTCGTTGCATATGCAACTAAATTGTCTCTGCGGACTTGGGCCTGGCATCCCTCTCGCTGCGCCAACAGAATTCGTTGTTTTGTTTCCTTCTCCGTCACTGCTCCGGAATATGTCAAACCTGTCTGTCGATCCGGCGATGCCCTAGCTTGAGATCTGGGGCCCATACTGGCGGTTCCATTGGCCTTCCGCAAAACGTTGGAACACAGCACGTGCTTGGAGTTACGTGACCTAACGCTAACTCCGGTAGCAAGAAATGGGCGCAACCCGTACTATAGGAAAAGAGTTGTGCGGTATTTTATATACTATGAGGAGGGTTAAATATTTGCTAAAATGTGGTTTTTGTGCTCAATGCCACATAAGTGCGGAATGCTTAGAACTATTACTAAATGCAATGTTCTTCCCGGGTTTCAGGGGGTTTTCCAGGGTTTTCCGGGCTGTACCTACAACAAAATAGTGCATGCTTTATTTTGTTCATGATAATCATCAAGATATCTTATATATACTGTCACGAGCACTGTGGTTGGGACGTCAGTTGTCAGCGATCCCAAACTGTCCCAAATGTTTGGTCCTTTGCCAGTGCCAGTGTCCATAATAGCGTGCCCCATCATGATAGTTTTGTCAGTAGTTAGGAACGGAAAGATTTATTGGTATTTTAATATCAACGAGTATACATGACCCTATATTCCTCTTTTATTCTCCTTCATCTTCTCCATAGTTGATTGGTGCCTGCAATCCTACTCGCACACTGCGCCGGTAGGTATCAGGCAATGAATTAATTTGGTTTCCCCTCCTAATCCTGTTTTCACCCGCAAGATCTAAAGGAAGTAAAGCCGCTTTTGCGAGGACATCGATTGGTACATCTTCTCCATATATCTGCTATATCCATATCATCCGCTCCTGCTTCCCTTCCAATTCATTCATTGGGTCCTGATCGGGCAAGCATACCAAAGTACCCATAACCTCACAACCGTACTCTTCACCTTTCTCAAATAGGCTGGCTGCAGCTTTCGCGAGAGGTAATTTTTTTTTATATGATAGATCCCATTCGCCGGCCCATGCTTTTGCAATCAAGTCCGGGTTTCTGTTGAGACATTCTTCTCCTTTAACTACCCAAAAAGGAAGTTTGATCTCGTAAAGAACTGGTACTGGTGCATGGTTTAATATTTGCTGCAATCACTCCACTCTGAATTTGATTTTGAACTTCGGAGACGAAGAATTGGCTGCCGGTTTGACGGAGCCGTAGAAATGAAGCTGTAGAGATGAAGCTGTAGAGATGGAGCTGTAGAGCTGAAGGTGTAGAGGTGAAGGTGTAAAGGTGAAGGTGTAGGGAAGGTGTAGAGGTGAAGATGTAGGGAAGGTGTAGAAGGAAGGACGTGATATCTCAAAGTCCCCAACCCTAACCCTCATTCTCGCTGAGGTTTTTGATAATCTGATTTCTCCGTGAATGATTCAGAGCCATAATTGAGCCTAATTGGGATCTGAATGGGCGGCAAATATCAGGGTTTTCGCCCAATCAGTGAACTAGAGCTCAGATTATGCTCAAATCATACCTCGGTCTCAAAATCGGTCTGGTGCTTTTATACGGACCGGCGGTAATGTATGTGTCAAGGGGTGGTTTATCCTCGCCTGAGTTCTGCGACTTATGTGTGCATGGAATCCTTAGCTATTTATTTTTAACAAGTGGAGGTTTTCTATTTGTGGTAATCCTCCGGAAAGGATACTCTACTATTCCATGGCTATTCTCAACCTCAAATTAACATTAAACCCAAGGTGTATGGAGATTGTGATACATGTAGACATGCTAAGTCCAGGATCTTACTGTCTGCGGCTGGGTTTATCAGCCAATACAATACCCCTTACACAAAACGCCACAATGCGGCTCTACGCATCTTACATAAACCTTGCCAGCTGTCCTATGACATCACCGACTACACACATATAAACCCTAACAACATAAAAATAGCTATAAGGCTGCCCAACAATCCACAACTAAACATCTCTAGAGTTTATGGCTGAGATGGAATGCCAGCCTATTAAATTTCGGCGGTCCGTATGCTCCGCTGGCGTATTTTCAAGCTCTATCGCTCCCCCAACTACACCATCAGCTCCTGTTCTCCCCCTAGATCTCTTTCTCCTTCTCAGTACTTATCTGGACACCAAGACACTCTCCCGCCTCTCCCGCACCTGCCACAGCCTGCACGGACTTCTCGCCCGAAATTTAAAGCGTCACCATATCTTTCGGCTAATAGGCGGCTACCTGAACTGGAACGAAGGGCCACCTAAGAGGCCTGTTTTGAATTTGAAAGATTATTCCATACTCCCCCACACCGCTTGCCCCCGCTCTATCTTCCGTCTCTCACGCACCTGCCGCACCCTCCATCATGCACTCGCCCCCTTGGTGTGGAGGTTTAGAATAAAGTACGCGATGATTCTCATCCGTCTATGGGCTAGATTCAACCGCCACGTCGAGCTCCAGCGTTGCCTCACAGACATTGGGCAGTCCTCATCTATCGTGCTGCACCACTGCGGCAACGGCACAGTTGCATATGCGGTCAGCATGGGCTATGAAGAAGTGGTGAGGGTGCTTCTAGACTACGGATTTAGTACTGGGGATACTCCCCTGGGGGATCAGGATCGTTGTATATATACGCCGCTGTGTGTGGCGGTTCGGAAAAACTACCTAGGAATTGCAAAGATGCTGCTGGAGAGGGGGGCAAGGGGTGGACGGTCGGATTGGCTTGGGTGGTATTCTTCCCGGGAGGATATTTCGGTGGATATGATGTCTTTGTTGATAGAGTATAAGACGTTAGATCTAGATACTGTCTTCGACGATGGGGTAAAGGATTCGACGCTAGCCTAATTCTGATGGGAGGACGGGGAGGGACTAGCTGTCTTTGGCCGTTTCTATATATCGTTTAGGTAGAACGTGGGTTCTGTGTATTTAAATGCGTCGATGGTAGTGCCGGCCTGTTCCATCCAATAGCGCCAGAATGAAATGCCTCCAATCAAGGACTATCATGATCAAGAATGCATGTACCTAAATAGTTTTGTGAGAAGAGGTCCTCAAGTTGAGAGGAGATATCAATTACCAATTTTTAGGTCACATTCCGATCCTTGCAGAGTCAGTAAATGTCAACCAGCGTAGACAACCTTCTCTATAAATCTAGAGAAAGATCTACATCCGTTACACAAAGTGCCACAGCGTGGCGCTGCGCACGTTACGCCCAAGCCCTGCCAGCTCAGCAAAACGTCTGTCTTCACATTCAAAACTTACCAATATATATTCTTGAGCGATTTTATAATTTATCCAATATGGCCCCTGGACTGGATAAGAGGTCCACCAGGAACCATCAGTCCATACTACTCCACAATAAACTACACACCCGTCCAGAGCCTCCCCAGCTCCCCATTGAGCTCTTCCTCCTCCTTGGTACCCACTTGGACACCCAAGCCCTGTCTCGACTCTCCCGTACTAGCCGCACCCTAAAGTTCTTCCTCACCCCGACTTTGAAACGACACCGAGTCTTCCGCTTAGTCGGTACGTATCTCTTTTGTGTCCAACGTTGGGAGCGTGGCATCCGCTCCTCAATTCTCCGCCTATCCCGCACAAGCCGCACCCTGCACCACGCACTCGCGCCCCTGGTGCGGGAGTGCTACTTCGACTATGCTCCTACCTATATTTACCGGTGCATCCGCAGCTGCCTCAGCCTTCATGTGGAATTAGATATCTGCCTCGCCGCCATCGGCCCGCTGGACCAGCACTCTCGCCTGAATTACCAGGGTATTGAACCGCTTGCATGGGCTGTTACGGTGCGGTATCCCGATGAAATGATCGTACGGGTACTACTAGACCACGGGTTTAACCCGCATGGCGTGTGTCCTAGCTGGAATGCCCACTATGTGTCGCCGCTGGACTTGGCCCTAAGGGGAGGGCACTTGGGGATTGCGAGGATGATGTTTAGGAAGGGGGGGATAGTGGGGGGGTTGTTCAACTGCCAGGGGCTGGCAGATGAGGTGTTGGGGTTGTTAAGGGAGTATTGGGTGAAGGTCAAGGGATACGGAGGTTTTGCATAGCCCCCGGATCCGGGGTTGCGGCATGGATGGTTGCGTTTGGAGCAGCCAAGGTGATACGAGACATGAAGTATATACGAGATGTTCGGTCAAGCTAGTGGGAGAGGTGATACAGATCAAATTGTGCACAGACCGTATAAACAAGAATCCGATTGGTGGAAAGAAACGCCGTTTAACTCTCCGCGAAAACACCAACACCACCACCAAATGCCCGAGTACAGCAAAATATGGAGGAAACACCCTATTCCCACGCTTTTGATAAATAGGACTCTATCCTCTACAGATATGCATCTGATTCTCAATCACCGGAGAAGAAAAAAAGGTTTTTTTTACGGTCACTAGAATCCAGCTTGATAAAAGAACAAATATATAAGTCATGAGCACTTTCCTATGACCGATCACCATTCATACGAGCAGCGAAACGGCATGAGCCAACGTCGCAAAGCGCAAATATGCGTTTACAATCGTCGGTGAAGTAGTTCCTCAACACTTCCGACAACTACATATATCACGTCTCCAACTACTGAAATCTCCTACAAGAGCGGCGCCCCCTGGCCATGCTAATCTCCCCCAGCATAACCCCCTACGTACCGTTCAGATAAGGCATACTGGCATGAGGGTAATTAACCACTTGATCTGGTTTTTCTTTTGTGTAGTTCATTGTGAAGTTGATCTGGCTCATGTCCTACATCGAAAGCCCCTACTACCAATAACTACATGCGGGATCAGCATGTCCTATCGTAAGTAAAATCAGTATATTTTTGCTTTTGCGCCCCAGGTGCGGAGCGTAGAGTTTATATTTAATTTAAAGACCCTCTATAACGAACCGGACACCGTTGAGGAAGTAGAGAGTGTTGCCTTTAAACCCATTTACCCACCTTTCGCACGTTCTTATTTTCTATTTTCTTTATCGACAAGGAAAGTCAAGCCACCACTTGGAGAGGGGAGAGGGCGACTGTCATAACCTGCACGCGCGTTACATGCTTGTAGAGTATATATAAATAAAATAATAGGAGCCGGATATCCATCATGCGATATCACTCGATCAATCCCTATATGTTCTGTTTATTTATTTATTATGCATTTATAGGAAATGCTACAAAAACAACCCACTAAAGCCGTAGGCATCGCTGGGTACCCATCTTGTGATTAAAATGGACCCAGCCTCGTGATAATCAGTATGACTAGGGACATTTAATTACTGCAAGAGATTGATTGCATGCGGATATCAGGTGACTTATATATAATTATGAATCACTAACCCCCATAGCTTCGAATATATCTGAACTGGCAGAGGCTTAAAGCTGGCGCAGTTTATCAATCTGGAATGATGCACCACTAATATAATTTTACCCAACGCGTCCCTAACAAGACGGCCTTTCCTCATGTGTTGAAGACCCCCGTCTTATATATCACAAACAGGCATTCAACTTACAGGCTACTATAATAGTATACGGTGAAAACACTACATCTAATTCACCTTTGAATACCCTCCTCATCCTTTACCGCCGGATGCAACAAGCCAGGTTCGTTCACTAGAGTCCACGAATCTCAGTTAATTATAGTTTAGAGAAATATGGTAGACATGAGATTAAGTGTCGAGGTGTGAGCCCCAAATGGCAGCGTGATATTTTTACAGGCTAGGTATTTGCGCCTGAACCTTTTGACGCAGAACAGATATATAGAGGGGATATATCGATCTGCAACAATTCTCGACAAAATTGAAGATTTCGCGCCTTCTTTGCCCATAGTTCTGTGTAAATGTTTTCCTCAGAGCTCGATCAACGCCCGGAAGAGTGGGGACCATAGTGTATCACTCGGCCTTGGCGCGCACGATTAGCTCTACCCATTATTTATTTATACTCCATACATGCAACTAGTTCTACCTACGGAAAGAACTTCCCACTAGATTTGTGTAGAAACCTGTTCCTGTAGATATTATAGCAGCGTTTTTAAAAAACTAGCTGTCATAAACCAATATTTCCCTTGCATGACAAGGAACCGTTAATGACATCCGACCACAATTCTTATGTATTGCCAGGCTCCCAACCCAGACTCCAGCCTCAAGTCCTTAATCGAGGTTCCAGGGCGCCCCCGGTGATGACGGCCGCGCCCCCCAACCATCCTGATGCAGTAACGGAAGACACCTATCACAGAGGAGCCGGCCATGCCCACAGGGGAGCGCACGGGGAGGTAGTTGAACTCTAGTTAAGTAGTATGGACTGCAAAAAGGTTAGAGAAACAAGGGTAAACGCCCCCATCGCGCGCAACAGACCGACCTACAAAGCTGTTAGGGTTAGTTAGGGTTAGTTAGGGTTAGTTATTAAAGAAAGGTCCGTATGCTTCGTGTTTCGATCAGCATTTTGAAGTTTATAAAGTAGGATGGTTAATGGTGTAAACATTTAATTTCTCAGCGATAGTTTAGAAATAGGGAGGGAAGGTACGAGCGACAGAAGATTTATATGCATTTGTGAGAATCTCTAGGTTCTCTCAGGTGTATCATCAGTATGTGGCGAACCTATCTTCGCCGGGATTTTCTCTCCTACGACTAGAGCTAGAGGTGGCTGACCGAATTATCCAATTATTATATACACGGTGAGCCATACGTACCACCGCCCTCGTCGCCGGATAATAAGTATATATTATCGTACTTCCCAGGTCGTCTCCTCTAACTAAAGAACCTAACCAAAATTTTCCGTGAGAGGGCCAATTACCACCTAAGCTCGGTGGAACCCGGTTCCGATGTAGAGCCACAACACAACTAATTATAATGGTGAACAGAGGTAAAGAGTTTTGACCCTTGGGAGAATAGGCCTTTTGCACATTTTTGAATTTGTAAAAAGGAGTGGTCAAGGTGTAATAAAATATTTCAGCGGAGAACCCCGTTGCTAGGGTATAAGATTTGTATGGGGTTTCACCACTCAACTGCTTTCGGGCTTTCACAAAAGGTTTTGGGTATATATGGGCTTTACATAGTCATGAATTCATTATTCTGTTCAGCACCAGCGTTGGGAAACTAGAGGTCGGGGAAGCTCTATTTGTTTATTTATACTTCATAGAGGGGCAGCTCTTGCTAAATGGATTGTCATGTCCGTTTCTGTAAGCCACGGGTTTAGTTTCCATCTCCCCTCTCGTTCCTCTTCACCTGTTTGGAGGGGGAGGCAGCCATCAACAACGGTGCTTTCGTACCAATGCAGGGTTAGGGTTACAACCAATTCGAGAGCTTGGGTCATCGATACTTCAGCCCCGCTCGAGCTTAAGCAGGAATGGTTTTTTTATTGACACGTTCGGCTTCCCTGGCAATCGAGGCTTGAGATCCTCTACCGCGTAAAAAATAGCCGCCAATTAAACGTGTAGTCATTGAACATCTGTATGTGAACTTTCTCTCAACAGGGTAGGGAAACGGGTAGGACGACAAAAGAGAATGGAAGGATTAAAGGTTCTATTAGATTATAGGCAACTAGAGTAGTAATTACATGTACTTAATATACAGAGTCTGGTAGAATTAATGCGAAAGTCAGAGCTAATAGAGTGGGTTTCTTGGTCCGTGCTGATAGCAAAAATCCTTTCAAGAGCCAATGGAATTATCGGGTCGCGGGGGACCCACTTTCGCAATAATTCTACCAGACTCTGTACGGACATTGGAGGGTCACAACTTTATCCCCTCTTCTGTGATTAGTAATACGTACAGGTGTATACGCAACTTGTAGCCCTTTCCTAGCCCCCACCAAGACGTCCCACACCAACCCCTAGCACTCCTAAATCCCCACCTTCCGCTGTAGTAGTCCTGATGTCGACCTACACACCACTCTATGATGAGTACCAAAGCACCCCCGACGCCTCCTCCACCCCCTCCCCCCCGGAGGGGCCCCCGTTCCCACTCCTCGACTTCCCCCTCGAGATCCTTCTCATGATCGCCGATTTCCTCCCCACACGCCACCTCTCGCTCCTGTCGCGCACCTGCCGTACCCTGCACGACACGCTCTCCCCTCTCCTTGCGCTCGACTTCGAGTCCCAAGCCGCGGGAATCAGCTGCTACGCCACGCGGCACAACAACCCCGCGCTGCTCGCGCGCGCCCTCGCCTTCTACGACCCCAGCCGGCCGCTCGGCGGGTTTTTCATGCTTCGCCTCGCGTGCAGGCATGGGTTCGAGCAGGTTGTGCGTCTGCTGCTGCAGCATGGCGCGCCCACGCGCCGTGCGCCGCTGCGGTGCGCGCTCGAGAATGGGAAGTTTGCGATTGCGCGCATTTTGTTGGAGTATGGCGCGGATTGGGGAAGGTGGGGGATGGTGGATTCGCAGGTGGAGGATGGGAAGTGTACGGTGGTGGAAAGGTTGTTGATGGAGTATGGGGCGCGGAGGGATGGGAGTGGGTATCTTGTTAAGGGTGGTGAGGTCGAGTAGGGTTGGGGGGGGGGGGGGTAATGTACATACTAGAGTCTTAAAATTAGGGATATATATGGGGGATATGACGTCCTTTACCTTATTATTGTATATGGTATGATGTCGACCCCTTAGTAAGGGGCGACTTGGTAGTTGAGGGATTAACTGATTTGAGAGAAGGTGGACAGGCTAGAGGAATGGAGGAGTTCGGCAATGATGGGAATTATCTCGGGGGAGGGCAGTTTGTAGAGACTTTGATGTGGAAATAGCAGAGTAACAACTAATATTTGATGTGTAATCGCCCTCGTAAGTATGTTAAGAACGCCTAGGTAGAGTATTATCAGTTGGAGTACTACGGATATATACCGATCGATCATTGACATTGTGGCCCTGGCTACTGATATCCCTGCATGATGAGATTTCCAGTCCGCGTAGAAAAATTCAATTGGTAAGCTTCCCATTTTATACATATCAAAACCTCGCCTAGTATTGCTACATGCTTATCTGAAGAAACTCATATAAGCTCGATACTTTTGATAACTAGCACTAAATACAACGATTATCGGCAAATCTCCTGTCAGACACGTTTTTTCCGGAAATTAGTTCATAAGATTAAGTATTGTCCGGATATAAGTTCATAAGATTAAGTATTGTCCGGATATAAATTCATAAGATTACAAGCGGAATGCGGCCGGAGGCCGCATATATAGTCGTGTGCATTCCAGTCCGTAATAATTCATCTCTGCCATAACCAGCCTGATATAATCCTTTAATAGCACTATTTTTTTCCATTCAGTTGAGTCTGTTTGTGAAAGCTTGAGGGATTCAGGAATCTAGAGATGGTATAAGATTATAAATGTACTTATCAGTGTTCGCTCATGCCCTTTGCAATTTGGTATAGCAATGGTGTACAATCCCTCTTAATGTAGCCTCAAGTTCCGTTCCAATCATGGGGGCGATCTTTTTGTCAGTGCATGTACGCTTCTAGTATATCAACCATCTTGACCATTAGAAATAATTCCTGATGATGGACAAGCTTATACTATTTGGAAGTATTATCGGGTGTGGATTACTAATCATCAGTTACACAGCGTCATAACCCCCCTCCACCTCCGTACTAGTCCTACATTGCAAGTTTGATCACCCTCCATTCCCCACCTACACGATGCCCCGGCTTCCCCCCGAGCTCATCCTCCTCACCGCCGCCTTCCTCCCCCTCCCCACCCTCTCCGTCCTCTCCCGCACCTGCCAGTCCTACCACCACCTCCTCGCCCCCCTCCTCAACGCCCACTTTGCCAGCCAGGCGCTCGAGATCCGCCGGTACGCCATCAAGCGAAACGACGCCGCGCTCCTCACCCGCGCCTTCTCCGTCCCCATACCCTGCTCGGTCGTCGCCCTCGGTGCGAACATGTACTACGCGGTTCTGGACGGCGCCGACAGGGCCTTGCGCGTACTCCTGGACCGCGGAACGCTGGTGCGGAATGCAGACGTGCTGCGATTTGCCCGAACCATCGCAAGGAGGAGGGACGGCGGTCATGGGAGTCTGGAGGTGTTGGAGGTCCTGCTGGCGTCCGGGTTGTGTGATATCAGTTGGCGCGTGGCGGGGAAGACGGGTAGGTTGAGTGAGTGGGAGAAGGTGCTGGTGGGGAAGTATGGATCTGGGGTGGTGGATCAGAAGGGGCGTATGGTCCTAGGCGACAAGAGGAATTTACGGCTACGGCTGAACAGATAGTGGGCTTTGGTGAAGGAGCATTAGGCTGGTTCGAGAGGGCGTCGTCTCTGCAGTAAAAATATATGACGAATCCTTTACGGGTGGTCGTTCTAACCTTCGTATGGGATACCAGCTTGTGCATAAATAGAAATAATAATAAATACTTCAAACCCATGTAGGGGATAGCAATCCTAAGCTGTGTGATTGTTAGTATTCATAGGAATTGGGGTGGCTCCTTGTAATCCGGACCAACCCCCGGCCCGGTATAGTACTAGGTGCACTCCCGCAGTGACTTGGGGGGGGGGGGGGGACTGCCCAGATTCGTTGGTTTTTTCTGTATTATTTTTGAAACTTGGAGGTTGGTCTGGGACATGTTTGGTAGAAATTAACCACAGGTAAGAACCAGTTTTCTCAAAATATCACTTGACCTATCCTTGTTGTGCACTAAAAGCCTCTACCGCTCGCCGTGGCAAATGAGGTATGTTGACAGTTTGGGTATGGGGTGTCGACTGACCTTTTTCAAGCAAATATGTACTCGTCAAAAAATAAAGTCTATAGATGAAAGATATCAACAGACTTTAATTCTTTCTTCCCTCGGGCGGGTACCATGGCCCAGAAGACGCAACGACTAAAAAAAAAAAAAAAAAAAAAAAAAAAAAACCCAGGAAAGCATAAGGCTTCCCCGTGAAGGAAGGAATTAGGCAATTAGTCATGTGCGCTATTCTAATTTTCTGCACGAGCCCTGGTATGTAGTTAAGCATATCAAAGAGCCTAATACCTCAAGGCATGTACTTATGTAGATAACACACACACTAGTAGTTGAAGGTTGCCTAGTAGACGCCGTGTGACGATGCGGCGGCCGATTACTCATCAGTGGTTCAACCCCACCTCCCGCCAGCACACGTCCCGCATCCAGTCCACCAACATACCATTCCTCCCACAAGCGCCATGCCAATTACCACACTTCCTGCCGAGCTTATCCTCCTCATCGCCGAAGGGCTCCCCCTCCGTACCCTTTCCAAATTAAACTCTCCCGCACCTGCCACTCTTTCCACAAACTCATAACGGCCCTGCTCACCGCCCGCTTTACCCGCGATGGTCCCGAAATTATCAAGAATGCTCTTGGCCAGAACGACACCGCACTCTTCTCCCACGCCCTCACATTCATCGCCGACCCCCGCAATCTCTCAACTCATTACTCATAGGGGCGCTGCAGGACTCGAATGTCAAGACGGTGGTGATACTACTGGAGGCTGGAGAGAAATTGCGGACGAGGCTGGAGAGGGTGGGTGGATATGCTATACGGGAAGATGCAGTGGTGATACCCCGGCGTGGAGAAAACAGCATTCTCCGAACTACGGATATTACCAAGAAACCACTATATATGGCATATATATTATCATGGGGAAAGTACGTGTCCTATTCGTAAAATCTGAAAACCATCGATCTCCGAAGAAGAATTCTGTAAGCGTTCTACTCTATCGTAGTTGCCAAGCCCTCTCCGCTCGATTGACATATATCACTGTAGCATTGTTTTAGTCTCCTCCATATCTCTATCACCGTAACTTGTCTACTGTAATATCTATTTACCTAGATCGGCGCTAAGCGGATGAAGGAGCCAAAAAAGGTACAATATCTCTTGGCGCTGGATAATGCATACATGTAGTTCTTGATTACTCATCATTCAATTGTCACACTCATCACCCGATATATATATTCAGCATTAACTCTACAGTCGCATTTCTCATCTCTCCACTCTGCAGATCTATATCTCTCCCCCCTCATCAGTCCTCCCCCCTTATGCCATGTCCACCTTAAACTCTACCAATCCCATACTCCCCCTCGAACTTATCCTCCTAATCGCCGAAGAACTCCCCCGGCGGACGCTCTCCAGCATGTCGCGCACCTGCCACGCTCTGCATACGCTTCTGTCGCCGCGCCTCGCCATCCACTTCGCCAAGGAAGCATCCTACATCCAGGACTTTGCCATCCGGCGCAACGACCGCGAGCTCCTCCTACGTGCGCGTGCCGCCTGCCCCAACAATCTCCAGCCCGACGAATCCTTCATGTGGCTGGCCATCCTCTCTGGGTCGGACAAGATCGTGCGGTGGCTGCTGGACCAGGATGTCAAGTGGATCCTCAGGAGCGAAACGCCCGTCCTGATTGCGCTCAATCACGGCCATATGGAGGTTGCGAAGGTGCTGCTGGAGGCGGGGGCGTGCTGGGGAAGCTGGTGTAAAAATAGTGAGTATGATAAGCGCAGGGGGGAGGAGAAGGAGGCGCTTCTACTGAAGTACGGCGGGGTTGAGGTGAATGGGGAAATAGTTAAACACTTTTCCAGGAGGCGTAAACCACAGCGTGGGCGGCGATAGCCGTGGGGTCATGGTTGGTGGGGGACGTTTGTGGGTGCGGTTTTTTCCTTGGTAGAGGGGGCTCAGGGGAAGAAGGCACGCTTCCTTAATCATCACTTTCGAGCAGAAGACCCAAATTCCTTCTCTTTACAATATCACGGGTCTAAAATGTGGTATCCTCTCATTCCTTTTGCAGGCATTATCTTATTTATTGTGCTATTAGTATTGCAACTTTCTATTTCCTTATTAATGTATTTTAATGTCGACATGAGCATAGGAAAGGAACCAGACCCCCACTTACTATTCAAATGATGCTCCATCCGATTTGACCTGCTGTATCTAAGTCTGTGACGACATTGAACTATTTGACTCCAGTACATGTGCGCCTTATCCCTATCATTGATAGGGATAAGGAGAAGATTACCATAAGTTAGTAAATCTAGCACCCCAGCTAAACTGTTCCGCCCTCCAGCGGCACAGTCACACAGCATCTGTGTTGATGCTAATGAATACCTATATCCACGCGCTCTTTTCGGGATGACCGAGGCAGGCAGCAACGCGGTCGGCCACCCCTAACCCTAGTAGTTATACTATTTTTTTTTTCTCTTTTTTTTAATTCATAAATGCAGCCTGTGCTGTCCTATTGAGAAATCTACGGTAATACTCCTCACGGATTGGTAACCCAGGTAGTGAACAGCTTCAGGGTTGTAACAGTCAAGATCACATGACATCAATGCAGCTCATCGAATCACGATAGGTTAAAGCTAGTCCCGTGCCCATCCCTTATTTTGGTGTGGTTGGTGTAGTATTTATTTTATTAGTCCAGCACCACCAGAAGAAGTACCGGTTGGGTCTGGGGAGGGGACTAGGTAAAAATCTATGCAGTACTTAGACTAGAACCTAGATAGTGCCAAGATCCTTGCAATCCTGGCCCAATGTTCCCCAGGCCCGTTCCCTCATGTCCCTACAGCACGCGCTTTAATGCTGCATCTGGCGTTATCGGCTGAAGGGAAAGTCCCTTGAGGAAGTCTCCTACGATCGGGAGACCCCCAGGTTTCTAAATCGAGGTAAGCAGTTTGTCAAAGTCTCTTATGGTAAACATCAGCATGGCGTTATCGCCATTGCGGACCTCAAACGCTGGTTTAAAAACTCCACGTACCTGAACATGGTCCTAGGCGCCACGTTGGCTGGTTCTTAGGCACCGAAGAAAACCCCCGCACCCAGATACATGGGTTAGGGTAGCCATGTGCCAAGTCACTTTAGCCTGCATGTATTAGCTGCCGCAGGAAAGCTAGCATGCGACTCGGGAGGGTTAGGGGCGGAAGCGCCTCTCCCGACGTGCAGCTCATCAGGCTGTGCTTCTTCTGGGTCCTGGGTCTGTCGTCATCCCGCGTATCTTGGCATGTGGCATGTCTTTAAATGACGTATGAAAGGGACCCCTGGGCATTAAACGCGATCACTACTTCTAACTAACGCAGCCAGTATTTAAACAACCTACCCACTTAATTCTTCCTGGGATAACGGCGGGCCCTGTTGGCACCGTCGTGGATCCGCGTTTATTAGTCGGTCAAAAGCAAAAGCCCGCACTAGCCGCTTTATCCTTGTTCTTTTTTTCTCCCATCCATTAGTCATAGGCCTGGAGAATATAATTACTCAGTTTTTTCACTGCAGTAGCATGTGCCCTAGTCTTGGCATTTCAGCGGCTTATGCTTTTGCCACCTTTTAAAGTTGCATAGCTACTTCATCTTCCACTTGACCCCCAAGTTGCACTTGATTAACAGCAACATCTAGCTTCTTCTTTGAACCTCAGTTGACCTGCGCCTGGTTCTGCACCATATCGGTCTAGTTTCACGGCTATCGGTCCAGTTACACAGCGACAACCACATTATGAGTACTATGATTATTACTATCTGCCCGATATTATCCCCAAGATGGGCTAACTAGGACCCCCGGATAAGCTCGTATTTTCCCTTGCAGTATCTTGTCTACCCTGACTGTTGGAGCACGATAGATGATGCAGTATTTGTTTGGATATTGTTCCGGAGGTTGACAAGGCTGAAGGAATTTATATTGATTCAGTAGAGCTCTTGAGGTACTTGAACTCAAACCGTGTCGCCTGGCCAATATATGATTCCGGACACTTAGCCCGATTTTTTGGTGGTCATAACACTTATCTGAACGCAAACCGCACTAAAAAGACCAACGTTGCCTGCCTGATACCCCTTTATGCCGATAATTGCTCAGGCGTTAATGAAGCCCGGCGAGACCTTGGCAGCAAACCACATTATAAAACCTCTCACGACTCAGTTATCCTCACCAGTAGATGTTTATGCCAAGAAAGCGATACCTATCCAGTAATAAACGTTGCATGTATCACGCGGCCATCTTACCCTGCATCTGCATGATTATGTACACGTCGATATCAGGCATTTTCTGCGCTGAGTCGCCAGCTCAACAACCTTCTTCCCTCCACCATCTTCCCGCCGCACAACATGTCCGCCACGGTATCACCTCTGCTTCAACTACCCGTCGAGCTAATACTGCTCATCACCCCATACCTCCCCAACCGCTCGCTATCCAAGCTAGCCCGTACCTGCCACGCCCTGCATAACCTCCTCACCCCTCTCCTCGACCGCAAGCTCAAGCGCAAAGAGAACGAGGTCCGCCAATGGGCCATCAGAAGAAACTGGCCTGTGGTTGTTTCCTACACCCTGAAGCTCCCCCGAGCTAGGCGTGTTCGCAACGGCCACTGGCTGTTCTATCTGGCTGCTTCGGACGGGTTTGAGGAGATAATCCGGGTGCTCCTAGAACATGGTGTCTCCCCCGGCCCCAACCACGAGAAGGTTTATTCCCCGCTCCGCGCTGCAAAGGACAGTGGGCATATGGGGGTTGTGAAGATGCTCCTTGAGTCGAAGGGGTACTGGAAGAGGTGGCGCAGGGACAAGACCCCAAAGCAGTGGGTGATCAGAATAGATGGATTTGTGTCTGACCTTGGGGATATTGGGAAGGGTTGGGTAGCAGCGGCGGGTAGGAGCATGCGTTAGGATGAGAATAATCATAACTGGGGGAAACAAACACAGTCCATTCTTGCGGAAGGTTCTTTTGTCTAGACAGATTTTTTAATAATTATCGTGGTGGAGTTATCGAAGACTTGGCATTTTTTTTTTGGTTATGGCCGGGTCTAAGACTGTGTGCAATATATTTGCGCCTGTGCGGGCATTGCCGCCGGGCTTTGGCTAGAGCAGAAAGTGATGTGACTTAAACAGTATTCTTTTACCAGCGCAAGTTCAAGATAACAATAACTCAAGGTGGCCTGTGCGCACATTATCTGCTATGTGGTTTGATGCATACAATAGCTGTTGGAATTCGAAATTCACTGAGTGACTCAAAGATGATTGATGGAGAACGACCCCTCCGCAAAGAGTAGAAGGGAAAAGAATCCTCTCAGAGCCGGCCAATGATATCGTTTAAATTACATATTTCCTGCTCGGTATATCCGCCTGTAATTGCATGGCGTTTCCGGACCCAACTGCTATTGCATCAATGCTACCCTTTCTGTATGGCATGCAAGAGTGGTTGGGAGCGGAAATGTCATGTAACCTAAGGCCTGGTTACACAAGATTGCAACCAACCGATATATCCACCTGCATATCCCCTCATCCTTCACATCCTCCAGCTACCTACCGAACTACTGACTAAAATTGCCGAAGGCAGGCTCACTACCTACCTGAGCTCTCATGCACCTGCCACGCCCGGCACGCCCCTCACCACACTAGAGCTCAACTGCCAGTTTATTACTAGCCCAAGCAGACATGATCCGCAAGTGGGCTATCGGGGGTGGCCGAGTTGGAGAAAAAATCTTGAATTTGCGTGTGCCGATTCAATGACCTCTACGCGTCCAATATATCGGGATAATGTATGTGTTTGTGGGGAATCATTTTTATTCTACGCGCCCCCCTCATGCGGTTCCATTGCACACAAGGCTGAATTTATGGAAATTATGAGTATATTATCAAAACCGAGTATATTCTAGAGTTCGTGGCACAGATCAGAGAAAGTCTCTTCGGACCGATTGGTGATATTACTATGAAGCGCTCGAGAACCGCAGCGCGGGGAAGTGGGGCAGTGTATCTGGAACCTATATCGTGGCTAAGGGATTGACATGATTATTCCGAAAATCCTATTACATGTGCATAAATATATACTAGTATAAATTAGGTCAAGATATTGTTACACAGCAATGCAAACGTCGACCACCCCTCTTTACTTGATACTATGTGCACCTCACACTTCCATCTCCTTCCTGATAAGCTACTGCTCCAGATTAGTGATGGTCTAACCCTTTCCGCTCTCTCCACACTCTCACGGACCTGCCATGCCTACACCACATTCTCCACCTCCCCCTTAGCAACCACTTCCGGCCCCAGCTAAAAGACATCCGTATGTGGGGGGTTCGACACAACCGACCCCGCACTCTTTCCCGCGCACTGGACATCCCACTAGGTGAGCATGACTACTACAATGTCATGTACTACCACCATGCGGCCGCAAAAGGACATGATCAGGTAGTCCGTGTGCTTCTTGACCGTGGCATTTATCCCGGAATGCTTTATACGGACGTCTTGTTACCCGTGCTGGTTGCGCAGAGGAAGGGATATATGGAGGTTGTGAGGGTGTTGCTGGGATCGGCGAAATACTGTGGAAGGAGCAGGCTCCGGAGGAGTACAAGGGCCTGGTGCACAGCGACGGGTTCATGCCGTTTCTCGGCGCGGTTGCGAAGGTTTGGGTTGGGAACCGTAAGGACGAAAGGCAGATAGAAGGGAGGAGAGAGAAACAGGTGACTGATCTTGGACGGGTTTGTTATACGTTTGGCTGGCGAATTGATATTGTATGTATATCGAGGGTAGTCTGATATGCATGGTTACTCATCAATCTGAGACATCGTTGCACAGCATTGCATGTCTATTCCCACATCTCATGTAAGACCCCGTCCCGCAACGGTTTACACATACTCGCCCGAAGGAGAAGTCTGTTGATTTGCGTGGCAACCGCACCAAAGATATCAATAGACTCCACTCTTTGGCGAGTGCCTCGACCCTCTTTAATACCCCCCCGAGCCCCCCGATCCGATCACCAGCTACCTAACCACTCCCACTATCCCGGGGCGGCCCTTTAAAATTAGATACCTTTCCGCGCATCCATCTACTGCACTAGCCTCCCAAAGATGTCCGGAGGGGGCGTCACGATAGACATGGTCGTGACCGCTGGCCACCTTGACATTGCCACTCTGCGCACTCTACTCCTCTCCTAACACCGGAGATCATCACGGCGACAGCTCGATTTTTAGTGGCGGATAGTAGGAGTAAGGAGTGTGCGCGCATCTGTTGGAGGCTGAGGTAGTCATAGATCTGAACTAACCCCTACAGATGCTACCGGGTTTAGTGTTCGGGAAGGGTGATAAGATCGTAGAGAGCCATCTGAGGTGTTTGATTGTATTTGGGGCACTCCTGTTATCCCCCGGGCTTTTCTAGGAGTTTGCTCTAGAGAGAACATTGAGTATTATGGCGATGCGGAGGGGCTAACAATGAGAAGGATGCCAAGGAAAAGGGAAAGCTGGTTGACTTCGGCAAACCCAGGTCCTCGTACTACGCAAAGCGTGTGCTAAACTTGTCAGGGTTAGGGTTAGGAATAGGCTATAATTCTTTGATATAGTAATATTGAGTTAGAGCTCGCCCATGACAGGGTCTAGTTAGATCCCTTCCGTGAAAGAGGGGTGATCTCCTGAGTGGTAAAATACATGTATATTGTTGGATTCCTAGCCTATATAGCTATGTCCTGGGCGTATGAGACATTCGCGAAATCTCTCTCATGCATTAGCGTTGCCTTTGTAGGAAGTGATTGGCTAGAATAAAATTTCAAGACCGATAATACAGCAAACAGCTTGCCTGGGCATACCTAGAAATTGGATATCACATGACTTTCATGCATGGTGAATGTGTGGTAGGGACTGCGGGTTCAGGGTTAGGTTTGACTGGCACTAAGCTGGCACTAAGGAAAAGAAGTCCTCCCACACACCCACAGTCCTACCCATGCTCTCTATTTCCTATTTTATACAGTATATAAGAGTCCTATTTTGTATCTAGGAATAAGCAAGCAAGTTTACCTAACGAAACCCACATATTTGGTAGCAACACTCAGTTACTCGTTCAATTTTATTCTCTCTGAAAATTTCTTACTTTTCTGACGAATACGACGAGCACGAAGCCTAACTCGTTAACGCGTGTTACCCTTCATTGATCAAAACGACCTCCGAGAGCCTCGGTGCGACAACCGTTACCTTTGTGCATTAGTGCTGAAGGATACATCAAAGTAACCTTCTGGGGAAGCTCTGTAGGACCCTGAATTGTCCGCCTGGTTGTATTTACAATATTCTGTAAGGCTTGAAGTAGCCTACCCTGTTATTATTATTGCCCCATCTGCTCAGCAAGAGCCTATCTGTGGTATAACCTAGTCAACCACCATCAACAAGACTTGATTTGTCTCCTGAGGTCTCCTGAGCCTCAAGAGACCCAGCATGTATCCAGGAGTATCAGGAGACTCTCCTGAGACTTGGGAGACTGTTGGGAGACTGTAGTCAGAAGTTGAGTTTGCTGATGACATTTCGCGTCGATCTCCGTTACCGTACATCAGCAAGACTTGATTTGTCTCCTGAGGTCTCCTGAGCCTCAGGAGACCCAAAATGTATCCAATAGTGTCAGGAAACTCTCCTGAGACTTGGGAGACTGTTGGGAGACTCCAATTAAAAGTTGAGTTTGCTGATGTAGCCATTTCGTCAACGATTGCTTCCTACTCTAACGGAATATAACGACTGTGAACGACGTTCCCTACCGAAACGTATCGAGTAATATCAACGATGCCAGGCCTATCGGACGATTCCGTATCGATGCGCGATGGTACTGTCGATGTTGATGGCTTTCATAGCCCTAACGTTGAACCTACCCGTCAACCTCGTCAAGAAGAAGTTTCTTTCGAGCCTACTTCCCTCCAAAATAACATTAGGGAGCTGGCTGGTTCCATTAACAACCTGAACCTCAACAACAATCTGTCTCTCCTCCGTCGTCGCCAGGAAATCCTACGCTATGGATTTGGCGTCAACCAGCGTCAGCGTTCTTCGAGAAGCGCGCGCAAGTTAGCAGCGTCGCCAGACCTATTCCAGGTCTTTTGAGGATGAAGGTACCCCAATCCTTTGATGGGAGAAGGGCAGGCACTGCCTGTCTTGACTGGATTACTGACATGAGGAAATTCATTGACTTCTATACTGTCAGAGGAGAATTCAGGAGTAAAACTGAAAGAATTCAAATGGCTGCTTCCTATTTGACGGGACGGGTGAGAAGAGTTTCGACGGTACACAAACGAATGCACGAAATGACTAACGGAGGTATCGATCAGGTTACTGAACTTGAATCGTTTTTCTCCGTCATTCGTGAAGCATGTACCGACTTCAACGTCAACGACAAATTGCGTCAACAGTACAATAGACTCAGGTAGACCAAGTCAGTTTCTGAGTTTGCCATTGATCTTTTAGACATAGCAGATCAACTACCCCAACGCCCCCCTGAATATGAGATCAAAGAAAGATTCAAGTCTGGTCTCCGCGACCACGTCCTCGACGAGCTCGACAAGATCCTAGACCACCCTGAAGACCTCCTTCAATCCACCCAACTCTGTGATAGAATTGATAGGAAGTGGTTTATTAGGCATAATAACAACAGGTTCAAACCCAACGACGCGACGAACTATAGTCAACGAGAATCAACGAATAACTCGGGCAACAGTCGTCAACGCAATAACGCACCACGGAACGATAGACAACGAGTTTATGCCTTTGACTCTGGATCCTCTAGGATTCAGAAAGGAACCAAAGAATGGAAGGATCACTGTTATCAAAACAGACTCTGTTACAATTGTGGCTCTGAGTCACATAAGAGTTCTGATTGTTCCTCACCCAGACTTGAGTCAACGGACAACGATCGCCGTGGACGTAATGATGTAACGTTCCATATCAATCCAGGTAACTCCTATGCAAGAAATTCAAGGAATGCCTGGCAGGGAAAAAGGAGAGGTCGGGCATAGAGCAGACTATGCTCGACCAGGAGGCGCATCCTCGACGATCGTCAATGGACGGCGTCGCAAGTGAGTCGCACTAGCTCTAGAGGATGATAGAACGTGTATGTGTGGTGGATGAAGATAAGGGAATGGACCTAGCAGTGATGGATGGCTGGGTTAAAGGGAAGGATGTCAGAGTCTTACTAGACTCTGGAGCATCTAGATGTGACGGAGTAACCCGGGCACAGAGAAGACGACAATGATGACGCAGAAAGACTCGAGGAACACAGCCAGACAACGAGGACACTGACGAAGACAGAGATGCGACGGGGTGGGCACAAGCACAGGCACCAGCGAAGGCAAAGGCAGAGGCAAAGCTCCGGACAGGGGCAAGGACAAGAACAGAGAAAGTGAGGACCGGATGGACCTCAACGAGAACGATGATGATAGCTATGATAGATCCCGAAACTAGGTTCTGGGATCTCAGGAACTATGGCGGAAGAATAGTAGTATATTCCTATGTATCGAGATGACAGAAAGACAAGACAGAGAGAAAAGAAAGAAAGAACTAAAGAAAAACCCTTCCTGTGCTATTTAATATCATAAAAGTCAGTCATTCTACATTCGTTCAACAGAGAATCTTGTAGAAATCCAGTGGCCAGCGCTGCGTAATTATCACCATCTCTTACAATTATATTCTACAAATCCAGCGTAGAACCTCGCGGAATCTCGTGGCGTCGTCATCTCCCCACCTCCAGTCCATTCGTTTAATAATCATCTTTCATATGGCCGCCATACTGCGACTGTGGAATCAATGCAAGGCAGCCGGGACGCTGGCTATCGCCGGGTTAACGAGCAGCGGCGGCGTTGAGCGATTATGAATACAGTTTTAAGACCATATTTAGACAAATTTGTTTTGGTATACCTAGATAATATTAACTATCTCTTTCGAGAGGCGATTGTGATCGTATGAAGCATGTCATAGCGATCGCCGAGGCTGTCAATGAATAATCTCTATCTTGGCTTACAAATGTGCCTTTCTTCAAGAACAATTGGAATTCTGTAGACATATAGTAGGGGGAGGACAAGTACTACCTATTCCTGGAAAATTGGATATTATCAGAGAATGGCCTATACCTAGAACTGTACATGATGTTAGACAATTTCTAGGTCTTACGTCATACTATCGACGATTCGTACGTCACTTCGCAACAATCGCTGGCACATTATTTGACCTGTTAAAGGAGGATAATCCTTTGGTCAGAAAACAAAACACAGGAAGATTATTTGGAATGCTTTCTGTAATAATGCTTTTACAACATTTAAGACAGCCTTAACATCAGATCCTGTTTTGCTTCAACCCGACGTTGCGTCAGCGTTCACAATCGAAACCGACGTGAGCGACTTCGCTATTGGTTGTCTTCTCCTTCAACGATCGACGAAGGATCAACGATTACACCCTGTTGCTTTTGACGGACGACGATTGACGCCAGCAGAGTTTAACCATCCTGTGCATGAGAAAGAACTTCTTGCAATTAAATATGCATTAAGGACATGGCGTTACTACATCGACAACGGGTTGACGACTACCATCATAACGGATCATGAGAGTCTTAAGTACCTTAAGACAACTAAGACACCATCAAAGAGACTAGCAAGATGGATCTCTGAATTCTCTGAGTTTGACTTAGATATACAGTATCGACGCGGCGAGGATAACGTAGTCGCTGACGCAGTCAGTCGACACCCTGACTTTATTTGTCTTATCCAACAAGAGAAAGATCCTCGCTGGATTACTGGTATAATAGAATACCTTAAGGGTCAAACTCTTCCAGAAGATTTGCACATTCAGCAAGTCATAATGGTTCATAAAAACAAGTTTTTCTTGCAAGATGATCAACTATTCAGAATAATCGACGATAACGGGCACGCGCCGTATATCGACGAACTGTTCAGAGATGATTTGTTAGAAAGAATGTATGGGGAATATGGACACCTAGGACTACCAGGGTTAGATGGAGTTCTGAGATATAGGGCATGGTGGTCTGGAATGGAAAAAGATGTTAAAAAGTTTATTGCAGCTTGTCCTAATTGCCAAACAGCACAGAGGCAGAAACCCAAGCAGGAGACTGAAATGCCGTATCATATGGCGTCTCGTACGATTCAACTGTTCGACCGTTGGGCGATAGACCTCATTGGGAAACTACCAGTTACACCTAATAGCAATTACTGGATCATTACAGCTATTGACTATGCTACTGGTTGGCCTGTAGCTAAAGCTGTACCTGATGCTAAACAGGAGACAACTGCAGACTTTCTACATGATGAGATATTCTGCCATTATGGACCACCAAAGGAGCTTCTTTCAGACAATGGAGCCAACTTATTGGCACCAGTTGTCTCTCATTACCTACGAAAACTCTCGACTCGTCATTGTATGACGACACCCTATCACCCACGGACTAACGGAAAGGTCGAAAACCTTAACGGAATATTAAACCTTAACGGAATATTAAGATTGATGTTAACGGGGTACCTAATGGGAAAACCAACTAAGTTATGGGATTAGTATTTAATTCAAGCTCTCTTTGCATGTAGAATTAGAGTACATGCAACAACTAAGTTCAGTCCCTTTTACCTGCTATATGGTCGACATCCTACGTTACCGTCCGACGACAACCCGCCCCGTCCGTTAGAGATGCCTGTCGATAATGTAGACGAACGTATCGGAAGGCTACAGCTTGCAAGACTGCAGGCTAACGAGTCAACGTATCAACAAGCCCTCAACGCAACAAGAGTTAGAGATATATTGGTAAATCCACATGAGTTTAAGAAGGGAGACTATGTTTTGGTGAAACATGAAGACCCACAGAAGTTTGAGGCTAAGTGGTATGGGCCTTATATGGTTGATGAATGTATGCCCCTAGGGACATACAGGTTGTGTGATCCTGTTGGCAAGCCATTAGTACACTTTATTAACGGACAACGATTGGTGCGCGCACACATCAACGGTGACGTGATGGCACTCTGTACTTCACCTTTTATGAAGTCAGGACTGAGAAGAGCCAATATGGAGGTGCTACCACCATCAGACGAAATGCGTCGAATACTCGACGCGGAGGAGCCTATGCCTTCACCTTATGAGGAATTAGCAACAGCTGAAAAGATAGCAAAGAGACCCAGCTTAACCAAAAAAATTGACGTCAACCGACCGGTATCAACGTCAAACATACGACGACGAAGCGCATTGACGCGGCCAACCGCAACGATCAAACAAACCAAGGTAGGTTTGAACATGGTGATGGAGGGAGTATCCTCAGCACTCAATCAGAATGCGGGAGATACTCGTTTCTAGCCATGTAACCTGAGTCAAGCTCCGTCACACTACCTTATCGTCAACAATTATCAACTTTCCCGACAAACGTCAACTATGACAACGTAAATATCAATGATTATCGTCAACGACAACATCAACTACGACAACGTAAACATCAACGATTATAGTCTACGTAAACATCAACGATTATCGTCAACGTTAACGTCAACGAAAACGTCAACGATTATCGTCAACGATTATCGTCAACGTCAACGATCAACGATAACGATTACACAATTTATTTGACTATCTAATTGCTGCAGCTACAACCTTTACCCCTCTGAAAACAGAAGCCACAGCTTCTGGTAAATACAGGAGTCTCTTCACCATCACTAAAGATAACACAATCCATTTTGGCTTTAAGACAAGTCTCACAAGCTGAATTGGCATACTCAGTTTTGGCATACCTGCCATTGATGGAGAAGAGACCCTCAACCCATCAACCCTTCATAGTTTGAGACCCAGTCTTCAGTTTCTCCTGAGCCTCCTTCAAACTCTTAAAATCCCCCTTTTTGGTAATCTTATTGCCCTTTTTATCCTTTACGACGCGATCGACGCGATCGACGATAGCAGGACGAATGCTACGTTTGATGATGATGGGAGCGTCACTGTCGGAATCATCGATTGGAGAGACTGGACAACGGTGCTTGACGGATTTGATGACATTGACGGCGATGGAATCGGCGGAAACAACGTTTCCATGCAAAATAGCATACTGTAAGACAGTTTGTAGGAGTGGATCAGACATAACCTGTGCATCTTCCCACTGTTTCCTTATAAAGGCAACAGTCTCCATCTTGAACATAGTGGAAGTATTGGGCAAGACATGGTCTCTGCCATTAACCCTGAACGCAACAGTCTCATAGGCTTCAATCATTAGTGAGGAACTATATTGATGGGTATAGTGAGTGGAGTGGGTAGAGTGGGTTAATTACCTGTTGCTTGCAACATCTCAATTGTTCGCTTGAGTTCAGCAATTTCAGCATCCTTTGCCTCAAGCGCATCCTTTGCCTCAAGCGCATCTCTGGCCTCAAGCAATTCAGGGCTGGAATCACTAGTAATAGTGACAGGGGTAGTAGCAGGGGCAGGTGCATCATGCACATCATCATTGTGTAACCCAGTAGGGACAGGGGAAACCGAGCGGCTGGTGAAGAGGGATGAAAGCAGGTCAGACATTTTTGATTTTGGTGGTGTTTTTGGAGCACGCTGGTGTGTCTTTTCTTAGCTGTAAGCAAAGGGTCTTGGTGGTGGAGGATGTGGTAGGGGCTGCGGGTTCAGAGTTAGGTTTGACTGGCATTAAGCTGGCACTAAGGAAAAGAAGTCCCCCCACGCACCCACAATCCTACCCACGCTCTCTATTTCCTATTTTCTACAGTATATAAGAGTCCTATTTTGTATCTAGGAATAAGCAAGCAAGTTTACCTGATGAAACCCACAAATGTCTGACGTAGAGTACATGTGACGCTTACCTAATCAATCTGTAATACGACCCCGCACAAAGCTCTAAACTCAACGTTTATCTTGCCCCCCCACTGCTGATAAAATGTCCACCACACACTTATATCCTTATTTACCACTTGAGCTCTTCCTACCTATCGCCGACTACCTTCCCACCCGCGAATTATCATCCCTCTCCCGTACATGCAGTTTGTACCATGTACTTCTAGCCCCCCGCCTCGATACTCGCTTCAAGGACCACGCCAGGACTATCCTCAGTTGGGCGGCGAAGCGCAACAACCCTGAAGTCTTTAAACGTGCCGTCGATCTCGTGGAACGTCCCCCGCCATACTCTAGCCCCGAGAAAAAAGGCGATTGGCTCAACAGCTTTCTTGGTCGAGCGATCCACGTTGGGCGTACGGAGTTTGTTCGTGCCATGGTGGGGTACGGGGTAAACCTTCACGAATGCTGTGGAGTCGGAACCCCGCTGTCTATTGCTGTGAAACTGGGAAACCTGGAGATCGCAACACTGCTTCTGGAGGCTGGCACAGACCCTGATAGGCCGGGGTGCGCCTGTGAGGGATTTAAAACCCCAGCGGAGATCGCGTGGGACCTCCTAGGCCCTAGTAATATGATGGCCCTCTTGGTCAAGTACGGGGCGGCGTTTCGGCCACCACATTTGTCGCCGGGGGAATAGGTTGTGAGAGAATATAGGCTTTCATAAGGGTGTTTAGGTTAGGGGTTTCTGTCTTGGTCTCCCATGGCGCGTTTGGTCATGTATAGGGAAATACAATCTCCCACTGGAAGAAGGTTGTCAGATAGTCGTGAAATCAGTACTGAGAGATTAATGATAAGTGACTTAGCCTTATGCCATCGTTTTTAAATGGTGGGCAGGGGATCCCAGGCATTTGATCGAGTGAGACGTTATGACTGTATCAACTTTCATCGAGCCTCTATAATACCCCTACCACTAAGCCTCCGCAAACTCCTTCCTCTCTATTAAAACCCCCCCTCCTCATCCACAATCGTCCCACCTCTGATCTCGGCACCTTCTCCCCCCTCTCCCGCACCCGTCCCACCTTCAGTGACCTCTCGACCCCCCACCACAATACCCAACCTGACTCCTTGCTCACGGGGTGGGAAGCATGGGTCTTACAATGACATTGTTCTACTTCTTCCTAGTAGTAAAATCCATTACCGATAGTTTTAGGATGGCTCTACTATGTGCCGAATTAATTTCTGAGGTTTATTGAGTGGCGATAAGCATAAGATGAAGCTAGAGTAAACGTGCCCTTGCGTACAATGTGACTATATATCTGTAATCAATTGGGGAAGCTGACACAATTAGTGAATTAAAAAAAGGAAAAAAAGATTGAAAAAGCTGCATAACGAGTGATATCGCATGACGCATTACCGCTTTTGAAGGTATGTCTCGTGTTTCACCAAACTGCAGGGGGCAGACCTAACTCAAATATGGGGTGTGTCCCTGGACCCAAACACCCCAACAGGAATATTTATGGGATGTCGCAATAATTCACAAGATTGGCGATCTCCGGCCTGGGATTATACTTAGCGATTGGTTGAGCGGTGTGGTCGTGTCTGCTTGACGCGGCCCCGATCTCATCTGCGCAGCCGATTCCCCGACCTCTAGCGGTTCACTTTTGTCTAGATGTGGGCCCCAATCAGGGCTTCGCCACCTCCGCCCCCCCCCCCCCCATATACTGGCCACATACTATGCACGCGACGTGGATGTTGCTACAATACTCCAGGGGATTGGCGCGGATGTGTATAGGACTGGGAAATGACCGTGATAGAACACTGGAGATAGCAGAGGTAGGGCGAGATGAGAAGACGATAGATCTTTTGCTGAGGCTTGGTGCGGAGAGGGGTCAAGTCCAAGGGATAGAGAAAATGACAGCGAGAAGAGAATATGAACTTCGGAAGCCCAGAGAGCGTACTGGTATTGTATTACGAAATTAACGGATAATGCCTTAACTGTATGGCCGACTCCTTCCCTAAATCCCTGTACCGCATTTAATTCCTTACGTTTAAATACCCTACTACAAGCCTAAAAACGAACCCCTCACCGCCCGAAGTTACCTAACGTACTGATGGACACCCTGTGGCGTTTTTGTCATAACAGTATAGGGATCATGGTCAAGTACATTACCACCGGTGTAGTTCGGCTAAACTCATACAAAATTGAATCCTTGTCTGATCATGAGCACTTCCGGATGTTGAGATTATCATTGCGAGCCGGGGAAAATATATCCTCCCATGTAATAATTGTGGCAAGGTCTAGACCACTCTTATATTATGTCATTACTGTTGTTTGCCAAGGCTATTATTGTTATAAAAGGGCTATTAAATTCCCTCCTGTATTACAAGTAGACAGAACAAGAATTATATTCGCTGCCAGAGTCAATATTTCAAACCGGACGCACAAAGCAAGCGAGTGATATCTCATGATCTATTGGCTTTTTTTTTTTTTTACTTCATTAATTACATCCAGGATCTATTCTTGGCGCGATAATTATAACCAAAAGCAAAGGTACGTTATGAACGGCTAGCGTGGAGCTCCAGGTTGAGCGAAGCTCGGGGAGCACCTGAGATGCCACCTTATCATTGTCAGTTGTAGCAATCTGTCATTGGTGATCGCAAATGCTATCGTTGGGGATTATATAATTCATAGAGTTGTATTACCCACCTTGGTAATTCATACTTGTCAGCCCATAGTAATAAGTATATGGGGAGCTTGTTATGATGAAAGATTGCCCATTGCGTCGGAACTAGAACGGGTGAGTATCTCAAGGTTTCTTGTCCTTGGGCTTGTGTTCGGATACATCAGCCTCTATGTTTTCATTGTATGATTACCTTTTATCATCACCTTTCAAGAATCCGTTCACCACCACCATCCACCACGGCAATGTTATCTATCACCAATTATCTATTACCAATAGCAGTCAACGGGGAGGATAGCGTGGGAAATTCGGGAGGTTCGGAAGAGCGCGTGGAGGATACGAAGGGAGTCTCTGGGTTGGTGAGGGAGGGGGATGGGGCCCAACGGAAGAGTTGAGAGGTCATGGGTATATTTTTCAGAGGAAATGGTTGCTCAGGTGAGTCGTCGGGAGAGAAACTACACACCTCAGGGGAGGCAGTTAGGTATTGCCGCCTTTTCATCATTAGACAGTTGTGGTTTTAACCTGGTTTGGCGGTACCCTCGGGCCAGGGATAGTAGATCTAGAGTAGAGTCGGCAGTGGAGCGGCGCTGTGATGGTTGGGAATGGGGCTGGTGGGGTACCTAGTCGTGGCATGCCTGAAGTGGTCATTTTCATGTGCAGCCTGATCCGTGATCATTGTTCTACATGACCGAAGACAGCCGCCGGAGTATCACGATGAAGGCCTTTTGTCGGCCTCAACCTTCACCTCCATTCCCTTAAATTTGTACCAGCCCCTGCAGGTCAGATAGATCAGAGAAAATGACTCACTATATACATACCCTTCCGCACTGTGGTGCCATGTCAATCTTTGCCAAATATGTTCTAGGCCAATCCCAAGTTCGAAGAATGGCGAATTTTGGCCACCGACTAAATGTTGCGTCATCACTTCCGCAGTATACCTGGCCTCCAACACAGCTAGTTAACCCAATGCCTCTTAGGGGATCAGGACTCCATATAGTGGTTTATTATCTTGAGACTCGCAGAGTCCAGGGCTTCTCATTTAGGGTGTGGCATACTCACTGAGGCTGCTGTTTTTGCGGTTTTCGCCTCAGTTAGTCGAATTTGTTAGTAATTTTATTACTATAACAGGGATTCCTGGGTTTCGTGGATCTCGACAGCCCAGGGGATAGCCACCTACGAGCCCAACCAGGATAGGAATCTGGTTGACCGATTTATTGGTAACTCAAAGAGACAAGCCCCAAATTTGAGGGTTTCATCACAGGCCTAGGTCCTTCAACATGTAAAAGATTCCTAGCTGAGGGTTGGGTGCATCTCCAGTTTATTTACTGATTCGTTTCCTTGCGCCGTAGAGCATTGGAGAGGAAATGTATCAGATGGGTGCTGTGCAAATATTAACATTTCTCTCTAGTATAGAATATTAATGTTATTATTGATTAACTGACTAGCAGTTAATTCAGAGCTCCGTTTTACCCTCAAAGAAATGACAAAGGGGGGGGAGGAAGGTAATGAAAATAAAAATAAAAGTAAAAATGGAAATGGAAATGGAAATGGAAATGGAAATTAAAAAAAAAAAACATTGCCTTGCATTGATTAAAGTCGTAGGGAGGGAGTATGGAAGAGATTACTTGTTAGCGTACTATTCCCTGTGGAATACAAATCTGCATAGTTAGAGTGTCCACTTATTCCTAGTATCCTACTCTAGCTCTCTTATCTTATGGATAGCCAATCGTTATGTGGGTCTTATGGGTTAGTACGATTCTCTGCATCTAGGAAATATCACTAGTGACTACAGTGGAGTGTAGTGTATGATGTTTACTGAGTCTTTCTCTTATTGGTTTCCCAAGTTCCATAATAGGACTTACATCTAATATTGGGTAAAGCTATGCTAGTAAAACATCGAAGGATAGTCATTTTAGCTTACGAGCGATTGTAGTGCCTATATTTCCTTCCTACAAGTCGGCTATAGGTATACGGGTTCCATCACTGAATCATTGTTTAAGATGAAGAGCTGGTCCATCATTACTGTACAATGATAAGGGGCGAAATAGTAAATGGCCAGAACCAACAGCGAAGGTTGGCAAAGGGAGGAGCCACATGCCCGTGTCCTCCTCAATACCTCCGCCTACGCTCGCGAACATGGCTTCAACGGCAACGCTCGTCCCCATGCAGCTCCTCATTCTAATAGAATGTTGGCAGTACCTTCCTCGCATAATAGTCAGACCTCAACGGCTTCAGCGCCCCAAACTCTAACAATAACGTCACCATCCCCCAATCCTCCCTCACCATCGCCACATTCACAGGAGTCATAACCACCAATCCACTATCAGCCATGTGTACGTCTACTCCTACCTTGAGCAAAATCTTAGCAACTTCTTTATCACCTTTATAGACTGCGCGCAACAACGGCATCAAATATATTGCCTTGTGGTGTACAGGTTCCTTGCCCAGCAGCTGTCGCACCATCTGCGCTTGTGCGTGGTCCGTGGCGTTGCCGCGAAGCTTCATCTCAAATATCTACGGAGAGCGCGCGGGATAGGAATTTGGAATGGTTGCGGGCAGTGGCCCAGACAATGATGGCGCTTGCCCCCTCGGCTGTCGAGGAAGGGGGTGGGGGGAAAGTGGAGGGTAAGGTAGCTGCGGGAGAGGGCAGGTACGGAGCGGGTGCAAGGGAAGCGGGAAATCATAAGTAGAAGTTTGAGCGGGAGGGACGGGAGATGGGAGGAAATGGCTGGAACAGGATCTAGCTTGGTCTGATATCCCGTGTTGTCAAAAAGCATAAAACACAACGGTTCCAGTTCACAAATCCCGCAGCCAAGCATCCGCTAGAGCATCTATGGGCAACCTACCTTGTAGCATGGCAGCTTTTTGGATTTCTGGTCTGGGGAGAATGTGCTGTGAGGTGGTGATGCGGTAGAACGTGAAGAGGGCTGACTATGAGAATCGTGGACTGGAACTGTTCTAAAAACGAGCAAACGGCCCAATACAACCTGTCTATTACAATCTCGAAACACGTGCAGTTTATGAGATATGGGTGCTCTTCATCATAGGAAAGAAAGGAGTGGGTGTATGCAGCCCGCCCAAATCACAGGACATGCATGAGTACGCTCTGGCAATGACGTGACAACTGTGTATTGGCCGACAGAGTAACCATGACAAAGTCACGACCCTAAGTTGCTAGCCAACAGTGGGATTTATGGTCAGGGGCGCTCCAGTCCTCGCGCAGGGATCGCTTATCTACAGATGCCTCTAATGATGTCTGTGATATTGATAGCCACCACGCATCTATCTAGGTCTATCATTGGCGCAATATCTATGTCTGCATTGTCTGGCTAATCTCTATCACTAGTCTAATACAAGCCTTGGAGATTAATTGGACTACCAACTATAGATACAACCGATGACACGGCCTCTAAAGAAAGTGATAAGCCCTGTAGCACAATTATGTCATCCACCAGTTGGATAGCCCAGTTATTAAGTGATCCCAAATCAACCATTAGAACTACCTAGTTAAGAGGTCTTGCTAAGCTCGCCATTCTGCCCCCCTGTTAGTCAATTCCTAAAATTGGAAGAGGTAGGTATTGCGAGTTGTCAAAAATAACGAGACGCAACCAACCAGGACCAACCAGGAAGAAGCCACAAACAAAGTAAATAGTAATAATAAAAGATTAAAGACTCGAATTACATCACATCTGGCATTGGGCTCATTGGAACATATGGGGTCGGGGTGAGTGTCGCAGTGCTCGTTGAGCCTTGTCCTCTTGGTGCGTCGCATTATTTTTGACAACTCGCAATATTTAGGTAATTAACAAAGTATTTCTGATGTCAAAGAAGGTGTTGCTGAGGTTAGGGACTATACATCTGATGCTGAACATTACAATATCGGGGAAAATGTGTCTGAGGATGAAGTGGGCGTGGTGATAAACAGTTCGAGCCATTGAGGTGGGAAAGAATCAAAACTGAGTTGAATACTTAGCAAAAGGATTACGGGACCTCTTTGTACTGCTTATCAGGCTCCAGGTGGAGGCCCTAGCCACAAGGAAATACCTTCCCTGTAACGTAGGTAAGGCGCCCATAGCACTTTAGGTCGGTGGGGCAAATATGATCTTAAGCCCACAAATGCTCACCGGACCCAACTGCCTGTATATTACCACAAGAGCAACCATTGCCATGTTTCTATTCTCGCAATACCACAGATGCCGCGTTGCTGATCGATCCATACTTCAGCAGCATCTGCACAGTATGTTCCCATAGCGGGTGGCCTGTTACGGTATCTTACAATAAAAGAAATTGAATAAAATTCAAGATGAAATTGTACTGTTACCGTTCTCTGGTATTATGTTCAATAACAGTTACTATCTGCTCCATATACTTGCGAGTCAAGGCAGCCGATTAGTGAAGGATCGTATCGACAATATACAGCTGTTTTTATCTTCTTAACAATCATTCCATATGAATTGCTTCTCCCTACCACAAAACATTTTTGTCCAATTTGCATAAATCTAGAGTTTGAACTTGGCCAATCGAATGCTGCCCTGCTAGATCTTGGGTATGATGAGAGTGTACAGTTGTCAGCAATGAAGGCCTTCTCATTATATATTTAAAGTCAGGTGTGTTTGGAAAGCTGTCGGGCATGATCAGGATGTCGAGACTAGAGAATAAGATAGTCTTTCCGCTAAATATTAAGTTCTCTATTTGAGTGGAAATGCCACCAACGAGAACACTAATAAAGATGAAGAGGTAAATATTAGGCTTTGAGCTGATACGCTGAATTAACAGCAAAGAACAATAAATCAATTCTTGCAGCTATAACCTACCCATTAGCTGCACATCACTCTTGAAGCAACAAAAAAACAAGGATCAGGTGTACTTATAGCCACCAGTGCTTGGTGGAGGCAAAAACCAATATTAGATGTTCATAGTGTTCTTATTCTCTATTATCAAGTTTTTATAATTCTATAGATACATTTGGGTTCTTTGATTCAACTCTGTAAGCCACGTTGAGAACTGACCATCTTATATACGAGTCACAAACACTTTTGAAGAGTGGCTGTATATACATATCGAGTGATAAGCTATGATTAACTTGAGGTATACACAGCTCCGCCAATTCCGTCACTTGACTACATGTCTACCAAGAGCGTTTTTGAATTTAGTAAACAAAAGGTACATCTAAAGGGGCATCATCTGTCGGAATAACCATATGTGGCCAAGCTGCCAGCCCTGAGGCAGGGGCTGGATGGGTTAGAACATGAAGGTCGGCATTCCGAAACAGCTTCTGCTGGTGGAGATCACGTCAGGTTGGGCTGGGTTTGTTTTGGACAAATAATGACCCGGATTCCAAAACAAGAACGACTACACGTCTACTATGTTTATTAACTATACTATAAATTCCTTGACTAGGATAACGGGACCTTCACAGCAGGTTCCTGTGCCGTGATATCTCCGGCAACGGTGGGGAGTGCAGGAGAGAAGTGCGGGAGAGAAAACGCGCGGAAGAGCCTCGTGCAATCCTAGGTCTAAGAGAGCCCACAACCCACCCATACACAACCCTGCTAGTTACTCCACTTCAGTGCTCTGTAATCCTCTCACCACCCCAAAACTTACCAACAGATCAACCATCCTCTCATCCGCTAACCCCCCCGCCGCCTCTACCGGCGTCACATAGCCCAGCCACCCCTCCCGCTCGTGCACATTCACCCCCGCCTCCAGTAGGATCTCGGCCATCTCCCAATCCGCTGAATACACCTGTACCCCTTTACCCCACTCTCGGAGGGGAACCGTGGGCATGTAGCAACCGAGCCACGTCATAGAGGCACCATGTAATCTGGATGGCGGGTACTAGGGAGAGGGCGCGGGAAAGGGCGGCGACGTGGTTGTATTGGGCGGTGGACTGGAGGGAGTCGGGAGTGGTGAAGCGGGCGATAAGGGGGTGCATGAGGGTGAGGTTCATGCGGCGGGAGGTTGGGCTAACGCGTAGCGATACGGAGGAAGGGGTCGGTGGGGAGGAGGAGGAGGAGGAGGAGGAGGGAGGAGGTACATGATATACTACTAGTAGTGGAGGCCATATATATGGCGAGATCTATAGACCCCATTGTTAGTGAGTGGTGATATCAGTCATATATAACTGGATTCTAAGTACCTGTTTTTCGATGGCATTTCGCGTTGGGAGAGTTAAGTTAACTAGTGCGGCTCAATTTAAGATTCGTGGGGCAGAGTAAAATGCGGCTCAAATACCGGGGATCCCTGTAAATTACCCCGCTTTTACACCAAGGGTCAGGGTTATTTAATAGAGGACTAACTTAGATGACTAAGTCAATTAGCTAAATAACTTCGTCATTTTTCACTAATTGACATACATTTACTAAACAACTTTACTAAGTGACTCTCATTCCACTAAATGACACTTATTCTTACTCCCCAATTATATAAATGACTCTTGCTACTAAATGACTCGAAACTTGAAAAAAACTGTCGCCAAGAACTAAATATTTAGATTCAAAGTCTTGGCCAAGAATCCTAACCTGCCAGCTATTTAGAGACACCTTTTTGCCCCTATCCCCTTCTCTTTCCTAGGCCTAAATACTACCCCTACCCCTTTATTTCCTAACACAATTTTTGCTCCGCTCTTAGCTAGAGACTAGTTTTTTTTTATAGTGAATCATATATTGATACAGGACTCGGACCTGAATACAGACAAAGGTATAGATAGATGTAATATTAAATAATAAATGAAGAATGTTAAATAACGTACTAAGTCCATTTACCTCTAAGTTACCCTAACATAATGTGTCATTTAGAAATAAATAATAATTATATAAATAAAATAATTATATAAATAAAAGGTCATTTACCAATAAATGGCTATAAAAAGGTCATTTATTAACGGTGGTCATACACATGACCTTGTAATTTAGTGCTAATGGACCTTATCACTTTCACTAAATGACTCCACTAAATGATCGGGTCGTTTATAACTTGCTCCTAGAGATTATGTATTCTTCTTCTTAAGCCTCGATCTCCGCCTCCTCACCCTTTAACTTAGACTAGACCCGAAAATAGGACCTCCATCTCAGCGTCCTCCCACTGCAACACACAATTCATAATGTAGCTTATGCGATCTGGCTTGCCTTCCATATTCGCCCCCGCCTCGACCAGCATCTTGACCATCTCTCTCCTGTTGGAGGTGACAGCGCGAAACAGTGGCTCATTATTAGGCCATAAATTTGGGTCGGCGCCATAGTTAAGCAGTACACGTACAATGTCCTCATTACCGCTGGTCACGGCATCGAGTAGTAAGAAACTTAGATATTCCCTGATGTCGCGCTTGGTGTTGCGTAGTACACGCCGTAGGAGGCTAGGGAGTTCCCTCCTGACTGCTCGGGTGGCAAAGAGTTTCGCGTACCTCCCGAGGAGAGAGTCTAGGGTAGGGGTAAGGAGATTGTGCAGAGAGTGGCAGGTTCGGGAGAGGGCGGAGACGGCAGATAAACTAATTTGTCGCAGCCGCGGAGGGCCATATCGCAGACTATGCCGGGTGTCCTCCGTAGGAAGGAAAGAGGCAATGAGGAGTAGGAGCTCGGGGGGGAGAGTATGGAGTGATGCGGGGGGTGCGGCCATTCTTGGTAGGGTCATGGTTAATTGTCGATACACGTCGATATCTGGCCAGCTGGGCGCGGGCACTTTGATCGGTTACCCGCTCTTGCACTCAGGGTTTTGGCATCTTAGCTACTTTCCGGTTAAGAGGCTGTAGAAAGAAATATGGAGTAAAGGACCCAGAAAATGATTGGGACCTTATTCTTTTTTTTATATATATATTTTTTTATCTCCGGCTTCCCCATCAAATGTATGAAGATTATAGTCCACCCCCGGTATAAGAAAAACAAGTATAGAGTCCTACACAATGGACATTTTGACCCTTAGGAGCGGCAAACCGAACGCAAGACAAAGGGACTACCACCAACCCAGTAGCACGCAACAGAGAGATGAGTAGGATCACCTGTATCTGAAATACCTGCACATGGCTCAAGAGACTATGGAGGGTATGTAACTTATACCAAAGGTCACATGTTTGAACCTTTCACGTTCTAAACACGAATCGTGAAATATCCACTGTTATCCTCTCCGCCCCAAAGCTCGCCAACAGCTGCGCCATCTCCTCTAACGACCACAACTCCGCATGGTACATCGGCGTGCGATTGATTGTCGAATCCTTCGCATTAATGTCCGCGCCTGCTTCCAGGAGCATTGCGGCCGCCTCCAGATTATTCAGGGTGACAGCTATGAAGAGCGCTGGAGAGTAGTCCCACCTGTAGCGGTAGGGATTGGCGCCAGTGCTGGTGCAGTTTGGGTTGGCGCCGTTCGCGAGGGCGCGCTTGACTATTGAAGGGCGCCACGGCACTTCCAAGGCCCAAAAGAGGATGGAGGTGGCTTCTTCGGTGAAACGCTTGTTGAGGGGGCGGGAGAGGGGGGCGTAGAGGGTGTGGCAGGTGCGGGAGAAGAGGGATAGATCGCGGGTTGAAAGGTGCTCGGAAATCGTTAGAAGGAGCTCGGGAGGGAGTCTGAGTAGTGTTGTGGGGGCAGACATACTGTACTGGGGGGATGGGGCGGGTTGTTTGGTAGTGGCCGGATGACTTCCAAGGTGGGTGTTGTAGATATCTAACCCTAACCCTGATACATCCAAGACCACCGAACAAAACATTTCAATTCTCAATTTCCACTGCCACCACCGTTGTTATTATTGTAAAAAATGACAAATTGAGTTCACGACCTCTAAAATAGAATATACCCTACGTTCGCAGCCGGTATGAGTCACTTCGCCCTCATCACCCTGATACATGCGTCCTTCAAAACTAATTCCGTTACACCGTGAGGAAGAAAGACTTAATGTTCCTAGAAGAAAATGCTTCATCATCCCCGTACTAGCATTATCACCTGTGTGCTGATACTCGTGGACTTAAGCCAGTTAGGGACAGCTAGGACCAGCGTGCAGTTCTGCGTAACATTCAAGATGGGAGATAGGGGCAGAGCCGCGCGGTTACTAGTTATCTTGGCAGAACTCAGAAGTCAACGAGTGCGGCGTTCAGGCAGCAAGAACCCGCACCCACCAGTGAGTATAACGGCACGGGGCCGGAGGAGGACCCAGCAGGTCGAGCACGTCGGATATTCCCTACACGAATGCTCTTCAAGGGTCAAGTACCAATAAATAATAAAGATTAAGTTCTTCCGGTATTAGGGGAATAGTTCTATGCCACTCATGGACTCTACCTTCTAAGCACTCGTCACTGGGTCTGAAGAGTGTATTTACCCTTAACCGGGAACAGGTTATTTGAGTCACAGAGTAAATTCTATATTTCTATAGGATCAGAGATAACAGTTTGATGACTATAATAGAACGTAGGCTCGGATACAAAGCTTGGACGAACGAAGCAATGACAATCCGGAGGGCAGAAACTGTACAGATGATCCTAGTAAAGATGCCCGTCTAAATTCAAGATCCTGAGATGCAGAATCGATTCCCCGACGGCCTCTCCTCCACCAAAGCCCCTTCTTCCTTCACCAATGCCCCGTGCAACAGGTACCTTCAGGGCCAGAGTCGTCCCCACAGTCCGTCTCCGACTCTTCAGAGCCCGAACCATCGTCCAGATACTGATGGCCTATCTCCTCACTGAACATCTGCAACAGCTCCTCCAGATCATCGCGCTCGGCTCCCGTGTGCTCCCCCGAATGGGGAAATGCCCTTACCCGCTTGTCCACGTCCGCGCCCGCCTCCAAGAGAACGCTGGCAATCTCGACGCTGTATACTTCGACGGCGATGGCAAGCGGGCACTCGTAGTCATCACCATCCGGATCGGCGCCTTCTGCGAGGGCGCGTTTGACAATCGTCATGTTTTTGCGGGATACCGCCCAGATAAGGATGGCTGTGGGTTCGGCGGCGAAGCGCTTGGCGAGGGGAGATGTCAGGGAGGAATGTAGGTGGTGGCAGACACGGGAGAGGACAGAGAGGTCGCGGGTGGAGAGGTGGTCCGCGGTGAGAAGGAGGAGCTCGGGGGGGAGGAGATGTAGTAGTATTGTAGAGGAGGACATGGTGGCTGTAGTTGAGGGATGTTGGTTTGGGAAGGGAGGGTGGGTGTTTTTGTATTGTTGGGGACGCCGATGTAGTATTGTGAGAACCTGGACCCTAACCCACGCCTTATTAACCCGCCCCAGCGCTCGGCCACATGTGACAGGACGCCTAAGTTACTTTAACGCCCGATCGGAAATTCCTATGGGCCTGATTTCAGCTTTAAAAAGGGCTTAGCGAAAAGTTAGTCTAATAAAGACCTTATTCAAGCCTTTTTAAGAATGATTTGAGGAATATATAAGGTCTTTATTAGACTAACTTTTGACTAAGGCTTATAGGAATATCCGTTCCGGCGTTAAAGTAATTGGCCCATCAGCGAGCGCGGCCCCTCAGCGAGCGTCCACCCAAACAAAATTTGGCAAAATAGCAGGCAACGCACGCTGATGGGCTGTGCTCATTGGTGGGCAAGCTGGTCTACGTACTACAAATCTTTACCAAGAACGGACTTCGGCGTCTTGGACGTGCGCTTAGTGTTAGGGTTCAGTTAGGGTTAGTTAGGGTTAGTTATCGACGGCTGCTAAGCCGAATAAACACGGCATTTTGAATTTGAAAAGTCTTAGGGCCCGTTCGGACAACCCAATAATCTAGATTATTGGCGATAATCCGGTGGATTATCGACTTTTGGATTATCACAATAATCTAGGCTGTTCGTGCAATTGCATTTGGAACTCCCGATTATCCCAATAATCCGCCAAGAAAATAATCACCTCCAGAGGTGATTATTCCCATACCGCACAGATATCCTGGAAGCCTAATCCTATTTCAACGTTATCTGGACATGTAGATTATCCACTGATTATGATTATTATGATTATCATTTTCGCTTTTTGATAATCCAATCTGCCCAATAATCCAAAGAAATAATCTAAGGTTGTCCGAACAGGCCCTTAAGCTGTTAAGTTAGGCTACATTTTAATCATGTCTTGTTTTTTGGTATATTTCGATAATCGCTCCTAGGAATTATTGTTTTGTGGTCCGAGTGTTTGACCCGTTTTATGAAAAGCCCCGCGGCCCGTGAAAGCCTGAAAGCAGTGGAGCGATGAAATCCCATACAAATATAGATACCTAGCCTAGCAACGAGGCTCTCCACCAAATATTTTATTATACCTTAACCACTCCTTTTTACCAACTCAATGATGTGCAAAGAGTCAAAGGATTTTACTTCTGTTCATTATTATTATTAATTGTGTTGTGGTTCGACATTTAGGACTAGGTTCCACCTAGTTTGAGTGGTAATTAGCCCTTTCACGAGATCCAGCCTCGACAAAACACATGCTATGCCCTGATGACGCCGCGCTCCAACTCAGGAAAATCAAGGTAGCTTCTTTGTTAAGGTTTCTAAATTATATCCACCTAGTGACCCCCATATTTCATGCATCTCTTTACCTCACGATACGGGAATTAAGTTACGTTGTTTTCATGACCAAGAACCCTAACCCTACATAATATAGCCGGATTCAATCAATAGTACGTGACAAGGAAGCACCTGCTCACACACATAAAGGATAGACGAGCTCAATAACATTCGCTACATCTCGGCGGTGCTGTCAATCATCCCATGCCATCATACGATACCAAACCTAAGCATGTACCTCAGCTTAATGATGTCTCAAAATGACAGGAACATCAACCACTCTGTACTTACCCCCACGAATCCCTCAAAACAAAGTACTCCGAGGGGTCCGGCCGCGGTAGGCGCCCTCCATACCTCTGCAACAGCCTCACCATGTTGTTATCGTTGAGGTTATACGCATATATCACGGGCGGGTCATTGAACAGATACGGGTGTGTTTGGTTTATGTCTGCGCCAGCCTCCAGAAGTAGCGTAGTGACCGGTATGTCACTGTTGATGACGGTGAGGGCTAGAAGTGGAATTCCCCTCGTCCATGGCTGCTCGTAGGACTGGCAGGTGATGTCGGCGCCGTTCGACAGGGCTCGCTTGATGAGGGCGATACGCTTGCGAGGGACGGCCCAGCAGAGGATGGAGGTGGCTTCGGCGGTGAAGCGTCTTTCGAGAAGAGGTGTGAGCAGAGTGTGGAGATTTTGGGATGTTCGTGAGAGGACGGATATATCACGGGTTGGTAGCTTATCGGCAATAAGGAGAAGGAGCTCTGGGGGTAGCGAGGGTAGGGGGGCCATGGTCGTGGAGGATGTCTCGCCATGAATGCTGAGAACGATAGAGCCATAATTTATAACCACTGCCACGCCAAGTATTCAGGCACCCGACCTGTAGAGTAGTTCAAGATGGTGATGCCTGAAAAGCATGAGTTAATTTCCACAGAACCCTAACCCTATGCTCCGATCACAGCTTTATGGGCTGCAGAATACGTTGGTCATCTCGTGCGTGCACCCGAGCACTATGAAAATTATTTATGAATTTGCTTAAAGTGAATTAAAGTGAAATATATATTGATTGAGAGCCAAATATTCCTTACTGATTTATCATATGTGTGCAACCTGCTGGTTATGACGCAATCTTACCTCCAAGTACCAGCTGCACTGGAGATAGAGTAAATATACATATTTTAGGGTAGATAGACCCTAGTTATAGCCTGTTTATCATTCTCCCTACCCGTACCCTTTCTCCACAGTAGCAAACCCCGTTAGTCGCCCTGATCAAATTCTGGCTCCCAGGGGTCAGGGCAATCCTTCGGCGGCGGTGGCTTCACCGCCCCATATGTAATCAACAGTCCAACCATCTGTTCACGCTCAACCATATGCGCAACGTGAACCGGGGTCTCATAATCAGAAATTCTATCCGCCCGATGAGCGTCTGCACCGGCATCCAAGAGTATCCTGGCAGCTGTAAGATTTCCGACCGCTGCGGCGCAGGTGAGAGGTGACCAGCCGTAGCCACTGCCGTCGGGGTTCGCACCGTGTACGAGGCAACGTTCAATGGAGGTGTAGCCGCTGTTGGGCTTTACTACTGCCCAGCGCAGGAGGGAGGTGGCATGGTTTGTGAGAGAACAGGGAGGTCACCAATGGGGAGGAGGCGATATGGAGGTAAAGCTCAAGGGGTAGTGTTGGGGATGAAGAAGCGTGGCCGAGCTTATCGATAAGGTGACGTCACAGGTATGGTTGTGTAACCATATTCATAGGAAACATGAGGCTCTTCTATGGTGCACTATCGCTAGCCAAGGAAACGGCCTAACCAGAAATGTTCCAAATTAAAGGCAGATATTATCTGGTACACTGTAGGCCTAGGACTTCATATCATATATTGTCAGCCCTCGAACCGCTCACCGAGATACGGCTCTCAACCTTATCGTCGTAATGGTTATGGGGCCGTAGCTCACCAAAAGGCGGATCATATTCTCATTGCAGCATCTATTCGCATACATGACCGGCGCCCCACCGCTCCTGTCCGATATCGGCTCCTGAGCGTCGGCGCCAGTGTCGAGCAGGATCTTGCTGCATCCAGTTTGCTGAAAAAAATGGCCAAGTGAAGGGGGGCTGGGCTGCACTTAACGTCCGTGCCATTCTTGAGGGCGCGTTCGATGAAGGCGACTCTCTGTGCATGTGTTGAAGTCACTGCCTAGACGAGAATAAAGCTGGCCTGTGCCGTGAAGTGGGTATCGGGGGTGGTGGTAAGCTTTGTATAGAGAGACGACAACTCCGCGAAAGGCCGGAGACATCTTCCGTGCTGAGGCTTTCCATGATTAGTAGAAGGAGCTTGAAGGGTAATGAGAGAAGCATGATTGCTGGAAGGGATACGGTTTGTGGTGTGGTGTTTACCGTTTATTTTATTGACATTGTCGGTACTTCATTTATCCATTGAAGCGGCGATTGCAATTACCACAATTTTAAACTACATAGCATACGAACACGAATTTTCCGTGTCTAGGAGCCTTGCTCGAGCCCAACTAAAATTTGATGATTTAACGTAGTCAAGGCGCCAGAACCACCAGGGAACTTTTGAATACCTCTACGAGTCACCTCCGCACCCGCTACAGAGCTTAGAACCATCCATGTTCCTGCAGATCTCTATTCACCAATCTAAAATCCTCGACCCAATGTCCACCCCCTTCCCCACACCAGCAGATGAACCATATCCTCATTATTCAATTTGTATGCATGTATTACGGGCGTCTCATTGTCCCCGGGGGCAATTGCTTGGTTAACATCCGCCCCTTCAAGCAAGGCCTTTGCAATTTGCAGCCTGCAGGTTCTCGGCAAAGACCGCCGTGCACAAGGGTGTGCAGTCCCTGCCCCCGTTCAGATTGGCGCCGCACATAAGGGCGCGCTCGGTGAGCGTGGGGTCCTTGTCAAATGCCCAGGTGGGGATAGAATCGGCCTGCGCAGTGAATATAGAGTTGAGGACGGGGGGTGACGAGTTGATGGACGCCGTGTGCGTGAGAGCCTGGAGATCTCACGTATGGTTAGGTATCTGGCGATCACGAAGAAGAGCTCCGGGGCAGTGAGGTAAGCATGATGAGCGGAAGGATTCGTTGATCGGGAAAGAGGGTTGTAGAAGTACCTACATGTAGATATAGATTTACCATCGATCACGTGATCACGTGTGCACCACATAGTAATGCGCCGTTGGTGCGCGGCCTGGGTCTTGGCCTTGGGTTTGTGGCGTACCTAGGCTCCCTGATACCAAAAACAATCTCTTGGAATTACTTTCAGAGTTACTCTGTCAACATTCTATATCCTACAAATTACTTCAAGTGGCTATTCTGTTAAAAAACCCAAGAAGTTTATATATTAGTTCGGGTGACAGAGTCATCATAGTGGGTTAGGGTTACTGGCTTGCACCAACCGTTTCAAAAATGATATACTCGGTGTCCTCTCGACGTGCCCACTGGTGAAATTACAACCAGACCAGAATGTGTACGTCACGTAGCCAATAGAACTCTACATAATCCCACATACATTTTCCGTGATAGGCCTTGCTGAATGCTGCTTTATTCTAGCCGCCACTTCATATATTATTGGTAACGCTACATGTACGCATGAGAGCGATGTTGCGGGTTTCTTATGGCCCTAGCGTATTACGAAAGGGGGGGGGGGGTTGTTCGCTGTAACAGTGGGTGAATCCTTAATTCAATACTCTGTTGTACTCATTAGAAGTTCTACTACCAGGGGCAATATTATAGTCTATGGTACCTAGGAGTCCAATTAACTTAAGCTCTTCGGATTCATGTACCAAACAGTAATATGATACGACAAATTGAATAAAACCCTATATACCCGCACACACTCAAACGTATGGCGCGGCGTGCTTTAAAGGTGACATAAATTGCATTGCGGATAGCTTTTTCAGCAAGACAGGAGCAAAAAGATATGAGGCAAAATTGTAGGCATAGGTATGGTAAAGATTTTGGCTTCATAGATTTTTGATATCTTGTCTTGTTGAAAAGTTATTAGCGATGCCATTTACCCATTTTTGTATGTAAAAAGCGCCAAGACCTGGTGAAGTAGAACAGTATTATACCCGTTTATACCCCTTCATTACAGATCAGTTGCGGCTAAGATGTGGTTTCCAGCCATAAAGTGGCTGGATTACAATCCTCTAGTTGGTTCAGGGGCATCCGGAGCGGCCAAGGTCGTTCCGGCTGAGGTACAGCATGCACCTTTAAGGCGCGCCATAAATACAGACAATAAGTGTAAAAGAGGTACTCTAATGGAATATTCGGGAATAGTATCATCTAACACTGTAAATGCATCGCTGATGTCACCTACAGAAGGAATCCTCTGTTCTTGAATGATTCAAGTATTTCCCAACATCACTCTAGTGGGTAATGCATAAATTTTGGTTTACGTTGCGGATGGAGGGGGAATACTAAATCCGATAGGAAGGAGGTCTCAAGGATAGGAAACTAAATATATATCATACCAGAGATTCCATGAGGAGGAGGACAGGGTAGATAACGGTATTTTTCTTCGCTTCAATCCAATATCTCGACCACATGATCTAAATAAAGAGTCCCGGGCGGAATGGCCCCATCGCCCCGAACCACATCAATAGTTCCTCTGTCCCCAGATCGTTCGTGTCTCCTGCCGTCTGTGCCGACCGGGTATGGGTCCCCTCCCGCCGTTCCATCCTTGCACCCGCGGCGATAAGCATCCTGGCCGCATCTACGGTCCCTTGGTGGACGGCGTAGGTCAGGGGCGGTGTGCCCTCATTCCAATCGTTCACGTCTGCGCCGTGAGAAATGGCACGTTTGAGGATATCCAGCTTGTTCCAGTGCAGGGCCCACCAGAGAATACCGGTTGCTTGCGATGTGAAGTGCGTGATGAGGAGAGGGTTAAGGAGGGCGCGGAGTGTGTGGGAGGTGCGGGTGAGAATGGAAAGGGCGGGCGTAGGGAGATGGGACGCGATGAGGAGAATGAGCTCTGGAGGGAGCCTATAGAGGGTAATAGGAGACATGAGTATATATTGGCTGGGGATATCGAAGTTGATGGAGCTGCTGCCTCTGACGCCCGAAAAACTCTGTAACTCGATGTCACATGCTTGGGTAACCTGGTATGCAAGTCGACAAAATAGGGAAAGGAGGCTTCGAGTCTAGTTTAATACTATATTTATATAAGGAGGCTAGAAATACCTGTACACACGGGCAGGGGAACACGCCACACCCCCCGGCCCCGCGCCAGCTACCGGAACAAAGGCACCCCCGCTCCTACGGCCTCACCGCTCCAAACTGCACCAACAACCTCATCACCTTGACATTGAGTGAGCTCCTCGCGACATCCGCCAGTGTCATAATGTAACAGTCAGGCAAATTTATGTCCGCCCCAGCCTCGATCAGCATTTTGATAAGGGCTAGGACGCTGTGGACGTTGCGGATGGCATAGATCAGCGGGGGTGGCCATTATCCCAGTCGCTAACATCAGCGCCAGCCAATACGGCGCGCGTAAGGGTTCCAGCGAAGCATCCAGATGAGCATTGGGGTTGCCTGGGCGATGAAGGTATGGTTGGGTAGATTTAGGGGGTGGGGGGGGGGTGTGTAGGGGCTGGCAAGTGCGGGAGAGGGTGGAGACGGCGGCCGCGGGGGGATGGTCGGCTATGGGGAGTATAATCTCTGGGGGGAGTGTGCGTAGAGCTGTAGAGGGCGCCATCACTGTTGTGGTGAAGATCTAGACGAATTGCGGTTGAGGATTGATGTCATTGTTTGTGTAACTCCTCGAGATGCCGGCTGACAAAGCCAGAAATATAACCACCTTCCGGTTGTAGGGACCGTTTTGCTGGGCAGCAGCATTCTCAATTGACCTCTATTGATACCGAATTAATATCAACCCCTATGCCCTAAAGTTACGACTGAGTTGATTAAATATCGTACCTATCTCAAGAGCAGAAGCCGCGTATTTCTATATACTAAAGAAATGTACACAGTACAAAAAGATATACTGAGAGATCAAACAATATAATCATAACGTATAAAGGAAATATGACTTGATCCCTGATGGTAAGAAATGTGAGTACAAGCGTACGGGGGGTGAAGTTGGAACGCCGAAGATGGTAAGCCACAGCATTTACGGTGTAAAGTCACGCCAACTGATACCCTGGCCGTTCCAACTTCACCCCCCGTAGGCTTGTAATATGAGATGCGGTAATCCCATGATCATCCATGGCTGCCCAAGACTACTTTTGGGTGTATCCCTATCCCAACCCACCCTCCGGAATCTCACTAACTTATAGAACTGTAGCTCACTCAACTTCCTAGTACCGACATCGCCTGGCAGGCTGAAATATGCTTAGAATCTGGCGCACCGCATATTACACAAACCCGGCCCCCGACCCTCTACACAGGATAATGACACAACTAAGACTGCAATAGAGGTTCCATTAAACAGTGTTTTTCTTTTTTTTTGGCGCAACGTTGCCAAGGCTGTAGTGCACCAGATTCCGAGCAATATGTCTCGGCCTGCCAGGCGATAAATCTTGGTTATCGGGGGCTAGAATACGAGGATAATAAGTTTGAGTTCAATTATTTTCGGATGAATCATCTACCGATGGTCTGTCTAGTTACAAGACAAGACTGGTCAAAGATGTCTCGAGACGTTTTTGACTATTTCAACCATACGGTTTAAGTTTAATATTTCAGACCCCCAAAGAGGGTTAGGGTTCGGCAACGGACTTACAACTCGCACACGCCACAAGTCTCGAGACTTTCTAGAACAGGGTAAAGGTTACAAGACAAAACCTGTCCAAGCCTTGTCTCATGCCTATTACTATTCAGGATGCTACGAAATATCTTCTAGTGGCTTTCACCTGACAACCTGGGCTCACAAGTAAAAGCTTGCCGGAACTAGCTGGAAGATATATTTATTTATTGCGAGCTTAGGCGATACATTGTATATTCCCCCTTACAAGTTAGATAATACACTACACTAGAGATATTCTAACCCCCTCTCCTGGCGGATGCAGCATACTGTTCGCGTCGCATATACTCCTTCAAAAGCTCCGCCATCTCATTCCTCTTCATGGATCTGGCCCACTTGAGTGGTAGGTATACGGTACCAACCTTGGTGTATGCGCCGGCCTCTAGGAGTATCCTCATAGGTTCAGTGGTGGTGCAAGAAACGGCTAACAATAGCGGACAATAGCCATCGATATAGGCATTGGGATCAGCGCCACTGGCGAGGGCACGTTGAATTAGTGTCTCTCTATTCTCTACGCCTACAGCCCAGAAAAGGACCTTGTTGGCATCCCTCTTCAAGTGGGCGGCAATGAGAGGATCTAGTAGCCTGTGCAGAGCTCGACAGGTGGCAGATAGGTTGCAAAGGCTGGAAGTGTGCTTGCAGGATCGTCCTAGGAGAACACGATGCTTTTTGGATGCAATTGGTAGATATCTAGCGATGATGAGAACAACCTCCGGTGGTAGAGTAAGTAACGATATCGAGGTGGACATTATTGAAAAACCTCGTGATGGATAAAGGGTGGAAGATGTTATTCGACTGACTTTGTCATGATGTGTGGGTTTTATCTAGATCGTTCCGCGGGAAAGCGCTAATATAAGTGTTGATATCAGATCACGTGTCACTTCAAGGGTGGTGTGTGCTTCTAACAAGACACCAAAGCGCCTGTGCCCCCAGAGCCGCGTCCCGCCAATTAACCTACCCCTTCCACGGATATCTACCCACGTGTCGAGTAGTAACATGCCTAGCCTCATACTACTACAATTCGTTGCGATCTTTAACGATGGTCTACACTGTGAATATAGAAATTAAGATTAGTGCTATTAGCGAAGGAGTGATCGCTAATGGTTTCCGATTCATTTTTACCGCCGAGAGAAGGACGAGGGCCGCAATATGGGCAGATCGGTAATAAGGAAAGGCAAAATGAGGCTGTCTAATCTAACTCGCTTACAACATGACCTTTTATAGCACTGGGGAGCTTAGGGGAGAATCATCTCTCTCCTGAACAAACAACTTCAATCATGATACCGGATATCTATTCCATACTCCTCGGTTTTCTTTTTTTTTAACTCATGATTTCATTGTTCCCAGGTTACAAGAATGTCGCATGCAGGGAAACCTATGGCGTAAACAAAACCTAACCCCGCCAAAAGAAAGAAAGAAAAAAAAAAAAGAAAGTTATCTGAGGGTGAAGTGTCGCAACCGAACATAGCCGGAGCGGAGCCGAAGAGGAGGAGGGTGGGATCTGGTTGCAGTCCGAAGATAGGATCCACGGAGAGTGGATTTCCCGTAGGAAACCTGTGAGAGAGGGTAGACTTTTGGAGGAGCCTGAGGAGAGAGGGTAGGCTTTTAGAGGAGAGAAGAGGGTACCCAGGAGGCAGGAGACAGGCAGGGAACAGTGACTCTCATACGCAGAGAGGAGAATTTGATCCGTTGCGCAGTGAGGAGATTGACTATCTTAAAAACAATGAAGCCTAAGAAAAGTCTGTGGAGTGGTGTGATCCCCCCCCCATTCCCAAGTCTTGGCGGTGTTGAGAACGGGATTGAAAGGAGGAAGAGGGATGTCCATACTCCTCGATATGCGAACAGGTCAGTTAGACTTTCTTTGCAGATCATAGGGAAGGACAATAGTATATATCACCTATATGGCTAGCATACAGTTGAACCCGTTCGGATTGTGAACAACCTTCCAAGGGTTATGTCGGTAGAGAACTAGCTGCCGCGGCCTGGGATCGGGGCCGGGGGAACTCAAAAATAATCGCTATGCATCCAAGGTCAGGCCTACTCCATTCAGAGGTTTATAAAACAATCTTCAACCAATGTTTGCATATACATATATCATGGTCCTTGGACGATAACCTGTCTGGCTGAGGTACCTATCGCTCAGTACAATCGCTCACCTACTGACGGCTATCCATAGCCTGGTTCTGTTATTGGCTGTTGTATAGGGTTACACGAACGCGTGGGGCTGTCCATGACTAATCTTATGGTTTTACTCGCGATGTACTAACTCTCCTTGTGCAGTATCCTTATCTTTGGAGGCCACCGGATGCCATGTCTTTAAATCCGTCTAACGACCGTATCACCTCACTCCCCCTGGAGCTCTTCCTGCAGATTGTCTCATACTGCCGCCGCTCCCGCACGATGTTCGCCCTCTCCCGCACCTCTCGTACCCTTCATGCACTCCTCGCACCCACACTCACCACTCGGTTCGCTCAACGCGCATCTGAGATCATCCACTGGGCTCTACGTAAGGGTCGTATGGAGTTCTTTGAGCGAGCACTGGCAGTTGATACAGCGCCCACTACCATCGTCAGCTTAGGCCGCCATGACACAACTTTTGTGGTTACCATGGTTAAAGGTAAATCAATAACGAGTCGGATCGAGCTTGAACCCAACGCAGATAGTATTCAGCGTTTGAAGGACAGAGGGTTGGTTGTGGAGAAGACGGCCTATGAATTTGTGCTAGGGCTTATGCCAAAGGAGAGAAGGAGGTTGAGACAGTGTAGGGACACTTGGAGGGGCTCTGGGGGGAGGGTGGTGCGGGAAGCAAGGCGTCATCGGCCTCGGAATGATCCCGTTTTTCAAGAAGAGTAGGGTCGAGTATGGGGGTCAGCCTGTGGACTCTGAGTAGGATGAAGACTGTACCACAAAGGAATACTATTCAGCGATGATAAGGTCGACGCAACAAGTTGATAAGATCGACTAATTTGAAGCAATAGGGCTAATTAACCGAATAATGACCATTTCCAAGAAACTCGGGGCGCTGTTGTGTTTCCTTAGCAGACGCATTTTATTTAAGACAGGCAATTAGACCAGTCAAGGTTTTTCACGACAACCCATTGAGCGTTTGTACAGATGAATGTAAAAGAGATTCCCCCCCTCCATGTGATGCGTTCTTGACAGTGACATGTCCCCTCCCTGTCCTGTAGTCATGACAACCTTTGATTTGAAGCCCTTATCATATGATAGCCCTACACCGTTGTTTTGAGGGCTTCGCTTGTTCTAGAAACTCTGATCTTCGACCCTGGCATCATGAGATTAGGCTAATGTTTGTATCTATCGCTTAAGTATATAGTATGCATAATCGGCAATATAGGATTTAATCCACCCCTTAGTTCTGTACCGAAAAGATGCACTTTCCATCTACAACAGATGTTCATTTTTCTTATTAAGCTTTGAGGCGCTTCGGCACACATATCCATACCACAGCCACCGTCCCCCTCTAGATACACCCCTTTAAGTGGTTGAAAATCTTTTCCCATAGATGAAGCAACATTATGTAAAGGCACACGATAGGCAAAGACTTGCTTCAGACGTCTCACGGACGTTGAGAGCATTTATTTACACAGATACCTGTTGTATTTTGCATCATTGTCATACATCTCCGCCCCCAGAATCCTTCTCATTATAACAACCACCAACAGCGGGCCCTCGCACACTACCACATATGCCATCGAGAGATCTATCATTTCCATATGTCGACGCCACAGGCATTCCTTCACGGGTGCCCGCTCCCACACGTCCGGCGTTTCCGGGCCCACCCCTGACTCCAGCAACACTCCTTTAGGGATTTTTCCAAACTTCCAGGTACGAATACAACTATCATGATTCGGGAAGTCTGTTTACCCGGCCAGTGAGGGTATATTGAGTAATTATGTATGAGTTTTTAACTCATCGCTATTTCTATCAAAATTTAACACTTGCCAAGAGGGTGTACATTAGATTTCTATTGCGGTTAATAAACTCATTGATGGTTTCTATTTGAGTGTATTGGTTGCGTTATATGGATGTATAATAATGATTCTGGTTTTGTAATAAGATTCTGATTGAGTTCCCTAGACCCCCCAGCAGTTCGGGATCGAAGGGGATTGTCAAGGACTCTCTTAAAAATATAAGGTCGCAAGTTTTTGGCTCCTATACCGTTTCTCCTCACCTAACCCCCTCCTCATGTGGCCCTCCTTTCTTATGCTGCAATAGGTTTAATCTACTCCAGCATATCTAATGAAGTAGATTGTCTCGCCGCCCCCACTGTTGTTCCCACCTTGTCATTTGTATTAGTTGTGCACTTGAGTACCTGGTCCATGCATGTCGTTTTGTATGTTTGCTTATGTTTCCTCCCTTCAACATTGAGAAAACCAATCTTATAAGTGTTCGCCTTAGCCCTTTGATCTCTTAATAAGTGGTTTGGTTACACTTGTACTCTTACAATAACCCTCAAATCACAAATCTATCCCTAGTACTATTGAACAGGGTCTACTTCAAATCTTCACTTCCAAGTTCCAACTTTGCGAAACTTACTCTGTCTTCCCTCGAATTTTTGTTGACTCGTATTTTGATGCCTTCCTTGTAAGTACCTACTACACATATCATAAGGGCTTATTTACAGTTATTCTATCTCTCTCGATATATTTGATGTGCGTCTCTATCTCTATTGGCTAAATGAGAGACATTATCCTTTCCCTCTCCTGTCAAAGCTTTGCAGCAGTCTACTATCTTCTTCCAGCCTATAGTAGTAAGTTGCAAGAGGTTTGGATTTAAAATTTAATTTCTTTTCGGTCTCTAGGAACGTTGTAGGATTCGTATTTGTTTTGTAATAGTAATGAAGGTCCTTTATTAAATGTCAATTGATTTTGTTTTGCTAAGTTCAGTCTCACTGCCTAGTGTCTCATGATAATCCTGCTTACGGATTATCACCTTCAGTGGAGGGCTGGAGACGGAGTCTGAATTGTGATAGAACTGTATGCTTGCTGTGAGGATATCATTGACCCAAATGTTTGCAAGCAAGGGGGGAAACCGAATCTCACGCTGGGTAGCATAACCTTATTAATTCAAAAACAATCCAGATCCTTAATGAGAAGTCCGTTCATCGGAATATATTCTGAAAAAACAACCTCCCATAGAATTAGCTTTCTATATGCAACCATTCCGAGGATCTCTCGAATTGTAGGAAGCTCAGCTGATTTACGGGCAGGGGATGCGGGTATACACCAGACATATGGTTTGGAAAGGATTATGCCCTTTTACCTAATGTTGGAGGTACACCTGGGGCTTGTTGCCAGTCAATGTTCCTCTCTTTCCACGGGTAGGCCTCCCATCTGCTTTCAGGATTCACCCGTGGACAAAGCCCTTAATCGTGGGATTCGTTGATAGGAGACCAAGCCTCGTTACCTAAGGAAACGATCAAGAGTCTTTGACAATAACATATAACATGATTACCATAAGGGGGAAAGAAAGGAGTGTCCAGATACTTAGGTTTAGGATGCTTTCTCGCAGCAGGTAAGAGGGACCCGAATATGCGAGTGCTGGGATGCAATCGCTATTTGAATAAAAGATGAAAATACATGAATGCAATGTAGCTCCATTTTCGTGTACTTCATATCTGTCACGAGTAGGTTCGGAGTTCCGCATTACCATCAACAGTTTGCTTAATTCGGGATGTTTTATGATGATAAGATATACTCTTTTAACCCTCCACCGAAGAATCATAACACATAGTAAACATATCCGAGGAATTCAGGCCAAATTGAGATAACGAGTTAAATAAAACACATAAAAAAACAGTTACCAGAAGGATAGGTATTACCAAATGCGCAACGAGAGATATATATATCAAGCTCCTGATAGCAGGCTGAGCGGAGATGTGATGCTGAGCAGTCTCCCAGGTCCTAACTAGGGCGCCCATTCTACCGCCCAAATTAGCCCACACCTAGACCCAACTTCATGACCTCACATATGGTATAGATAGACAGAAATCGTCGGACACCCCAAAGCACACTAAAACTAGCTCCCAAATATTTTCACAAAGCTATGTAACTTTCCCAACTGCGGGGTATGCTATGGGTGTAGCCATGTTCCAAAATATACTTTTATTCGAGCATTGCGAGAGTTTTAAACACAAAGGTTGAACTCCAAGATTTTTAAATTTGAGCATACCTTACCAAGACCCATACGAATTTCAGGTCCAGGTGTAAATTTCCAGATCACCCAAACAAAATGCTCTCCATTAGTTCGCAGATAATTAATTCTCTTTAAAATAGCTTTTAGATGATATTTATGGTGGTTAATCTGCATAACATAAATCGTTGTACCCTATATCTCGAAGTGGTGTGCTATGGGGCGGTTCGGGAGGGGTTGGAATTGGCGTTTTTTGTTTTGGTGTTTGTCCGTTGATGTTATCTCACCGTATTGTACACCATGAGATCTCTATTTCCGGCGTCGGGGTGTTCCTTGCCTGTCTGCATCACTACGAACTTGAAATGCAACCTAGTGCCATCCTTCCAAGCGAGCTTCGGGTCCGCCCCATGCGCAATAAGGATCCTCACGATCTCAGCATGGCCACTCCAGACGGCATTGGCAAGCAATGAAGCAGCCCGAGAGGAGTTGAGCATTAACCTTGTGGGATCAGAACCTTCGCCGCCCTCTGAACCTGGAACGCAGTAATTGAGGGCACGCGCGAGTATGTCGGCGCGGTTGTGATAGGCGGCCCAACGGGCAACAGGGGAGGCATGTCTGCTGAGGATTGTGTGGAGGAGAGGAGATAGAAGGACATGTAGGGTGCGGCAGGTACGGGAGAGGCCGGAGAGTCCCCGGAGGGCTAGGCGGGGTCGGAAGGGGCTTTCGGTGTAGAGATGGCCGCCGATTTGGAGAATTAGCTCGGGGGGGAGGTGGAGGAGTGCCATTTGTGTGATGAGGCAGTACTGATGTGTGTGGGGAGCTCAGAAGCTGTTTAGATTAGTCATGCCTGCATAAAGACCTGTTGTTATGGTGTGGCATCCGACCAGCGTCGGTGATTGTGCCTAGGATTTTCTGTTGTACAATAAAACACACAGATGTGACCGCCTTATATAGCCATATGAGTATATAAGACACCTTTTTCTCTTTTCATATTCTTGACTATATTATAAGAGACCCAAATATACGATTACTGATGTAAACAAAAAAAAAATAAAAGACCCAAATAAAACGTCCGAGTGAGATACCATGATGCTGCTAGCGGGGGTTTGTGTTTTATTACAATACTCGCGCCGCCGTCGGATTAAAGCCGCTCAGACAAGGATCGTTCGCCACAGTTCATTGAGCGGCTTCAAACCAGCAGTGAGAGTACTTATAGCTGATATTATAATTCAAGTCCCTGTCCCAACGACAGGGTGGCTACTGGGTGCTCTGCTCACCCCTCAGCACGACTATTGAAAGGCATTCACCATTACTCGACACCAGAGGCCTAGTTTCACTACCATAAGGTTTTTGATGCCAGCCCGCGGCCAGTGGCCCCAAATCACAGGTAGTAAGTTCAACCTACGATAACACTACTACGAAAATTGATACAAAACTGAAATTAGGTACATATTCAGGAAGACTTCGGGCGTGCAAAATCCTGACTTCCCGCATGCTCAAAAGGCTAATAGGCCAATCCCCGAACCGCCTATTTCGTGAAGATGAAAGAAGTACCCTTAATAGTTGCAGCCACTCGTTCCTTCAAAAAGCCACATTTGCCTTGGCGTTACCTACGTGTGATTTCTACTTCCTCTTTCCACATTTGTCTTTCCCAACCAGGAAAGTGGCATGCCGAAGCGTCCATATCATATCAATGAGCTCAATGCCCACCGCATTACTCGATGAGATGTCTTATCACCCGTTTTCTGGGTCCACCACTTCGGTCATGACGACCTTTGCTATCACAATGTTCCACATAGAGCTGGTTGACGAGCATCCCAGACCTGGAAAGCCCTGGGTAGTAGTAGTAGTGTTGTTGGGGATGGGATAAAAAATAATGCCTACGGGGTAGCGGTCAATAGTGGGTGGGAGCATTACGACCGGCTAGGCCTGGTGGTCCAAATCTTGATGCCGGTGGATTCCCCGGTGATGGAGGCATGCAAAGGCGGGGGAAATATTGTGATTTTTGAATGGATGATAGAAGTAAGGGAAGGTTGAGAATTGTGGGCTTTGTTGCGGGGGCAGGGTAGGTGCTGGGAGATTCGGGGGACGGCGGTGGTGAGAGAGGGATTGTTATTCAAAATAGAGTAGTATGGCGCGGGAAGGTTTGAGGTACCGGGGCGTGAGGTTAATTGGATTAGTTAAGCCTGCATGCAGACTTATGTTATGTAATTCGCGAGTAGGACCTCTACCTGCACATGCACAAACCTCGCCACCAGCTCTATCTGGACCTCATCCACCGCATTCTTCAGCGGGCTATCGTGCCAGCCCTGATTCGGACGCACGAAGTGTGCAAGGAGGATTTTGGCGACCTTTGTCCGGCCGTGCAGGACCTCTTCGACGAGGATCTGGGCGAATGCATGAATCGTGATCTCGTTGTTGGCCTTATGAATGGTGTCCTCGTAGGCTATGGGGCAGTGGGGAAGGGCGCGGGAGAGCGCGTGCGGGCGATTTTTCGTGGTGGCCCAGAGGACAATATGGGCGGCCTCGGTCGTGAGAATGGTGTCTAGGAATGGGGAGATGAGGTTGTGGAAGGTACGGCAGGTACGGGAGAGGCATGAAAGGCCGATGAGGGCGTCGCTGGGGTAGAAAGGATAGAAAGGGGCAGGGATCTCAATGTGCGAGATTATGATGAGGATCAGCTCAAGGGGGAGGTTCATGAGAGACATTGCTTATTGTGGGGCGTGTGGCGTGTTGCAGGAGGAAGTTGGGAGGGCTAGGGCTAGGTGAGATTATCTATGCCAAGACTCTGCCTAAGCTCATGATATTTTTAAAGTCGTTATCAATCTATACATGTAGTTATTAGTGCTTTTTCAACAGAGTCCCTGTTACAGGGCGAGGAAATATTTCCATTCAATCCCGTCACGCGCTGCATCGCCAAACTTCCCTGGGCCTTTAATGTTGGGTCGGGACTTGTGAGACCCGAGCACGATATAGTTAACAATTAAACTATGAAAGGGAATAGAAAGGGAATTAAAGCTGGGAGCAAAAGCGGAACCTCTTTATCAAATCATGTAGTAAAGAGCTTTGAGGAGGAATCACCTTACAGGTAACCCTAACCCTAGTCCCCGGAGCCTGAATTCCTCTATTACACAATTACGAAACTCTTGTCACGGTCCCCCGAAACATTTATCCCCACCATTATCCCTTGGTCTGTCAATGCTGACCACTCTATAATTGAGGAATTGAATTTGTATGGAAGATCTATTATTTGATAAGGGAGATAACGGAATCTATTACTTGCGGCGAGAATAAGTTTGCGCCACCACTTTCATTGCAACCGACTTTAATAGCTACTTTAGATCTACCCATGGAACCGGTTCCCACCTTTATCATCAATACATTGTCTCATCTTTTTAGGAATAGCTTCAATCAACGCATTTGTGACCTCTACAGGTATTGCATTCCACTCCTCCACCCAGGCTCGCTTAGTTGATTGTATGGTGTTGGGAAAAGGTTTGCGCAATGCTATTTTGGCTCTTAGAATATTCCAAACCTTTTCAATAGGGTTGAAGTCCGGTGAAGCTATAAAATATTAGCTTTAAATTATTGATACCAGTAAGGAATTATAAATCTTATATGGAGGCCAGTTTGCTTTGTTTACATCATTTTTCTTATGATGAGAATTGAGGTATTTTGCTCGGTGAGAACTGGCTCCATCCTCCATGAGGGTAATATAGGGACCCGGGTTCGCTCCTTCTAGACTTTTGCTAGCAAATCGCTCTTCATTCTTTCTATAAAATGGATGTAGAAGAGGATCAACTACATTTTGACGGTACCTAAACCAATCAATCCCCCCCTTTCTATTGTTGGATCTTTTTTTTTTCTCCACCTTGAATAACTTTTTAGGTCGTCCTCTTTTGCATGCAGGAATGCCAAGAAATGAGTTGTTTTTGAGAGTTTTTTGTACTTCCTGCCGTAATCTTTCAGCCTCCTCTTCTAATTCTTTGTTTTCGGTATCAAGCATTTTTGTTGCAGAGACTATTTCTTCTTCTGTTTCCTTTTCCCAAATATAGAATGGTGATTCGCATAATGGTATCCCATATATCATAGCACCCCAAAACATGATTGTTGTATCCCTTGGGCGTTTGAGATTAAGACAATCTTTATGCCATTTTTCATACTTATTGCGTATGACTCGAATCGGACCGTAATGGGAGCCTACTAGTAGAGACATTTCATCGGTGAATATCCATCGGTCCCAATATCCTACTACAGGTTTATTGACTCGTAAAGTGGCAAAGGTAAGTCGTTTCTGAAGGTTGATTTCTGAGATTTCTGGTTTTTCTTCGGGAATACATTGTGAATATCCTTTGGTACGTAGGATAGTAGCAAGTGAATGTCGGCTTATTTGGAAAGAACATTCTTTCGCTAAAAGTGTGTAGGTTTTGCGGCGTTGACTAGCGTTTGCAGTAGCTAGGTTGATGATAATTTGACGGGCAATTGCATCAAATTTAATCGGGCGACCAGAACGATGAGATGCTTTGAGATTTTCGTCTGCGAGAGGATCATGATTCACTAAATTTTTCTCCGCTTGTGTATTTGCATGCTTAACAATATAGCCAACTGTAGTTCTTCCTACACCTGTCATATTGGAAATATCTTTCGCTGGAAGTCCTGAAGCTGCAAGAACTACTACTGCACCTCGCTTTCCCAATCCAGTATCATTGTTTCCTGAACGTCCATTCCGTCCTGATTGGGCACGAGCATTCCGATTCCTACTACTAATTGCAGCAAGTCTGGAGTTTTTAGTGGATCTTTTCATTTTGGTATATGGTTGTTTGTAGTTGTGTTGCACGGGGATGGAGCGTGAGGCTCAAACTCAAGTTCAGGCATCAACTATTCAAGCCGTTGTTACCCTAATTTGGCGCAAACTTATTCTCGCCGCAAGTAGTAGAGCCACACAATTTTTGCTTCTTCTTTGGGGGTCAGGAATTATTTGAAATTTCCGAGATATACAGCAAAAACCCGAACGGCGCCTAGCGTATTGGCCAACAACTTCGAGCCTAAATATTTAGTTATTGGCGACTGGTTTTTGGTGTGCATGTCCGCCAAGAGCTCAAAGTTTGAATCTGGCTGACACACTCTAATATTGTACTCTCACATTGCAGATTCATTCTTTTGGCGGTTGTGATTGAGGCTCAACACCCCTTCGACGGATAAGAAAAATAAAGTAGTATTCACCCTGCGGCCTCAGCCCGGCCCCACTCATTATTGTCGAGTTTTGGCGGTATTCCAGTGCGTTCTATTGGATTAGGTGTACCGTTATGGGTGGGTTTCTTTGGTATATAAGAAGGTATACCCCCCGCTACTATCCTATTGCTCATTTTCTCTTCTCTTCATATAATCCTTTTGTCATCTAGGCCCCCGCCTTCGCCTTCGCCTTCACTAAGCGATAACGACTAGAATCGAAAAATGGAGCCGGCTCCATTTGCGCACAGATTCCAATGACTCAAGTTCAATTCCGCCTTCAGTATTTAAAGATCATTGTAGATAAATAACCCTCTCTCATACAAGTTACCTCCACATAGCCGATCACAATGATCAATTACATCAACACATGAACCCAGTCACCCCCACCAGCTGATAATTAAATACTAATCTCTCCGCAGTTCTACCGTAGAGCCAGTGTGGGCTCTGGACCGCCATACCCGCGCTTAAGCACCAGAGCTTAACAACAGCGCCTCGATCTCCTTGTCGCCCCTGACCCGCGCAATCAACGTTGCTCTCTCTCTAACAGGCTTGAATGTACGTCGAACTATGTCTGTCTCCTCAACGAGCGCCCTTACAGCCTGGACATCCCCACCGCGTACGGCTCTTAAGAGCGACGTTGAGGCAACGACTCCCCCTTCGCCGGCACCCGCACCATCTTCCAAAGCCACGCCTGCTGTTTCATGGTGCCCCGGGAGGGCGAGTTGGTGCAGGATCATCATATCGGGGAAGAGAGCGCCGAGATCAAGACAGCGCCGCATATGGCCAGCCTGGTTGGATAGTGTTGCCCAGAGCGACATGTTTTCAGCATTTAGTACAAATAGCTTATCTAGTGGCGAAGCAAGGAGGTGGTGGAGAAAGTGGCAGGTACGGGAGAGCTTTGAGAGGGCGGGGCCCGCGAGGTGCTGTGCGATTGATAGGAGGAGCTCGGCGGGGAGGGTCAGGAGTTTGAAGGACGTCATTGTGTGAATATTGAGGGGTGAGGTGGTGAGTGATACCTATTTATTTATGAGTCTTGCCGCACTCGCTGAGGTATAACCAGATCGTACCACCTTGCTGGCTGGGAGGGTTCGCTGCGCCTCCGCGGGGGTACCCCATATATAGTCCGTCGGTAAAATGCTAAACCCCAGGAAAAGTAAATTTATGGGCTTACTAACCGATCTTGTGATCTCTCTTATCAAATAATAGATCCCCCGTACAAATTTAATTTCTCTATTATAGGGGTCAGCATCAACTGACCATGGGATAAAACTCGGGAATACAAGTTGTGGTGTAGCGTATCCCTGGACTACCGCGGTCTAGCTACACTACATCATAAACACCTACCCCCCACCCATCCATATCATTTGTGCAGGTTATTGTGTGTTGGGAGGATCATTTAGAGTATACCTATAAAATAAGATCTTCCGGAGCTTGTTAACTCTATCCTGATCCACACTGGTTCTTGACACTCCCGCGCACCTAATAGTCGGCTTGATTAGTTTCAAAGAGCACAACATCCACTGCAGGCGAAGCTATTAAGGTACATGCTCCTTTTAACATTTGAGCACTGGACATGTAAATAAAGGTTTGAATATACATGCATTATTTGTTCGTAATGATAACCAGCTATTTAATTAAATAGCGAGTAGTGCGCAGCTAAATCAGACTCGGCTACTAGCGAAACATCGCCGCTAACAGGGGGCGCCAAAACTGCATGTAACTAGCAAGGCCTGCACCGCTACATTCCCCCTGTACCCCGCTAATCCCACCGCCGTGATTAACTCTGTATCCTAGCATCTCGTCTCCACGCGCGCACCTGTCAGGAGGAGCATACGAGCAATATCAATCCTATTGTGTCTCACGGCCCCAAAGAGAGCGGTGAGGCGATCTTTGCCAACCTCGATACCGTGCTCAAGGAGCACGCGGACTACTTCTGTGGAACCATCCTTGGCTAACCAGCAGAGACAGGTGGTGAGTCCGAGATCTGGAAGAGGGGTACCAAGTTCCAGGCGGCGCTCGACAGGGATATGTCTTCAGAATAGCCCACTCAAGGATGTCAGGTGCGCATGCTTCGAGCTCAAACCCTCGTCAAGGATTGGGCAGAGCAGATGATGGAGAGATCGACAGGTACGGGAGAAGACAGAGACGCTGGGGATGGGAGATGATAGGCGATGAGGACAAAAATCTCCATGGGGGGGTGGGTTATTGGTACAGGTTGTGGTAGCAGTAAAATAATAGTGGGGGGCTTGTGTAACCGGTGACACCTCTGGGGTACTCCAAAAACGCCATGAAATCACGAGTAGAATAGTAAATCTACTTGATTGGTCATTTGCAATATTTGTTACTTAAATCATTACATGAATGAAATGAATGTCTAGCGGTTTGGTTTGATCGTCCTGATTTCCTGTTTCTACCTCACCGGCTTTGACCTGAGAGCAAGGGGAGGATCTAGACTAGCGATGCTTACTGGTGCAGCTCGACGCCGGTAGTAGGCGAGGAGGATGTTTGGCGGATATATAATAGACTTCCGAGCGAACCCAGCCTCCTATGACAATCAATAACCTCTGATGCTATCCACTAGCCGACTAACTACTGCTCGTACAATTGTGTAAGAGTTCATCCTCTGCGGTGTCAGATCTTACTATCTCCCAACGAAAAATCCTCATTTGACCAAATTTAAGCTACAGCGAGATTTCGAATCCATAGAACGCCCGCTATACCAGCCCGGCGGTCCGTCGGAAAATATATTATCCCACACACATCTGCTCTTCCGTCCCATATCCTCCTCGAAGTACTGGTCGGACGGAACTGTTCTCCACACATCCACCTCCTCCGAGAGCCCGTCAACGCCATACATTCGATCATGACCGCAACACTACAAAGAATAGCTCCGCCGTCGAACAACCCCCTGTATATTTACTCTAAAGAGCCAAAGCTAATTAACAGCACGTATCTTACTACCCATGGCGCACGCTTCATATTTTCGGGGCTTCACCCCCTATGTCCACCTCTACTCCCGACCCTGCCAAAAATTACTTTCCGGTACCGAGTGGCCTATGAAGTGTTGTAATTCCGGGGGGTTCCAGGTAACTGACAGTAGGACTATATATAGTCCACCTAAGTTTAAGTCCGCACCGCTGGTCTCTAGGCGGTTCTGAATGCGTCCTAATCAGGGTTGATGAGGGATGAAAAGGAAAAGTAGAGTTTAACTTAGGAACAAGGGTGGGGGCGAAGGGAGTGACAGGTTTGGGAAGGTTTGGACGGTGTATGTGTGGGCAATAATTCCAGGAGATCATTGACTGGGGGCCGTTGTAGGCGCTATTTATGTGATTTGATTCGGGTAGGACGGGGGGGGTGGTAGATGGAAGAATACCGTGGGTGAGCTGATCGAACGCTCTCGCGTGCTGGTGGGGCGTGTCATTGTCAACATGAAGATAGTCATTGGTATATACTCTAGTAGAGCACAACGTACCTCCCGTCACCCTCTCCCCCCCCCCCCCCCCTTCCTCTCCTCGCGACCTCCACCACCGACAACGCCCCGTTCAAGACCGCACCCGCCTCCATCAGCATCCACACCATTGCTAGGGTTTCTGTACTCACAGGCTGTATCAATGGTGCTGTTCTAGGCAGACTATAGGTAGTGCCGCTAGGATGATCAACAAGGCCCTGGTGGAGTAGTATATGGGTGGTGTCGGTGCGGCTGTAGAGACGCGCTGAATGGAGCATGTTGCAAAGGTCGATGTCGGGGCATATGGATAACGTGCGGAAGAGGATGGTGGGCTGCTTCGTCGTGCGGCACCCAGGGCAAGCATGTGGGCATGAGTCCATGATAAAGAGCTTGAGGAGGGGGGTACGGGTGAGTAGGTTGTGTAGATCTCAGCAGGTAGTAGAGAGGGTGGAGAGATTTTGAAGTGGGAGGTGCAAGCTAATCCCTAGAGAAAAGAGGGGAGGAGGGGGGGATATGAAATTGCGGAGGCTTAGCGTAGACCCTCGCGGTCCGGGTTTTGGGCTGTTGTGGCTTTGTGTAACAGAGGAGATGCGGGGTTCGTGGGTCCCTCCTACGCGCGTTTTGTATTTACATACATAAAAGGGCAGAGTACGCGACTAACATTACATACACACAAAAACCGCTAAGACTACAATTTTGTATGGCATGCAATGGAGGTTGTGCTGAACTTAGAAACCTTATAAAATTGCGAGTATAGACCTACATAGTAGCTACTTTTGATTACATATGATATTCTCCTCCAAAGGCTCCCCGGAAGCCCCCCTTGCTATTCCACCGACCTTAACTACTCTACCACTCCCAGGTCCCGTAGATATATTCTCCCCGCATAGGTCATATACACGCCTGCGTTCATGATCTTGCGACCGCGAGATTCCCCCGATCGACAGCGTTCCAGATTGGGGCAGGTCCGTATTCCATGACAATCAGGGTCGATGGCGCGATCCTGTAGCAAGATGCGTATTATTTCGACAAGGGATGGGGCGTGGGTGGTGAAGGGCGTGGGTGAGGAGATGTTCCGCGATGAGATGGAAGAGCTCGAATCGATGTGGCCATGCAAGCTCGGACGGCCGATCTGCACTCGCATCAGTTTGAAACATTTAAATGATTAGCCTGGACGTTGATGAGTAACCTTGAATCGGTCGCTTGTCAGCGATCTCCTGGTGGAGCTTTGACCTTTGTATGTTTAGCTATGTAGCTTCCGATGATATTACATATCTCCGGTACTATTTCAAGTTTCTTTCGACCTTGCTCGATGTGTCTGAGAGTTAATACGAGCTCTTTCCAAACAATGGAATTATATAAACTATTCTACAAGCTATTCTACACCCACTACCGCCTCCCCACAACCCCCGAATACACCACACATCCCCCCAGCGCCAACCCCACCCCCTCCCGCCTCCATCCCCCCACCAACCCACTACCCCACCAACACAATCGCATAACATCCATAATGCATCACAGTCTCACCTCGCTAAGAGTTCAATGTAATGTATCAATAAAAATAGAAAGGTTCCGGGTCCCTTCTTCCTTCCCTTCGTAGGGACCTGGTGGATCGTTCTTTTCCTCTTCCGGAAGGGCTGTGGGGTGGCGATCAGAAAGGTCCGTCCCCAGAGCCCCTGGTAGGATATGGATACTATTAAAGCTCTGTATATTTTCTATGTTTTCGATATACGTCGGTTGATGGGGTTGGGAGGCCGTCACTTCCACAGCCCGTGAGTCCTCGCCCTAAGAGATGTCAGTGAAGTTTGTTGATGGCGGAAGTGAGCCCATGTGCTGGACGGGACCACCTCCGCGACAGAAGGTCACTCGGACACCCAACCCCAATCGCATGCAAGGGCATCTGGCCTTGAGCAGCAGAATGGCCGCAGCCATCTGCGCTCCGTCGAGAAACGCGCTTCGCAGCGGGATCGGCCAGCCTTGAACAACGTGCAACAGAGTGGCCGCAGCCACCTGCGCCTCGAGTAGGAGGAGGTAAGGGCCCCTCCCTCCCCCACGAGTCGGTTCAAGTGAGTCTATGCAATGGCATCTGGCCTTGGACAGCAGAATGGCCGCAGCCATCTGTCCTCCGTTGAGAGACGCGTTTCGCAGCCGGATCGGCCAGAGGGTTTGCATGCGAACAACAGAGTGGCATCGGCCATCTGTGTCCCCATTAGGGGTTGAGGGGTAGGTGTCTGGCTTGAAAGAAAAGAGCGAATGCGAGGGCCAGGTACTCACAGATGTACTAAATTTGTTGAGTAGTTTTCGCGCTGTTTGCTGTTCAATCGGGCCTCGCTTATCATCTTTCATGATGGGCAGTTATTAGGCTCCGTATCCACATATTGGCCGCTTCATGTTTATCTCCTGCCTTCTTATATCTTATAAAATCTAAAATCCCCCATTCTTGCGATCGTCGAAGTACCTGTCAATCTGTAGGTTGGTTTGGTTGTGGGGTGTACTCCGGACATGGCGTTTCGGCGAAGAGTGAAGGAGGAAGGGAGGGGTTTATATCCTACGTGTGATGTATGTAGTCATCTACCCAGCCACCACCCAAGTGCTAAGCTTTCAAGTCCGATCGGTAAATAATGACATGTCACATTTTCGGAACGATAGAACTAGCACTTGAAGATGGGCATAATTCGCTTACAAGCTACAAGTACTATTTATTCCAGTATCGACTGCCCGGTGACTGAAGCTTTTTGTCTACCAAACTTCTCCAAGAGGCGTACCATCTCTCCCTTCCCCGCGCCCCTTTGCAGCCGTCTTGCAACTTCCACAGGGTGCGGGCATCCCAGCGCCACACTCGCGCCCGCGTCCAGCAGCAACCTGATAACCTCCATGTTCTCCGAATAGACCGCTGCCAGCAACGGAGTCGGCTCAGACTGTTTCTCCCACTCCCCCTTTCTGTAAGAGTTTGGGTCCACAACGCGATGCTGTAGCAGTAGGCGGACGGTGTCGGTAAAGCCCCACGTGACCAGATCCGTCAGCAGTCCCAGATCATGGATGAAGAAGCCGGGGGGGCAGAACGAGAGAGCTCGCTGCAGGAGACTTGGATGCGGCCGGCGCCGTAGGTACAGGCACACGATAGAGGGGGCGCGGGCGGCAAGGTGGATGTTGAGCTGCGGGGTTAGGATATGATGGAGGATATGGCATGTGCGGGAGAGGGCTAGTAGGGCCTGGATACCGAGCTGTTTGGCGATGAGGTAGAGGAGCTCGAGCGGGAGGTCCGGAATTAAGGTGGGCATGGGAGTTTATAATTATTGTAGAGATCGATACATGAGAGAGGGGGGGGGGGGGGGGGGGGGGTTGATCAAGCTTGACTAGAGGAGCACGTGCAGTATTATTCCCCGCGGCCTGAAGACTTGGAGGGTCATTTCTGGTGACTAATCATCTCCGAGCTACGCACCAACTCTCACCGTAGATATTACACCGGGAGTTCAAGATGTACGTGCTAATTCTCTATCTATTAAAAAATTGATACCAAATTCATCATTCTGGTCCCCCAACCTTTCAAGCCATTTATTCCCCGGCCTTGCATTCTTCAGCAGCCCCATCATCTCCCCGTCATGCCGCCTCTCCAGCCGCCACACCACCTCCGCGGGCGCCGGGTTACCCAATCCCACACTTGCCCCCGCGTCGAGTAGCAGTTTTATCACCTCCAGGTTCCGCGCATACACGGCTGTAAGCAGCGGCCTGGCCCTGCCTGGACAGCCACCGCCTTCAGGGTCAACCATACGATTTCGAAGAAGTACCCGGACAATCTCGATATCTCCTGCTGAGATGAGGCGGCTGAGGAGACCGTCCTGGTGCGACTTGGAAATAACGTATCTGCGAGGGAGGTGGGGGAGGGCGAGCTGGAGAAGGTCGAGGCGGTGGTTGCGTGCAGCCCAAGGGACGACGGTGGCGGCGAGGTCGGGGACGTGGGAGTGGAGAAGAGGGGTGAGGAGGTGGTGGAGAGAGTGGCAGCTCCGGGAGAGGGCGAGGAGGGGGAGAATGTCCAGATAGTCAGCTATGAGGAGGAGAAGCTCGAGTGGGAGAGTGGGCATAGCTGGGTGGAGGGGGGGTGGTTGTGGGTAGGTGGTGGTTAGTGAGCTCGAGAGCGCTTTTTGAGATCCGCGGGGTGAGGAGAGGCTAGAGTGGTTACTAAGCCTTATTGACTACCGTTGATAAGCTTTTTTTTGACAGCTGGGTCTAAATGCCAAGATATCCTATTCAACTTGACTCCTACAAGTACAAGTACTAAGTATGTACAATAAACCACCATGAAACAGCAGAACTCTTCATTAATACAGAAGATCTATTATATACGTGTAATATCAATTGACTCAAGCCCTTGAACTACATCCCCCTGTCGGCACAAACCACCGGGCATGCATTTCAACCACGTTCTATAGCTAACCCCCGAATCTTATTTATACTTCTTCGGATGTTTCATTCATTATGTAGGTAACCAATCCAGGTCAAACAATATTTTCCTGACAGGAAGGTACCGGCGACTAGCATTCCTAAAAGTGGTGCACACTCGTGACCAGCCTTCACCGGGATAAACCAGTCAACAGAGGTTAGAGATTCCCCACCAGGGACTATTGTTCTAATCCCCTTTCCCCCTAATCGTAGATGACCCAACTTCATACTCCTTCAGCGACTTCACCATCTCCTCCCGCCCCCCTCAAAGTTCAACGCTAATGCTAGCAGATTATTTGGCCCTTCTGGCTAGTCTGGAAGTATCCTTGAAACCCCAGTACGGCCTTCCTTAACCGCTATCACTAGAGGCGTCAACCCGCCTTCACCCATAGTGTTCGGAGTGGCACCCCAGTCCTCCAGTAGAAGGTGTAGGCAGTGAGTCAGGTAGTGACTCACTGCCTTGCCCAGAAGCTTGTGGTACCAACTGAAGTCAAGCCGATTGGAGACGAAGGAGGCCGTTTGGGGATGGCGGCGGGCTCGGGGTTGCAGACGTAGCCATCTAACCACCACGGGTATGAAACCGCACGTCGGTCGACAAGGACGGGAATGAGGAGATCGCGGAAAGCGTGGTTGGTGCGGGGAAGGCGGAGAGCTCTCCCGCGGGGGGGTGGGGGTCGATTCCGTGCAGGAGCTCGGTAGGGAGGGTTGGGCGTCGCTGGTTAGAGAGGACCGTTTTCCTGAGGCAAAGTGCGGGGATGCTGCGCTGTGGCGGTGTTGTGTAGCGTGGCTAGTGATTAGCGATTGGCGCTTGTCCGAAAGGGTAATCGGTTGATTGATATCGTCGGGTTACAAAATACTTTAACGCCGGAACGGATATTCCTATAAGCCTTGCGCAGCTATTATTGTCACCCGACAATACTTCATCCATGTGAGCATCATCTCCCGCAAAAGGCGCAACACACTTACATTTGGCTTAATCCCCTGGCCTCTTAGTAGATTCTATGCAAAATATAGTTATAATTTAGGAGAGGATAGGTATGGCTATCAGGGGTCAAAAAGAGAAAGGCTCCTAAGGTGACCAGTAATCGATCCCTCTATAATGTAAATCAGTTAGTGAAAACAATGTATACATAGTTAATTTCCTTATAGAACCCCCCGGCGGTTGAGATAACCCGGCTATCAATTCACGGGAGTGGATAACTACTTTAGCGCCAGTTCCCATAAAAATATAAACTTATATTAAGCCATTAATATTTCTACTATATGACTTTTTTTGATTTTTAATATTTTTTTTTCTATAGGCTCTTATTGACCTATGTTTCGATTAATCCTTATATTAGTAAATGATTTTAATACATGATAATACCTTTATAAGTGTTATTTTATTCAGTGAAAAACCTAAATGCGCAGGTAGGCCAGTATTTACACTTATTCTACATAGGTAAATTTCACAGATTAAATTGTTATTTACTTCCCGATTATATACTACAAGTCCTCCCTATTCACCTACCTGCCTGCCTATCTGCCTGCCGTACCTGCCATATCTACTTGATTCGCTGCTTGATTCGCTGCTTGATTCGCTGCTTGATTCGCTGCTTGGATATTTGCTGCTTGGATATTTGCTGCTTAATTCCCGGCTTGATTCGGCTGCTTGATTCGCTGCTTGATTCGCTGCTTGGATTCATTGCTTGGATTCACTGCTTAGATTCACTGCTGGATGGTTAGCTCATATATGACTAGCAGGGGCAGAGAGCTGCGCGGAGGGGGGGGGGGTGTAGAAATGAAGGTGTGGAGATGGAGATGTGTGGAGATGGAGAGGACGTGATATCTCTAAGTCTCCAGCCCTAACCCTGATTTGCTTACAGTTTTGGACAATTCTTTTCCTTCGTATATGATTCTCTCCAAAAGACCATTAATTATGCCTTAACGGGCTCTAAATGGGCACCAAATATAATCTTTTTCACCCTTTTGGGTCTAATTAATGGTCTTTTCGAAATTAAGTCTTTTTAAAACCATGCCGCAGTATTAGTGCTCAAAATAGGACTTATAGAAATATCCGAACTGGCGCTAAAGTAAGTATCTGTGGTACCTGTTGTCAAAAATAGGATGCCCAGGATCCAACAATTACAAACACTTGTGAGACTAACCCAGCTCCACCACTAATGAACCCAATGCAAGATACTCATGTATCCGGAATCTTTAGTATCTCGTTATCACCACCTACTTTATCTCGTCCGCATCGGTCATGTACGTGGAAGTTTGTTGCGTTGAAGGTTTTTTTTGACATCTCGCAATATGAGCATATACATATACAAGTGCAGTGCGGCCTCCGGCCGCCCGCTCTAGCCAGTAAATGAGATACCCATTCTGACTTGGATGTCTATCTGTTTGTCTACATAGATTTTATTTTAGCTAAAGAAAGCTAGGAGAGGAGTAACTATATATACTCCCCCAATCTATTTACGTTGATCTATCATAAAAGTGGTTGTCTCAATTCTCTAGTTCCTTGTCTGTTTACAGTATAGTATGCAGTTCTAACCAATCAAAGTGCTTCGTGATTACAACGAGGGAGCTTATACCATTTAGAAGATATCCACCCATGAATGTATAGTTGTAATTGACGCACCCTGATCCTCAATCTTACGAACTACCCGGCATAGTGAAGCCACTCTGCTCAGGTCTCTTCTCTTTAATCTCACAATACCTAATACCTCCCCACGTCCTCAATAGCGCCACCATCATCCCCACATTCTGACCTGGGCAGTAGTCCAGCGCCGCATCCATTGGCGTTAGCGGAATCCGGTAACAATTAGACACCCGGTTCACATCTGCGCCCGCCTCTAGCAGCATCCGAATAATCTCGACATGCCCGCCCGTGACACATTGGACCAATGGCGCGGCACGCGGATTTATAAATAGGCCCCTCCCTTCCTCCCATGGACGTTGTGAGTTGGCTGCATGCGCCAAGAAAATGCGCACGACATCGGTGAGTCCTTTCACCACGGCATAGGCGAAGACATCGTAGGAGCGGAGATTGGCAGAAGGGATGGGGATGCCGAGCGCGAGGGCGCGGGAGAGAATGTTGGGGCGGTTTTGGTAGACGGACCGTACGAGGATGCGATCGGCGTCCTTGGAGAAAATGCGGTTGAGGAGGGGGTTGAGGAGGGTGTTGAAGGTGGAACAGCTGAGGGCGAGGTTTGCAAGCGAGCGAGGAGGTAGGTACTCAGAAACCTCGAGGAGGAGCTCGCGCGGAAGTGCTAGCAGGTTGTGAGACATGGTAGGCAGGTGGTGGGGTATAAGGTCGTGTATGGGAGCTGCACTGGAGAATTGATGAGATTTTCGGGATTTATCCTCGCGAATCCGAAGTTGAAGTATGGTGCGGCGCGTCTTAAAGGTGACATGCTGGTATCTCAGCTGGGACAATCTTGGCCACTCCAACTGCCCTTCAACCAATAGGATCCTTCTATTCCAGCCATGTTATGGCTGAAAACTATAGCTTGGCTGCAAGTCTGTGATGTAGGGGGTATAAACGGGTATAATACTGTTCCACCTCACCAGGTCTTGGCGCTATTTACATACAAAAACAGGCAAATTCAATCTCTAATAACTTTTTAACAAGGCAGAATATCAAAAATATGTCTGATACAAGTGTTTATAATCACTAGACCTACACTTGTATCAGACAGATTTTTGGTATCTTGCTTTGTTAGAGAGTTATTAGCGACGGAATTTGCTGTCACCTTTAAGGTGCGCCGCACCATATAAGAAGTGTACCCGGGGGTCCTCAAGGTGATGCAACAGAGACAAATACCACAAATTTCGTAGCTACTGGCCACCATGTCCAAAAGTTGGGAAGTAATTCATATATGTCGAATTGCATCAGGCGGAGCTATATAATAAATAGTAAATGGAAATATAAGTGGAAAAAATTGACTGGGTCTAGCTTTGGTGGTGGTCGCGGCACTAGAATATCGAGCCTGTTGCATCAGTTTAGGGACCCCCGGGGTACATACTTGTAAGTACAGCGGAGCCCCGAAAATGATATGCTCTTATCGGGGTTATGCTAGCCTTAAAGGTCACATAAATTGCAGTGCGAATGACTTTTCAACCAGACAAGGTATCAAAGATCTATGAAGCCAACGTCTTAAGCATACTAATACCTACAAATCGGCCTCATATATTTTTGATATCTTCTCTGGTTGAAAAGTTATTAGCAATACCATTTACCTATTTTTGTATGTAAAAAGCGCCAAGACCTGTGATGTAGAACGTACAGTATTGGACTGTCAGTAAAATGCTGACCCCCCAGGAAAAAGTAAAAGTTGCTAACAGATCTTGTTATCTCCTCCATCAACAACCGACCCTGCATACAAATTCCGACCCTCTATGATAGGGGGTCAGCATTGACAGCTTAAGGGATACCGAACATTTATACACCTTCATTAAAGAGTGGTGGCTAAGTTATGATTTCCAGTCGTAAAGTGACTGGATTGTAATTCATTGTTCAAGAGCATTCGGAGTAGCCAAGGTTGTTCCAGCTGAATTACTTGTACCTTTGAGGGGCGCCGTACCATATACTTATGGGACATTAACGCCGGATGGGATATTTCCATACGCCTTATTTCGAGCCATAGAACTTATCAAGGGCTGAATAAGATATACCAAAAATAAGCCTTAGTTGAGCTTGATTTGGTGGTATTACTAGTATTTGGAAAAATTCAAGCGGAAAGCAGGGTTAGGGTTTGGAAGAACCCAAATCGGACACTAAATTCATGTGCTCGTGTTGGTTAAAAAATAGCCGGAAATCTTCGCTGCAACTAAAATTTGTATGGGAATGCCTTACACAACAACCATAAGAGGAATAACGCATCGTGTTTCAATTCTATGATCCTCTATAGTAAGTATGTTCTAGGCTTTTGACACGGTTGATTGATTGATACTTCATACATGTATGCAGCCCGTAGGCTAAGACAAAACCTTTCCCCCTTCTCTCCGGGGGCAGGGTAGAATATTCCTCCCCAGAAACAAAAGACAAAAGAAAACACACTCTGGCTTTTGACACGGGCTCAAGGGTGGTAGTTTGAAAACTTGGTTATCGTAGGCCGTTTGTTTGGTTGCGCCGTTATTTTGGACACCCAATAATACCACTTACTCAATTCGATGACGTTTCCAAACACGACTGCTATTGCATACATACCTCTGGGGATATTTATTGATGGCATAGGATTTTTGCAGGGTTTCATGGTGTTGTTGCAGAGGTCTTGCTTACCAAACCTTAAAATACTATGGTATCCCTAATATAATACCGTAGTATTTCAACATATCTGAACAAGCCCTTAATCTTCGGTAAATAGCACCTTTAGCCTGTAGGGAGATCAAGGTGACAGCATATAAGGATGATAGGAACAGCCATCGTCAATCCATGTTTACAAAGTCCTATTACACCATAAACTAAGTTTGGACTTGGTGGATCTGTAGTTATTGTAGCCAACAACGCTAGATCCCAACGGCTACCTGACTACCCAGTCAGACAACGAACGAAGACGCGCAATAGTCTATATCGCAAGGGCTATTTAATATTACCTAGACCTCCGGTGGTTGGATATGGGCTCTCACGTTGACTTCCGAGTCAACTGTCCCTACCCGTGGATTCTGGCGCTCTCTTGGTGAAGTTATATATTGGTGAGATAGGTATGGAAGTACCCTCCCTGGGATCATTATAATACAATAGCGAGTATAGAGTACCTTGCATTAGTGTATACGTTCTCCAAGAGCCGTAGAATAGAGGTATGAAGATACTGATATACTCGAAGCTCCAGAAGTGTTGTCGTAGCTGTAAGGATGCACGTAATTAATGGGTTAAACAAAAATAAAGCTCCAGGGCAGCTTCATGAACTGTCACTCGATTGGTCGAGTGATTATCTATGAAGAAAAGTCACATCCTCTTTTTTTGTTTAATTTATTAAACGGTGACCATTGGGTTCCATGTTATTACCGCACAGACATCACAGTATCCGCTAGGCCACGGCCGCATCTGTCCTTTTGTGATAAAACCTTAGAAATGGGTGAGGGAACAATTTCCAAAACTGAATCCACCGTCTGCTGCTAGATTTATTAAGGTTACCTAGCCCGAGCGATTATTCACTCCGTGCGCCTCTGTTAGGGCAATATTGGTTGCTTTTGGATTTCCATCTAACTGTGCTCTCAGGAGCAGCGGCCATGTCGAAACAGGAGGACTGGTGCATGATAATGGTTGTTCGATCTTCTGGAATGTTACCGACAGCCAGCTCTGGGGTATGGTAGGCCTGAGTAATAAGGTTAGGGTTGTGTTTCTCCTTGTTGTGATCTATTATCGAGAGGTCGCGTATCGCTCGATATGGCTGGTGTGATCTTGGACGGGGAGGCAATCGGCCCGTATTTATAATTGGACATGTTGCTACTATTTGACGGGTGGGCGGTCCATTCTATGGAACGGATATCATAAAATCTGGCCCATCCACTTACCTGGATAACACCCTAGACTAAGAATGAGAGGGCATTCATTATTACTTTGAGCGCACAACTGGTGCAGGTGACCTTCTCGCCGAAATTATCGCCCCTCTGTCGAACGGATATATACGTACCTGTGCGTCAGGTTTTAACGGGAACCAATTTCGCCACAAGATTTAGCAGGAAGATTTCAACAGTGTGAGATTGGTTTTAAGCTGCCCATGAGGCTTTATCATTAACAGTCACGGCGGGGAGCTGGATGAAATATATAGTTTAGGAGGGATTGACAGTAGCAGGTCTAGTGCAGCATATAGCTCCTGAAATATCGAATAAGGTTAGGGTTTCCATATCTTGGCGGTGTTCCTTTTTTGGCGGGAGTCTCGGCCGCAGGGTGGTGGGTGTTTATATCGGGGGGAAGAATTTCTGGGTGGACAGGTGGCCGATTTATGTACCGCAAAATCTCGAGTAACTCGGGAGTTGCCAAGGCTGTTTGCTAAACTATCTTAGGCTTGGACCCTACTGTAGAGGGCTTAATCCCTCTGATCACTTCTTTTGAGGGTGGTGATCTTCAGCTTTTTGCCTTGGCAACCCCCCGAGTTGCTCGAGATTTTTCGGTAGTAGGTAGACAGGTCGCCACATGCAGCCATATGTCCTGGGCGTGAGACATTTGCGAAGTCCCCCTCACGCACGAAAGTCATGTGATCTTCAACTTTGCTGTGAAATATGACATGACAGGCCTGCAGGGTAAGCTGTTTGCTGCATTATTAGTCTTGAAATTGCTTGTGAGATGCCATAGACTTCGTTAAATGCTGCTTTATTCTAGTCAATTACTTCCTGCATAAGCAACGCTAATGCAGGAGAGAGGTTTCGCAAATGTCTCACGCGCCTAGGACACAATAACGCCAAGTCAGCCGATGTAGGGATGGTTTCTAAGAACGATGGGAGAGCCGGGTAATTACGGGCAGGGTGGGTGTATATAAATGGTAGATCTATAACACGCGCAGCCGTGTTCTAACACTAAAACCCCTATTTGACCATCTGATACCGCCCACCAATCACGTCCTACAACGCCAAACAAAAACCATGGCAGTTAGGCTCCCCTTGGAGCTCTTTCTCCACATAGCTGGCTACCTCCCCACAGCTTCGCTCTCTATGCTTTCTCGCACCTCCCACACCCTTTACGATCTCCTAACCTCCCTCCTCGACATCCGCTTCGCCGCCGAGGCCGGGTCAGTTTTTATGTGGGCTCTGAGGCACAAGGAATACGCCGTCCTCTCTCGGGCTCTAGATCTCGGCACTCTCAACCCCTCAATCCTACCCTATAAGCACAAGTATGTTTACGTAAGCCTGCCTGTGCGTACCGGCGCCTTGCCGGGGGAGTTGGGCCGTGTGCTTGTGAGAGATCCCGAGATTATCGAGATCCTGATGGACGCATGGGGGGGTGGGGGTGGTGAGTTAGTTATCCTTCCTAGCCATTTCCAAGGCTCGGGGGACGATTGGTAGTGATAAATGATGAGGAATGGGGGGGGGGGGGGGAGGGTAAGGAGGAGGCCGGTGGATAGGGCCGTTAGATCATATAGTAATTAGTACATGCCGTTTTGTGTAAATATTGAATATTCTACTGGTTAGTTTATCAAATAGGGTTGGAGGCTATAGGTTGGACCTTTCAAACTGGCCACCCACTCGTGGGCTGTGGGGAGATATGGTTATTATCCTGGGCGAGATGTCAGATATCTCATTAGCCTCTATTACTCTATTATGGGAATGTCGAGTTCCGGTTGCTCTTTTGTCGGGGTTGTTATTTTCACAGGCCTCAAATTAAACCACCTCTCGCCCATCGGACACCACAAGGATAATGAGTCAATCAAACCAAGCGGCTGAAGAGAGGGGGAAGGGGAAATGGTGTAGCATGTAAAAAAGGTATTGGTTACCTTGGCTGCGCGTTGGGGCCAGGGGTTCGTATGGAACCACGGGAGACAAAGGAGACAGGGCGAAGAAAATAACAAAAGAGAATCTTTGTATCATTTTTGAGATCCTCCCCGGCGTTGACATATCTTATCAATTAATCGAGTGGTATACAAATTCGTCGGGAGCGTTTATTTAGAAAAGATCAAGGGGGTCATATACCTGGATTTTGTAAAAGTGTTTATTCAGCTATAAAAATAAGCGATGAACTAATTATAGCTATATCTGGAAAAAATATTGGTTTAGTTGATTACTAATAGTAAAAGAACAGCACCTGGCAACAAATAATATTAATGGTTACAGACATCTTGAATTTTTATGGATTTTTCATACTTCTAATATATCAGGCATACAATTGATTAAAATTGACTTGTTTTCAACCCTCGTTGTTCCGACGAGAAGAATTATTGATAGATGTAAAGCACATGACCTTAGGATGTAGGGAAGAGAACCACAAACATATAGCGATTCTCATATATAGGATACAAAAAATCTTGCAGCAACTTAATTCAAGCATCCCCTTTATTGAATACGTCGAAGGCAAAGAAATATTGACTGATTGATTGGTTGATACTTCATAAGGTAAAAAAAACGACCTGAAGTAGGTAACAAAAACAATTAAGATCAAGGAAAGTGGGAATAAAATCCCAAATCTCAACACATTTCGAAATTTGCTCCGCAGTATAAGCATAATTGTTATGTTCTTACATAAAACTAAATCAAATTAAAACATTGTAGTTCAGTCGGTTAGCCGAATTTTCAAGTTTAGGACGGTTGCCACACAACATTTGGTTATATCTCGTCCTAAACTTAAAAATTTGGCAAGTACAGTCACAGCCAGGAGCAACCTATTTGAATTATTATGACTCACTGTCATTGAGAGGGTCCTGGAGCAGCGCACTGAGTAGAGGAATTATGAGGTATAAACGCGGTCTCTGCACTTACCTTGGTCTTCACGACATATTTTTATAGGGCAATCATTTTGCTTTCCTCCGAGAACTAATTTTCTTCCCGAACTGTCCGTGAAGAGCGTATAGATGCCTCTGAGCTGGTGCTGATACCGCAGTTATGGTTAAAGTAAATGGGCCCTCTCTTTGTAAGGGTTGGCGGGGTTGCTATTTGCTTCCGACTTCGTTATATCTTTAACGCCGTTAGTAACCAAGCCAGAGAGCATTATTACAACATCTGTTATATTACTCTCTCGTGCTCGTCGAGATTTTTGATACCGCTTGAACTTTGTTTGGAGTGTCCCTTTTGTGTTTCGAGAGAGATTTTTATTGATAACAATGGATTTACACATCGCTGTGACAGAAGTTCAAATTGAGGATCTTAAATCCTGTAAGTTAGACCAGCTTGCCCATCAACATACACGACCCATCAGCGAGCGTTGCCTGCTATTTTTCCAGTCGCAACGGATGCTACCCACCAAATTTTGGGTGTACGCTCGTTGAGAGGCCGCCCTCTCTGGTGGGCAAGCTGGTCTATTTAAGAGAAGGATCATGGATAAGAGATTATATAATCTTAATACACGTGTTGAACTCGCTGTAGAAGAAGCGAGTACACAATTAGGCGGGCAACTCCCAACTACTGCTCTGACCTGTCCACCACCGCTACCCATATGTGGGATGTTTAGAGATGGGCCACCCTGTTGATGAATAGGCTTCATCCAACGGATAGGTTACCTATCCGCTGACGAGGGATATAAAATTTGATAATAGTAAAATATTGTGTTCTATTCGTCTGTGTAGTCTACATCAAAATATTTTTATCAAGCGGTTTCAGGCGATGGTATTATATACTAATCCAGATAATGAGGAAACCGCTGATAGGTCAAAACTTGGGCGGTAGAAACCAGAGCCATAAAGAACGAATAACATCCATATCGAAATGATAACTCATTAATACAAACTAAACTGTATAAAAGTAAGGATAATTCCAATACTGTCCACCCCGATCCATAGCTCAATCCAATTTTCTTCTTCCTTGCTTTTGCTTATCCACAATTGTCTTATACTTCCTTTTCCTTCCAACCGCCGATTCCACTGGTTGCAATACGGAATTCAAAATCGTTGGAGAAGGTTGATGGACATGAATGGTATCTTCTATTTTCAAAGATACATTATCAGTAATTAGGTAGCATGTTTATCAGATTCTGGACTTACCGGTTTGTGACCTATCTTCATTAGATTCTGATGATTCGGATTCTCCACTATCATCAGAAAATGATACCAGGTGCTCGTCGAAATTGTTACAATCATTCTGCGGTGCGTTCAAGTGACAATCAATGCTACAAAGCAATTTGGCTCTGAAACAGGGACAGGCTTGACTCTGACACTCGTTGATACATAAACATGACACTGCCTTTCCTGCAGTATTATGCCGGCGGTTTTCTGTTTCTTTGATGGCACGTCTAATAGTTATAAACCTCCTACCCGATCCTTTCTCAGGTTTAAATTGTATTGTATTAGGGATAGGTTCCATTTCTCGAGGTGCACAAGCTCGGCTTATAATTCCATGTTCGCTCATAAGAGTGAAGCTGTTTGCAGATGGGATTGCAAGTACACGACAGATTAACCTCTTCACACCAGATGAGAGTCGATCTGCACGAGGGATTTTAAGTGTTACCATATCATCAATTTGGAAGTTAGGAAGTTGGTTGACCCTTCCGTCTCTAATAATCATTGAGTATCTAGCTTTCGAGGTAACCTCCCGTACATCAATGTCAATCATTTCTCTAGTAGATACTGGCATATTCAGTAGCTGTAGATCAATTGGGATATCTCCAAAGGTGTATTGGTTGAGCTCTTTTTCTGCTTCAATTGGAGCAGGTTCATCCTCTACCTGGGCTATATGACGTTCAGTAAAGAGTACTCTGCTACCATACGGACGTTGTCCAAATACTATCTCATAGGGCGCTTTCTGAGTTACTGAATGGATTTGGCTATTGATCGCTAGTATCGCTTCCGGAAGGGCCTTTGTCCACTCTGTCGATTTATGGTCCCTCATCCAGGATGAAATCTTGTCTTTCAAAACCCTATTTCCTTGTTCGATGAGACCTTGACTTTGAGGATGTCGTGCTCGACCATTGATAATCCTAATACCATACTCCTTAACTAACAATAACATAGCACCTTTGAATTCTGTACCATTATCGCACTGTAGAATATGCGGAGGTCCAAGGTGTGATATCCAAGATGTAAATACCTGGCATACACTTTGGCTGTGCTTTGACTCGAGGGGATATGCCTGTGAGTATTTACTGAAGTGATCTTTGATGTGACATATCCACTTATAGTTGCCATTCGGTCGTGATGACATGTCAATGAGATCCACCTATGTAGTTAGTAAATTAGATATATTTTATAAATGGTTTGCATACCTGTACACGTTCAAATAGCTTTGAAGCAATAATTGGCTTTAACGGTGCAGTTTTCCTCTGTATTTTCTTGACAGCACAAGTTGAGCAGTGGTCAAGAATCCATTCCACCTCCTGTCGGGATATTCCGTAGAAGTCCTGGTCTATATCTGAAAATGTTTTTCGGCGGCCGGCATGACCCAGATTGATATGGGTTTTAACAACTAGATCAAATACCTCCAGGTCTGTTACAAGTTTTTTGCTTGTTCCATCCTTACGTTTGACCATTAGAATGCCATTATCTAACTCATATTTGACCTTAACCTCATGCCTAAGTCTTCTCCCTTCCTCTCCTTCTAAGGAATTTATACCAACAAGTACTTCCCGGATTGCTTGAATTTTTGTTGGATTTGGTCGGGAGCGATTCTTATTCTCAGGACTATAAAGACGAAGATACCATGCTCTTTATGATTCGGGTAAAAATGGTAAGACTAACTGCACAGGGGATGTCATTTGTGTATTGTCCGACATTGATAAGGAAAGATGGTAGCTTAGGATATACTACAAGGTGAGGGAAACGGGTAGTGTTAATATAGGCTTGCTCTACCTAATAGTCTCTAGCTGATCTACAGAGGAAACCGTTCATTGTCAGCTGGTTTCCGATCTGACTCCATCAATATATTACTAGCTATATGACACAATTAATATAATATATGGTACAAACTTTATATATTAGATATCACGTCATATAACAGTTGCAAATTTGGCTCGTGCTCAAATGTTGAGTCAACTACAGTCTAATGTTTTTGAGTCATTTGAAAAAGGAATATAGTTTGTGATAAGTCACAAGTAGAACGGGAATGTTGGTGGAGTACTATTGTAGTTTATAGATACTTGTTATCATTAAAATATTTGGGTTCGGTACTTGTGAGCAGCTTAGTACTAGGGTATAAAGTTTATAACTAGCTGTATTGTCTAGTGATTTCATTTTTATTTGGGACTAATACCAGTATCATAGGCTGGTTTCAGAAGCTTGAATATTCCATGGATATATACTGATGCCTAAGATAGTTTCAATATCCATGCTAATGCCGGGAGAATATATAGATATATAATATTATTTAGGATCGCTTCTAGGCTTGTGCCAGGGTCTGAAAGATCTCCTGGTCCTGTGCCAGCGGTTAGGATACCTCCAGAACTTGTGCCAGCACCTGGAATAGCTCTTGGGCTTATATCAACGCCTGAAATATCTCCTAGACCTATGCCAGTGCCTGGAATACTTCCTGGGCGTATGCCACCAACTGGAATAGCTCCTGGACGTGTGCCAGCATCTGGGATACCTCTAAGACCTGTACCAGCACCTGGGATACCTCCTGGTCGTATGCCACTGACTGGAATAGCTCCTGGGAGTGTGCCAGCATCTGGGATACCTCTAGGACCTGTGCCAGTGCCTGGGGTAGCTCCTGGGCTTATGCCACTGCCTGTGATACCTCCTGGGCCTGCACCAGCGCCTGAAATAGCTCCTGGACTTATGCCAGTGTCTGGGATACCTCCTGGGCCTATGCCAGCGCCTGGAATAGCTCCTGGACTTATGCCAGTGTCTGGGATACCTCCTGGGCCTATGCCCGCGCCTGGAATAGCTCCTGGAGTTATACCAGTGTCTGGGATACCTCCTGGGCCTATGCCAGCGACTGGAATAGCTCCTTGGCCTGTGCCAGCACCTGGGATACCTCCAGGACTTGTGCCAGCACCTGGAATAGCTCCTGGACTTATGCCAATACCTGTGATACCTCTAGGGCCTGCGTCAACGCCTGGAATAGCTCCTGAGCCTGTGCCAACTCCTAGGATAGCTCCTTAGCTAGGATAACTCATGGCATCTGTAAAATATAGGGTAAGAAAAGATTCAGAATAATGGTAAGAAAAAGAAAATAGTGTGCATAATTGGTTCCGGCTGTTTATCTCTTGGTTCTACTCATGTACAATGTAGGTTGGCGCAAGATAAACAACTGGGGCCTTACACTCTTACCTTCCACTTGAATGACTAGATTCAATGGGTACAGGAAGCGGACGGCCCTCTTCCCCGTTAAGCTGACAAAGCTTGACCATAAAGGAAGCACCAACCGGAGTTATCAATAATATATTCAAACTAAAATACCGGGTCTCACGGTTATTTCAGGCCGCACCTAGGATCGAACCCTAGTACCGTTGCATATATATCAGATGTTTACCACTACACTAGGTAGCAATATTGCACATCCGCATCTGGTTTAATAAGTATATATACATATTTTAGGCTCTAACTTTGTTTTTATAGCGTATCTTTGCCAAGAACAGTCTTGCCAAAAGCTTTGCCAATAGCGCCACTATGCGTGTATCCGTTATGAAGTTCCTATACCTCTATGAACTTCCTATGTAATGTCCCAACTTGTGACAGATGGGTATCCCACACAACCGTCATAACCTATTGATGGATAGGACATACCATCTGTTGATGACAACTGTATGGGACGGCCCAAACAACAATGGCATTGGGTGGGGAGTGACGGATGTACGGGTCGGAACACCATATAGATGGAATCATAGCCCTGCTATTCTACCTCCCCCTAAGACAGATCTTAGGGCTTCGCTGGTTCTGGAAATATTCAACCTTAAGGTGTATACGCGTGGCCGCGTCATGGGTATCGCTCGTGTTTTGCCGAGCAACACGTGTATTCCACGTAACCCCGCATTCATCCCCTAACCATGTACTCGCTATCCACCATAAGAACCTGAAAATGGAGGTGCATAAGGCGGGGTTAATTTCTGTGGGGGAACGGCGCTACTACATATAAATGATCCTTGTAACTGTTACTGGCATATTCAGGTTATGGTGGGAATAAGTAGCATAAGACCATGATTCCTGCCATGTGACCTTTAACTCCCTTACATGACGACAAATACCCCCATAGTAAAAATTCCCTCACCCTAAATAAATTTGAAAGACATTGCTGGTGTGTCGAATCATGTGATAGGTGATGTCAGTTATAGCATTAGTCTAGGTAACCTATAAGTTGAGTTGTTCCCGTTCATCTACTAAAATAGATCATACCTTCACTGGCATACCTTCATTGGGATAGGCACCCCTCAGTACATTATCCTCCTCACGAGATATCCTCTAGGAAACTACGAGAGGAAACTTGTATAATAAAGGCACGACCCCTTATACTGTACCTCCTTTTCCCCGGTATTTAATTTTATCTCCAGACCTAACACCTACAGCATGTTCCTCAAGAGGTATTTTACCGGCCAATCTCACTTCTGCAATGGTGCTCAAGCGGCACCGAACTTAACATTGCAAGTGACAAGTCATGACAGGTCATGACAGGTCAATGTTTAGATTGATTGATAACTCATACACGCAACCCAACATTTACTAGGTAGTTCTAAACCACTCGCAAAGCGGTCATCACCGAATCTATCTAACACTAATAACAAGGTAGGTTTCCCTGCACTGCACTGGACAGGGAGGTTTAGCTGTAATCTGAAGATCGGACGTGACTTGAGAACGTTTATGGGCTAGTCTACACGTCATCCTTTTACTCTAGAGCTCGGGAAGAAGCCGCCCTTTGATCTCCCAGGCCACACTAAAGTTAGAGCAATGGGCCCCCTGGTTAGAATCATCGATAGGGGCTATACACACCCTACTACCCACCAGGCCGTATAGTATGGAGGCACCATTGAACTGATACTCTGCTAATCTCTCCATCTATGAAAGCCAAGATATGCTCCCTTCCAAGAACGACATACACAGCCCCCGGGTGCGCGTCACCATCTATCACTCGTTATACCGATCACGTACCATTAACTTGATTCTTCGGGAGGTACATCCCTAACGGGAAGTTTGTTAACCACTACATGGCAAGATACACCAGAATCATGTATGGGTGGGGTGGTAGGGGTGGGTGGTATGGGAGAAGTGATTACGGTATTGTGTTGTGTTTCCTGGTAGTGGCGGTGGTGAGAGTGGGGTCTATCATGCATCACTGGCGAGTAGGGCGCGGTTGAGGTGGTGTGGTAGGAGATATATCTTGGGGCTAGTCGTTGTAAGATCAGAACTATCTCTTGGTCTTCTGGAAATAGGTAATAGAAGAGCGGTTGTTTTATGGATTGCTAGTTGAGTACATGTAGCCTTACAAAATGTTACAGAATAGATAGATTTGAGCTTCAACACTGAAGAAAAGTATCGCACGTCTTTAGCCAGGAAAATATACGTCACAGAACTAGATAGCTACATGTAAAGAACTGATCCACCATCTAAACCCGGCATCTATGTTCTGGGACACTGACAGTGCACGTAGCATATACAGATTTGGGACTGTGAAAACGAGCATTTCCCGGCCTTTGGCCGGAAAAGGAAGTCCTTTGACTTAAACAATATCTGCTTAGTAGCCCAAGCTTAAGATCGATCACAGAAATTCCGAGGTGCCCTGTGTACTCCAGTGTCAAGGGTAAGTGAGTAGAACGCGGCGGTGTGGCTTACGTTGCTACGTTCTACTCACTTACCCTTGACACCGTTGTAGAGCGACAGGTACGGTATGAGAAAATGGGGGTGAAATCACTACCATAGGACTACGGAATTTAGTGACAAATACCGAATTAAATCGGCATTAGAGGAAGAGTACTGTACAAATACCGTATTCTTACCGCAATGCTAGCGTACCAACGAGAATACCGTAGTGGTCCCACCCTCTTTTTGGTACTGTAATAAGTAATAAGTGATGGAACGTTTTGAGAGCACAAACACTGGATGTTGGTGGCGTTTTACCAAAGTAGGTATCTCTGTGTTCCATCACTTATTACCTACCGCTGTACATCTGATATACTGTTTGATTGGGTCAAGACATGTTGGAATACCAATATCTGCTGACTGGTTCGAAGATAAATAAAGAAACCCAAATATCCTTTAAATCACACATTGCATCCGGTATTTCTATATGTAATCCCCTGGGCGGATGAAATCGTCAAATCCGCGGCGAAGCAAGCGGCTAACAGTTATTTTGATTGGCTCTATGGTTATCAACCATTAAGAGCAACGAATATACCTAGCTCGGTGCGTGCACGGTCTAGGGCGCGCATAATTTAACGTGATCATCCATCCAAGGGATACAAGGCTGGATCTGACAGGGAGCGGTTGGTACTAATACCACAAGATCTCAATTTATACGAACGGTTGCCAAGAGGCCAGTTCTGCAGAGGAGCCGGGAGGCGAGCGCAACGACCACGAAAATAAAGACCGTGCGAAAACATACAGTTTTCTCTCAGATAATTCTCTAAGCAGCGGTTATTCGTGCCTACTATTTGAATTTTCCACGCGAGCCCTGGTTGTTGAGTTATAAGCACAGAACGTTTCCATTTTACTATGATTGTGTGTTGCGCGCAACTCTTGGTTGTGCTGAGGTAAGCACAACCTACCACCACACAGAGGCTAGTACCGCTCCTCAGCCATCGCACGTCACCACACAGCATCACATGTATGTACGTTATGACTACAAAAATCGTCACCACCAGGCTGTAATCAGATACAACGCTCACCGCATACCAGCATCTTGTGAATGATGTCTGTCCTTTCACCCACAAACACTGCACTTCCACTCGAGCTCTTCTTACAAATAGCTGAATTCCTCCCTGCCCGAGAACTCTCTTATCTATCCCGCTCCAACCGCACCCTTCATGTGCTCCTTGCACCCCTCTTAGCCTCCGCCTTCGCCAATAATGCGCCGCGCATCATGTGCTGGGCTGCAAAGTACTCTCGGAACAGTATCATCGATCGCGCACTAGCGCTCGGCAACCTGAAGGCCACAATCCTTACAGGATCTGGGCACCGGAATACATTATTCTGTAGAGATCCTACCGCAGTTTGCGATTTCTGGATGGTATGGGTGGATGATGTGTCCTTAAGCTATCTACGTGAGAAGGGAGTGCAGGTGGAGACAGAGTATGGCATTGATTTGGAGAAGGGAGGCATATATCGAGAATGTGTAGGTTGCTAGGTTAGTAGGCGTTGGTGGCGGGGATTGTTGCATCGATATATAGAACCGATGTATCGAGCTATTCATCGTTGGCGAGAGCAGTTAATATCCGGCAGAGTTCGATAGCTGAGAATCGAATAAGGAATCACTTAGACAAGTGACTGAGAATATGAGGGGGAAAAAGGCCACTAAAATATAAAAGTATTAAATTGCCCTTCACTGATGAAAGGGGAAGTTGATTGGCCGCTTCGTTGATTAAATCTATGATCTGTCGCTTTGTTAAGTTAAGGTCGCTCGCTTAAGATGCTTATCCGATTGTATATAGCTTTGTTTAATGAGATTAAGGCCGATAGCTGCAAAGGTTATTCTTGCTAAGTCCCAGGTTGGTAAGATACACACCCCTTGTGGCATATTCTGGTACTAAGACTTACACCCCTCTAGGAGTATTGTTCAACATCAAGTCTCCGTTTTGAAAGGCAAAAAAAGAAAACTGGTAATCCGATACTTTCTCGTGAGCGGTATCTACCGGAAGAGTATTACTGGGTACAAGGAAAGGGAATAGGAGGCTTGAGTAGGTCTTATCTCGTCTTGCGCTCTTCTGATTCTGATCTTGGTGGCCCGGAGCCTTCATAATTATGTGACTAGCTTTATGCCACAAGAGCCAGAAATGTATCAAAAAGCTGCGTCGGAGGTGTGTTGCGAAACCCTAACCCTAGCTCTGAGACGACAAAGGTCACGAGGTTCATGTGCCCGTCACTACCAGCAATAGGTAAGCTATAGTAAGGCCTAATCGTGGGGCCCTCAGTCGCTGATGTCAGGTGCCGAACTACCATCTGGTGAAGCCGGGGAGGTGATCCCTCAGTATATATATACCTAGTGCTACCTAGATGTTCCAACGTAAAGGCCTGGTTTTGACCTACAAGTGGGGGTAAAAACAAGCGAGGAACTCTAATTCTTATATCCTATTTCATGATAAGGGTAGTTGGGCAAGATACCGCAAAGGCTCCTTCATGATCGAGTAATGGTGGTAGATGTCTGATTACTGATCCAACCCCGCTGCAGGTAGCGCATAGAAGATGAGAATTGTCTATCTTAGCTTGCCTCCAGTGGACATGTCTACCGGCGTATTGATGAACTCACACTTCCCCTCGTGCTGCCCCTCGCCCAAATTGCCGGGTCCTCCCAACCCACTACCCTGTCTTTCTTTCCGGCACCAATCGCACCATCTACGCCCTTGCCCCAATCCTCGACACGCCCTCGATTAAGCAAGATCATCAAGTCACCCTCTAGGACGCGGAGCTTAGCCGATACACCTATCTGGTATGCTGGGTAACGGCAATGGGCTATTGCTTCTGGGCCAAGAGAATAATTTATTCATAGTGAGATTACCACCACCGGGCGAGTAGTATCATTGTACTATGATCGGTCAATTATACAAATGCTTGGTCTGTACGTTTTTGACAATGAATTATTAACATTACTAATTAGTGCTGTAGAAGTATGAAATGACTACCTTAACACCTGCACTTACTGTCAATCATCACCACTAGATCAGAAATATCAATATCATTCCGAACACATAATAGACTAACTGATTCACCATGGAGTAAATATCGGATGGGCAGAGTCTATTTTGAAACCTATTACCCAGCTCTCCTTGGTCCTTTGGTGAGGGATGAGAGATGGCCGAGATATGGATGAATTAATGAATTAGTTGTGTTTCTACAACGGTAATGCCTCACGAGAAGAAATTATTAACAATACCCCCTAATGCATATGCCCTTTTGCAGTGTATAGACCGGAGGTGGCGCGGAAGCTCCGAAAATACATAGCATTTCAGGGGGTTCTGCACAGATTCACGTTCCAAATACTATATCATAGTAAATATTTAGTTTCTCTCAAGACCATAGTAGCGGTACGTCTGGGTAATAAGTCATCGGGCGACCTAACCATAATTCTGCCTGCAAAGGCGCATTCTGGTAGCGTTCCGTCTGGTGACCTATTGCCCACCGCTGCGCGGATTACGCTTTTTTAGTACTGTATGTGCCGGAGGGATACTCCTGGCCATTATGGCTTTCTATTTTTAGGAGCAACGTATTACAACAGACGGCGCAGTTCGGCGGAGGGTTGGTGCCTTATGATCGAACGTTGAGCCTTTCCCTTTCTCCTTCCCTTCTCTTTCCCTTTTCCTTTTTCCCTTTTTCTTCAATTCATTAATTGATTGAATGGTCGATAGCCGGGGACCCTAGGGGAGAAGGAGAATTACATGGAACGTACAGTAATATGTGACTGCCCGGGTCTTCAACGGTCAAAAGGGCAATTCAATATCCTTTATGTCATTAGACTCTAGGTCCCGCTGCGAGATATAAAGTTATCTAAGCCCTCTTACTTACACCTCTTAAACCCGGGTTGAATTGTTGCTATGCTTCTGTTTGTTCTGAGCTTTCAGGGTTAGGGTTAGAGGCCAATCTCAAGAGTACTGCCGTTCAAGATATGCCAAATCAGGGATACTATTAAAACCATTAGGATCATATTGGCTATTCCATACTCCTAGTGGTATCTAGAGGCAACCCCCTTCAGCCTGGCGCACTAACTCAAGGGATCTTCCGGTCTTGGCCTTTCATGAGAGAGCCGTGTTTCAATAGTATTGCGCATACACCTGAACAAACTATATGCTAAAGCCATCTAGAAATACAAATACGGAAAAACTAACGGAACACTCCTGTCCAAAGCGACATATACCTTGTAAAGAAAACTAAGTGTAACAACCGTAACAAAATTCTAGCTAAGATTACTATAACGCTGTACAAGTCTTATCACGAATCATCATTTGGCCAACGACAACAAATCCCCCGAAAGTAGAGATAGACAGGAGAGCAGTGACCCCGGCGGTGAGAGCGAGTGCTGACTTAGGCCGTCTTACTGCGCGCCTTTGGAATCCCTCTTCTTCAACAACGATGGACAATAGCGTTGAGCCCAACTGTCCGAGAGAAACCCAGGACATTATCCACGCCCGCTGGCTCATGGTGCTTCTGCCTGGTTTAAAATGTGTAAGGAGGTGGAGGATGATATATGGTCCTGCCATGAAGGCCAGGGAAAGTAGCCACAGGAGATAATCCCAGGCATCTGTTTCCTAGATGACAGGTTAGGCGCTTGATTGCTATATCATTTGATTGGAATGTTAAGACTTACATCCTTCGTTCCCGGAAATGGTGTAGTTCCGAGGTTAAAGGCTACCTTGTTGCTAGTTTGTTCGTTCCCGGAGGCTGAACTGAAGGAGCCTTTCTTAGAGGAAAGACGTTTTCTTCCACACTTTTTTGGGTCACCGGGAACCTCCTCGTCCAGATCTGTAAAACGTCCGTATACAACTCCCACTGCGCCTCTTGTATTTTTTTCTACTTTGAGCATTTCGGATTCGCACCACCAACCTCGAGGATACTTCTCGTACATTTCATCTTCGCTTGGCCGATCCCCCTTGTTTGAATCAGTACTGTTTTTCCAATTTTCCAGCCTCACCCCGTATTCTTCTTTGGAAAGCGGCCTCCTGAGGCCACGGTATTGTACCATGTATCTTGCTGGATAGCGGGGGCCTGTGAGACTCGCTATTAAGTTGGCCAGAGACATTAAAACGTATGGAATGACAGTCAACTCGTAGGATGCATATCCGTATCGATCGATCTGACCTCCCCCCACCTGATATAGCTCAATTGATCCATAGACGATTTGAACAATGGCAGCAACGGATTTGATAAAGTTGAAATTGCAGGCCAGGCGGGGACCTGGATCAGTCTCCGGTATTGGCGCCTGAATCTCCTCCTCAGTACTAACAGGTCCTTTATCCAATTCTGGATTGCCTGTTGCCACAGAGTGAGCTGGTGTCGTCGCAGTCTGACCTGGTGCCCCCGATGTTGCCACAGCCGCCCCCATTGTTGCCGCAGCCCCACCCGGTGATGCCCTGGATTGAACTGGTGCCGCCGTAGCCTGACCCGGTATTGCCGCAGCCTCTGTATTGGTGGCCTCCTCTTGTCCCTTAGACCCCCCGCACTTAGATAAAAATCTCCGGATTTTGTCCCTAACTACTTCGTATCGATTCTTGGTGTTCGGCGGACCCCCGAATGGGCAAACTACAAAGTTTGAAGGAATACGTACTAGCGAGCGCTGAGTATAGATAGGCTCCAACCAGTAAGGTATCCTCTCAGTGTCCGCCTTTGGATCAGCAGGTAGGATAATATCCTTCGGACACACACCGTGGATGTGCGTTAGATGAAGGAAGACGGGGTTGTATGTATCGAGGAGCTTTTTCCGATATCGAATCTCGTGTGGGGTCATGAGTTGGGTGTTCAAGCGTGGAGCACGAGACACATGCATAGTGGGGATAGATTTTGCCTTGATGGTATCATCATCGATTGGCAGAATTTCTTTCTCTCTCAGTGGGTCATTGATCGGTGAGTAACTCCCACTGGGTCCTGACTCGCTCTCTTTGCGATCAAGAGGGGGTCCTCGTATGGGAGGTAGAAGGCGAGTTGATGGGTACGCCGGAACTAACATGCAGAGGGCATCTGACCGCAAGGCAACATCTAGGTCCGTCCCTCCCCAAGCTGCAAACCGCTTAACCACATCGAATGCTCTTTTAACACCCACAGAGGGCATTAAAACCGCAGTGAATGATGCTAGTAGAAAAGCGAGGGGCTTACTTCCCGGTTCCGTGAGTACAGTGACCGCATGGAGCCCAAAGTTGAGTGCAAAGAATTTAACAACATCAAACACCCAGTGGTCCTGCAGAATGTATCTCCCTCTTCATAAACCGGCCCAGTGGTGTTCGTAGTGGTGTTCATGGTGGGTGATATTGCCGCCGCGTACGCGCGTGCTGAGTGGAGTGAGGAGCTTTGGAGTTGATTGCCGGCTGGTACTCGAGAACGGGTACAAGTTTGGTCAGTGGAATAAGGTAAGTCGCACCCTTAGAGAGATATTGATAGTTTTGGAAGCAAGGTAGGAGATGGTATATGTGGAAGCAAGGTAGGAGATGGTATATGTAGAGCAACCCTAGGAAAAAGTATGATCTTACACAGCACTTGATAACACATATAGGACAACCTGATCGACGAATTACCAAGTGCCATTTTTGTTTCCACTCCGCCTAGCCCCAGTATATGCTTTTAAATATTATTGGAGGGGCAATCTATAGCCGCGCCTCCCCAACCGGGACCTATAAGAATCCTATGAGGGTAAAGCTAAGATCTATAAGACATTGTGCGTGACCTTACGGTGCCAGCTGGTCTTGGTTAATCACGATACTATATTATTGAAATAACCTATCAATCTATATACAGGGATATTTAGACTACAGTACGAAATTTCTATATCTATACACCACAGCAAACCTATTGCAGACTTGTATATCAGGCTTCCCTATTCCGTCATAAGACATGCAACCGCAGTCTTTATGGGGTGGCGAGGCTTTCTCCATCCAAGATCGATTTCTTCTACGAATAGCGAAGTATAGTATTTGAATTAATAATATATATCACGTTGGCGGCCAAGCTATTATCTCGGGAAAAAGCTAGTCTTGGCGCAGAATTTACTTCTCTGGCCCTGGCCAACTGCTCAATCTTGTTTCCTGCATGAGAACTCTCGAGCCTGCGCAAACCTATCGGCTTTTGACCCCCCTTGTTCGTAGGACCTGCTGGGTAGGGCTTTGGCTTCGCGGTGTCTCGAAAATTAAAACCATTATGTGGAGTCGACCAATTTCAAACCGAGCGGCATCAAACATGCATGAATGCCTTTTACAGTAAAGTGGCACTGCGCATGAAATGTGGAAAGGATCCCGACCATCAAAGAACCGGTAGGTCGTAAAACCGCCGAGAGGGGTTGCATTCTGGCCTTTATTTAGAAAACCCTAGTACCGTCGGAGGTCGTGTAGTGACGTCAGACCCTTGTTCCATCAATCGCCCATGTGGGTGCCGCGCACGGCATTGTATTCGGCGGTGCGGTGCTGGGTGGCGGGATGTGCGCCACGGACATGTCACCGCTGGGTAGATACATGTACTAGCTAAGCGAGGGGATCGAGACCCAATCCCGACCGGCGATGTCAGTATCCTGTAGTGCGCTGATGATGCGAGCGAACGGGGGCAGCGGGGTGGGTTCTTATAGCCGTGGCGGATGGGCATTGTGGGCTACGGAGGTTTGCACCGCGGCATACGGGGGGCGCGGCGTGGCGAGTGGTGGCACCGGTGGCGGGGGATGGTGTCTTTCATGGCGGTATCGGTAGTCTTGCGTGGAGAGTAGCGTTGGCTGCATGTTGACATCAGCCACGGAGGACATCTCCTACCGACGCTTAACCTCCAGCGGCAGACGGGTGATACCTCCTCATACACCCCCGCCGCCGCTACCTATAGCGGTTAGAGTCTTGATGCCCGGGCAGGTGGCGGTGGAGTACTCTGCCGAGCGATACTGCACCACGGCACCCCCCGCACTGCGCTGCCGGGTACGGTTACATCATGACCAGTGGACATTGCCTCATACTGGCAGCACTGTTGGTATCTCCTAGAGCGGTGGGGCTGGCTGTTCTGCGCAGAAGGGGGTCATGGGACGTCACTCGGCCGTCACGATTTCGTTGTCGCCTTTCTTATTGCATTTCGCTTCTCGGCTGTTACCCACACACCCCCGGACCGCCGCCTCGGCAAAGGAAGAGAGAGGTGGGTGCAAATGCCGCTACACAAACCCCGCATCCTCAGATATGCCCCCTGTCTACCCCTGCACGCAGGTCTGTTCGTAGCCACCGCCGCCTCTCCGGGGGCTATCCATTTTCTCGTAGAGTCAGCACCCGGAACGCGCCGGTGGGGAACTGCTCTTTTTTCTTTTTTTTTCTTCTTTTCCCTTGTTGCGCGCTTTCTTGCGTGCCTTGCGGTGACGTTGAGGGGTAGTTCTTCAAGTTCCCTCCCCCCCCCCTTTCTTTTTTTTTTTTCAGAAGCCCGCACACCACACTCTCCGATCAAAGGCCAAACTAATAATAAAAACACACCCTCCACCCCGCATCACTCGCGGCCACGAGTGACACCCGGTGCGCGAGTGACGGCCGGTGATGTGCGTCTTGGCGGGTCTGGTGCGTCCGGGTAAGCACACCACGTGGGGACCAGTGCGGAATACGGTAGGGGTGGTGCGCGCTTGCAGTGTTCTGGTACCTGGTAGCGGGGAGTAACGACAGGTGGTAGAACACCCCCCCCGCCCCCCCGGCTCCGCTAACCACAGCTCCTATCCACCGATGTGTACTACCATCCCGCCGCGAAGGGACATATCCGCGGGCGCGCGGGGACTTGTTCTGCCCACGTGTTTACACAGATGTTCCAGGATTAAAAAAATCTATTATGTAGGGGAGTTGAACCTGCATTCTTCCGCTGAAAAAGCACATATCTTACCAGTGAGGATAGCAATTAGTACCGCAAAAACTGGCCTTTTCCGACAGTGCACTTTGGGGTTGGCACCGGCTTCACTTAGGTGTGGGTGGGCCTAGGCCTGGGTGGGCCTAGGCCTGGGTGGGCCTGGGGTGCACGGGCGCAACCAAATCATTGAGGTGTGCAAATCATCGGGGTGTTCGCCTAGGGTGCAAATTATTGGGGTGTTCGCCCAGGGTGCAAATTATTGGGGTGTTCGCCCGGGGTGCAAATCATCGGGGTGTTCACCCGGAGTGCAAATCATTGGGGTGTTCACCCTATGAACTCTTTTATAAATCATCGGGTTGTTCACCTTTTGCTTTGCTTAAGCAACAACCATCAATGCCACGCAAAGATAACTCTCTATGGGGCCAGGTTCCTTCTTCCCAAGTACCCTTTGGCTATACTCCTAATGGTAGAATCAAGAAAAGGTTTACCAAGAAGGATGTTCAAAGGCCAGTATATTACGGCGTCTTGGCATCGGTCCCGATGGTTTGGTAGTGGAAGTAGGGTTGCGACGGTAAAGGGAATAATAAGCGAGAATGGATGGAGGTGGGGAGATAGTGACATCATCAGATTCCAGGAGGTTTGATGGCGTGATGGATTCATAATGTAAATAGAAAAGATGGTGAGAAGGAATACGAGGTATAGTTACGATGGATTTCTATGGGTTTCTCTGGATGGAGGTATAAGTCATAGCGGACTAGTGGAGGAATGTGTTAAATAGAACGGAGGGGGACTTTCCTTTAGTTCTTTCTTTCTTTTCTCTCTGTCTCGTCTTCCTGTCATCTCAAGTACATAGGAATATACTCCTACTCTTCAGTCATAGTCTCTAAGATCCCAGAATCTGACTTCGGGATCTGTTATAGTTATCATCATCATTCTCATTGAGGTCCATCTGGTCCTCACTTTCTCTGTTCCTTGCTCTCGCCCTTGTCCTGATCTTTGTCTCTGCCTTTGCCTTCGCTGGTGCCTGTGCTTGTGCCCACCCGGCAGTACCTCTGTCTTTGTCAGTGTCCTCGTTGCCCGGCTGTGTTCCTTGAGTCCTTTTGCGTCATCATTGTCGTCTTCTCTGCGTCCAGGTTACTCCATCATACAGTACCACCCATATCTAATAGCAAACTCTTCACATGCCCTGCTTGCCCTTTTGGTTTCAGCCATCGCTCTGATCCCCATAGAGCTGTTTTACAGCATCTTCTTTATTTCTCTACAACAAATAAAGAAAGAAACCATGAAAAGGCATATGCTACTCTGAAATCATCAAGGAATTCTCTTCAACAAGCTATAAAAAATCCTAATATGTTTCTTTTTTAATATAGTAGAAGATTAACTAATATTATTTATAGAACATAACAAGGAAAGAGAGAGAATTAATTCAGCACGGTGGAGAGAGAAGAATGTTAGGAAAAGAAAACGGTGTTCTGCAATGAGGGCAGCAAAGCTTAAGTTTGAGAGAATTTTGAGTGGGGCAGGAGAATATTCGGAAGATACTTTGAAAAAATTAGTTGATGAAAAAATGGTTGAATAGGACTCTAAGAATTAGTTAGTATAGGTACAGAAATAATAGTAACACTTTTCGGCTATATATTTTGTTTGCTTACCTGAACAGTTATTATAAAATCGGGTAAATAGTGTTTTAAAAATTTGTAGAATAGTAAGGGTTTTCATTTGTATTATTTTATCCGGTGGCCCGTTTGTTGTTTGAGTTGTATGTTTGTTGATGTATCAAACTCAACTATATTTATGGGACGAACATTCTTTTCCTCTATAAATCTAGCAATAATTTGGTATAATCCTCGTGCAACCGAATCTCAAGCCCAGTACCAACTCAAATATTGACCTACCACTATCCAATAAGCCTATATACCCTCTTGATTCACCTGAAAATTCTCGACCATTGGAGTACGGAGTTACAGTTCCAAATTTAATTTTCAATCAATCTCAAAACCGACCAGGTCAAACCTCAATATCAATTATTAACCAGCCTCCGTCTAAAACATTTGCCCCTCCTATTACTAGGAAAAGATATACATATACACGGGAATTCAAAATTGCAGTTTTGCTATAGTGGCAACATGGTTTTGTATGCGACAAATTTTCTCTATCCAAAAAATCACGTCCACCAACAAGGCAAAAAGTATCGCAGCGGTACAAAGTTCCAATAACAACGCTTTGGGATTGGAAAGAAAATGTCGACTCAATTGTTGACAGTGTTCGTTATGCTCATTCAAATCGAACAAACAGCTGTGTTGGCCGTTGGCATGAAATGGAAGAAATTCTTTATAAATCTTATAAAAAACGGAGAAATGAGCGGAAATCAATTACAAGAGGATAGCTTAGACGACAAGCAGTTGCTGCTTTTAAAAAGTGTTATCCAACACTCGATCTTTCACAATTCCGATTTTCAAATGAGTTGTTTTTTGGTTTTTTTGCCCGCCATAATATTACCTTACGATTCACAACAAACATGTCCCAGAAAATTCCGAAAGAGTATTTAACTGTCATTATCAATTGGTTTCAGTTCAACAGACGGAATTCACAATTGAGGAAAGGCGAGGACATGAAAACTGTAGGACGATATTTGCTTGACAGTATTTGTAATATGGACAAGACACCAATACCATTTCAATAACTCAATGGTCAAACATATGTGGATAAAGGTAGTCATTTGGTACAAGTTAAAAGTTCAAAAGGTGGCTGGAATAAACGACAAGCAATTTTAGTTCTTACAGCGTTCGCTAGCGGAAACTCACTTGTTAAACCTCTGATTCTATTTAAAGGTTGCGAGTCCTACGATTTAAACACACGAAATGGAAGAACAAATGAACGGAAATCTAAAGAAGAGATGGCAAAATACGACTCTCGTGTTGTTGTAAAATGGAATTCAACAACATACACAAACTCGGACCTCTTTGTCGAATGAATAAATGAACTCCTCGTACCGGCACTACCTTCAGGTCCGTGAATGTTAGTCATGGATGTAGCAAAGTTCCATAAAACCGATAAAACTCTCAATACATTACGTTCGCATAATATTATTCCTTCAATGATACCTGCGAGATGTACTGGACTCGTACAACTGGTTGTTGTATCCATCAATAAACCATTAAAGAATATCTTCCGTGATCTTTTGGATGAAGCTTTGGACTTATATCAGGACAAGTATCAACGGGATTTGAGAGAGGAAGGTACATCAGCAAACTCAACTTCTAACTGCAGTCTCCCAACAGTCTCCCAAGCCTCAGGAGAGTCTCCTGACACTACTGGATACATTTTGGGTCTCCTGAGGCTCAGGAGACCTCAGGAGACAAATCAAGTCTTGCTGATATAACAAGGATGCTAATTTGGTTGCTGAACGGCGGATCATAATTACTCACTGTGTCAGGAGTGCATGGGAAAGATTTTGTAAGGAGAAAAAGGATACTGTTATTGATACATTTCGCAAATTGGGTATTTCTTTACCTATTGATGGCTCATGTGATAATGAGTTGTCTGTTAAGGGGATTAATCCAAGTCTATTATGTATCGGAGATTGGAGGAGGAATTTGGGTGAGAAATCAGAGAGAGCCACAGGAATGAATGTTCAGGCTGTAGGAATTCCGGAAAAGAATTCAAATTTTGAGGGTATTGAAGATGATTATTCTACAGTTATATCATATCAAGCAGAAGAGAGTATAAGCGAAGAGAATGATTATAGCGAGGCGGTAGAGTTGGTCGATAGATAGATCAGTACAAGAAATATTTGCTTGTTTGTTTTGATTATTTCTTTTTCTTGATTCTCACTTAAAAATATTACACAATAGTATAGCCACACTCAAATTTAACCTCAAAGTGCACTGTCGGAAAAGGCCAGTTTTTGCGGTACCGTAATAAGATGGTAATAGCTATTACCAAGCGCGCACCGTGCCCAGATATTTTAAACGAAGCACTTAACAAAGTTCAAAACCAAAAGAGATGCTAAATGCTACGCCTAGTAATAAAGCAGAAACCTAAACGGTTTCCGCACTACTTTCCCAATGACTTTCCTAATGACTTCCTCCACTAGCACGATTGACATTACCTTGAGGCGCGGCGGCCTTATCTAGTAACGCACCATTGCAATAGTCAAAGTCGATTAGTAAAGTCGTTAGCAAGGTTATAGGCTTAGTCCCCAGTCAAGGTAATACCAGTTTACCAGTAAAGATAATCTTCAGGAAAGTCGTCAAGAGTGTCGGCGGGAAAGCCGTCGGGGCGGTTGTGCAGTGGTAATGTCGTTATAAAATGGACCATGCACGTGCACGTTAGAAGCTTTCAACCAAGGTAAAGATCTCTAGATACTTGCACATATATAGAATGTTTTCCGAGGTTCTATGTGCGCTCCATTTACGTATTCTACCCTTCGGTTGTATAATTCTTCCGCTGTGAAAAAAATACCGGTAGGCGAGGACATCCTGACCAAATCTCGAGACCTTGTGGTACATTGATGCCAGAAAAGCGCTGTTCTCGTGGGGTGTTACTTGTTGCTTATTCCTGAGAGCTGCATTGGACCCTTATATATTGTGGTACCAGCCAAGAAAGAAGGAAGGAAGGAAGAGGGACAAATGGGCATGACTAGTATGAAAAGGAAGTAGTAAGGAAATTAACTCGGTGCTTAACTACAAAAGGGCATCGTCTAAAGTCGATAGCTGGTCTTTGCCAAACCCTAACCCTGGTTTCGGAGTTTGCAATTATTTATTTATCTACATACTTCAGACTAATCACGTTGGAGCTTGTAATATCAAATTGTGTAGTAGGGAAAAATTCAAGGTCCCGAGATAGGCCTCGACCAGCCTTGTCTTTCTGCCTAGGTAAAGTACTAAGATTGAGCCCCAGATTGATATTATTCAAGACGATCGATGAATTGATTGAGCTTCATGTAATGTTCCAAATTTACTTGTTCTTATGAATTTTTTAGCTGTTTTTTGGATAAGAACAAACCAGAAATCCCATATCCCCGTGGTCGTTATAACCCAGTGAGAGCATAGTCAGCCAAAATATATCAATGGCAGGGCAAAGAGTACACTGGCAGACGAGTAGTATTGTTTACTTAATGTATCAAAGCGGAAACAGTGCTTGAAGATCGACCCAGGACCATTGATTATGGGGGCAACAATTAGGCTCACTTCCTTTCCCCAGATTTCTCCATTCTCGGACAAATTATCTCGCCTCCTTCTTTTACAAAAAAAAAGAAAAACTAAGGGCATCTTCATTCAATAATGGAGGAACAACCTACCGGACGTACTCGAAAGAGCTATCATCGAGCAAGGGTGGCTCGGTGTATCCCGCAAAAACTGAGGGCTCTTTTCATATTTTTGTTCTCCTAACCTCCCACCTAATAAATATACCACCCTTGCTCCCCCTTTATCAGCGACACAAGGACTTTATCACCGCTCTTCAGCACATCCTGGTAGAGGGGCCGGATCTGTTTTATAGGTTTGAGGGTAATAGTTTGGCGACAAAGCGTCTCGTACCATTTATCTCAGGGTTAGGGTTTACGATACCTGAGAAAATCCCTACCTGGAGAGACACAACCATACATTTTTGTGCGTAATATTATATCCGGAAGGGGGTTATAGGTTTCCCAGATAGCATTTCGTTAACCCCTCTAACACCTTTCCTATGGCTTTTGTTAAACTTGCGATCACTGCAACCCACGAGATGCGGTCCGAAAGTGGTATAGAAAGAATTATTCAAACCACTCCTTAACAGATTCTAAGTATCAAGTTTCTTGCGAGTTCAGTTTGCATGTCTTCTTTGCGGGTGACAGGGCCGACGGACCCACTAGAAGGATCGAAATGGCTGGCCAATGCTTTGCGCGTCACAATACACCCAAACCAGATGGACAGGGTAAGGCCTCGGACAGAGTAAGGCCCCGAACAGAACAAATTTAGGACCCGCTCGGACCCGTCCCATGTGATGGTCTAGCAGTAGTTTGGTGGCATCGAATGAAGTTTTGTACTAAACCCACATTACCGACTCCAGTAAGATTGTGGTTTGTGCAAGTACTAACAACACCCAAATGAGACTAGCGCAACGCCACTGCGCTGTATTTGCTGGATTGGGTTCGCGAAGTTATAGTAAAAAATGGGAATTAATGGTTTGGGCAGGTCATGATCTTGCATAGGTCTGTATCACGTGTCATTTGCGCTCAAATGGAAACAGGAAGCCCCCCGGCCCCCCAAAACCAGCTGCAGCTCCCCCCAACGAGCTAGTGAACGTTGTGGCGGCCAAATTTGATATGATATGTAACATCCAGCTTCAAAATGCGGCGGGTCTATCAATCAACAGCCATAAGCGGAGCGTCTAGTATTCTACTCTACCAAATCTCGTACGGGGAGTAGATCGCGACCGTAGAGGCAAGAATAGGTATATTTTTAAACAAGCGCGCGGCAGCTTTGAGTGTCTCCTTAGTTACTACCATTATTGGGGATACACCGGCTTCAAAACTGGGAGAGGTACGACTCCCGGAATTATCTCTGAAATACTACAGTACCCTATATAGCTATGTTTAAAGTGCGACATCTCGATGTGGCTTGGTCGGCTTGGCAGGGATTAAAGAGAGGTAAGTTGACTAAGCACCGCCAAGAGCTAAATATTTAGACACAGAGATTAGCGCCACTTCCTATCTAGGCGCGCTAATAATAGTGAGACATGTGTGAGACATAATCTACGTGATTTGATTGGTCGTCTGGTGGTGGCAGGGGTTGGTGGCAGGGTACCGTAGGAACTCGACAAATACAGACCGTTGCCGAGAGTGTGGCTTGCAAATCTATACCAATTTATGCAAATCTATACCCATTTAACAAAACTAGGGTTGTGTTGGTTACCCACCTCGCTTGCCATCTCTTAGCTTGTTTGCATCTGGTCGTGAGAGTGAAAATGGCGGCGGGAAGAAAGCGATCGCGGAGATTGAGAGCGATGAGAAGGAAGCGATCTGCTGGCAAAACGAAATCAATGAGGAAAGGCTAGAATAGGTTTTGATTGAGCATATTTATAGGAAAATCTTGATTAATATCGGATAGATAAAGCCAATCCAGAGGGTAGAACGCAGTTATCCCCGTGAACGCAAAATCCAGGTTTTGATGTGGTTGAGATATTACCGACTCCTGTAATACAGCAATCAAGCAGCGTTCTCCAACTCTTGATGAAGCGTCATATTTTTTCAAATCCCAAAGAGTCACGATGGCGTATTGGGCCCATGGAATCACGATGGAAAAAATCTTTCAACAAAGGAAATAGATCGCGTCGCGATACGCTTATTTTTGTATGCATGTAGAAATGGAAAAGAAGGCTTTTGACGCGTTCGTTGAAAGGAGGGCGTTAGGAAGGCCAGGTGCGAGATGGATGGTTCAGGAGAAAGCTAGTGGTGTGGAAGGATCTTGATCAAATCTTTTTTTATTTTCACGAGGATGGTTTCAAGGATTTCTGTCGCGTCACCGAATTGTATTACGTTTTATTCTCATCTTTCAATCATTTCACTGACTATAAGGAACAAATCGTTGAATGGTTAAATTTAACCATGATCGAATCCTTACATCACTTCGTCACAATCACTCCACATGCTCACTTCATTTTATTTGCAACTATAACGAAGGTGGAATTCCTGATCACCGAATTTGCAATGTCGATGAAACTCCATTGCCATGGGAGTATTTGACCGGGCGTACATATCATCTAAAGGGGGCAAATACGATATGGTCTAAAAGCTCAGAATCTGGATCTGAGAAACGGCAATGTACCCTTTTTTTGTGTATTTTTGCAGATGGTGTTCTACATGTTCCACCTATTTTAATATTTACTGCAGCTACTGGGGACAAAGTACGTGAAAAGGAGGCTAAATTTTGGGATAAACGCGTCCATGTCGAGTTTACTCCAACCGGTTGGATGAATGAGGCTCTTTTTGCTAAATTCATTGAAAAATATCTTGTTCCAATTTTTGGAAACCAACGATCACTATTTGTTTATGATCGCTATCGAGCTCACCTTACACCAACTGTGATTCAAAAATGCCGAGACAACAATATTATTCCTTCATTAATTCCAGCTGGAACCATGTATGGCCATGATGTCATGTCAACAAACCCTTTGAGGTTTAGTTAAGAATTTCTTGAAGAAGCGAGGCGCGTGGAAGAAGGCGGGATATAGATAAATGGAGTGTAATGACATCATTGTGACAACGGAGGCCGTGGGTCAAGCGGAAACGTGGTACAACAATCGCAGCGAAAAATAGTAATTCAAAGCTTTAAGGATACAGGTATCTCACTACCTGTAGATGGATCCTGTGATCATGAGATAAAAATAAAGGGTTTTGCTCCTGGAGAATGAGTTATGGGTGATTGGGAACATTTCGGAGGAAGCTAGTTCTGAACATCGAGAAAGAAACCTCTACCTATTATTGCGTGTAATGATCTGAGTCTGATTTCAAGATGAGTGAGCTCGGACCTGTAATTCTTTAGAACTTGAATAATGATCTCACAATTCTGCAAGCCACATGCTCGGCAACGGTCTGTATTTGTCGAGTTCCTACGGTAGTTGACTAGCCATCGCCAAGGGCTTAATATTTAGACACAGAGATGGTTAGCGCCTCTTCCTATATAGGCGCGCTAATGATAGGTAAACGAACAGGGTCGCTGTTCCCTATTACTGGATCAACTTGCAGTCGCGAGCTGGCCACTGCTAGTATAAGGTATGGTTAAGGCTCACATACCACTACCCCGTCGATGGTACCGTCTCATCAGGGCGGGGTAGCAACCAAACTTCCGACCGCTAGATAACCCTAGCCCTGTAACAGCTTGGTGGTGCGGCTGCGCGGCAACGTGGCGTCGTATCTTTATCTCTGGCGTAAGAATAGAAAATGCAAGTGACAAAGTCAAGGATTATTTTATGGAGTGGCAACGTTCTGATACAAATAATCTCTTCGCATTTTCTGGTTCTTGCCCTGAAGCAGTATAATAAGCTCGACCTGGCGGTGAAACCATCGTGAGAACTACGTCAAAGCAAGAGAGCGATAACTCTATACTCTATCATTGCGCAAGGCTCTGGAATGAGGTGAGCGATATACGGGTGAGGATCCATTCACTTGATGGTTGCTATCGTTAGGCGGAGTCAGTGGTTGGGTGGGCGGGGATCCCTGGTCTAATGGCGCAATCCTGAGCGCGCTAACCGCGCATGGTGCACGTGGCCATGAGGCTCTGTTAGATGAATCCTGCCAAATTCGCGATTTGTTTGGAACGCATTATAGCAAATCATGTAATCATTAATTGCGTATTGGAAAGCTATCAGTAATCGTACGAACCAGCAGGTCGATTCCAATAATTTCATACCGGCCACCGACCCTCCATACCAACAAATCCCACGGATCTTTACCCTTAGAGGGGGAGATAGCCATCTTTTACTGGATGTAGTTTAGTCGGTGGCCTTGGCAACTTAAGGGATATGACTATGGGTGTAGGGGTAAGTCTGTAGACAGTAGCCGTGGTTGTAACAGCCCTACACCCGTAGGACATGTGCTTTTGCAAAGAGACAATATTGAAACTAGTAGTGACTGGTGCTGAACTTGGTGAAGTGCTGATCTCCTTGGTCCTGGCACATAGCTTTCCCTACTTGGGCACAGATAGTAGCTAGTAGTGAGGATAATGACACTGGAGCCAATTATAAGCTATTTATGAATTTAATTTGATGTAGGAAAAAAATCTGTAACGAGATTTGGATGAACACATTGTGACGGAGTAACCCAGACGCAGAGAAGACGAGAATGATGATGCAGAAGGACTCGAGGAATACAGTCGGACAACGAGGACACCGACGAAGACAGAGATGATACTGGGCGGGCACAAACACGGGCACCAGCGAAGGCAAAGGCGGAGACAAACTCCGAGTAGAGGCAAGGACAAAGAGCAGGGAAAGTGAGGATCGGATGAGCCTCAACGAGAACAATGATGATAACTATGATAGGTCCCTATCATGGATCCATCGGACCTGGTAGATCACGGGTCTCCCGACACACACGAAGGGACATGGAGGGTCAGCACGCTGACAGGGACGATGGCAGGCTTGTTATGCGATCTCGCCTAGAGATCGGGGTTTAGTATGATAATCGGTGCGGTGGTTTGGTGCGGAGTTTTCCTTTGTTTCGGAGTTAATCTTTTCATTTCGCATTCCGACAGTATCTTCGACATGGGTTCTTGTTAGGAGGGCAATCTCGATGTATGTTCTTTCATTGTCTCTTTCTTCTCTCTCTTCCTTAGGTTTGAGGTGCGTCTGTGGGCCGCCGTCATCGTCTTACCTTCCAGATAGGCGTCGATCTTTATTGGGTCTTTGGTCTTGGTTTAACCACTAGCGTCGAAGACCGTATAGCTTATTCTATCGTCGTCTTTTCTTCTTTCTTCTTTTCCTTACTGTAACATCCTCGGTCGTGCCACTTGAGCCAGGGATTCGTCATATGTATTTTCGCTGTTTCCTTTCTTCGACTTCTCGTGAGGAAGGTAGTTGTCCACCAAGTAGGAGGACTATAAAGGGCCGACACAACATCTTTGTCTTCCTTTCCTCTCTGCAACGTCTTCTCACCTGAAGTCTAGTAAATACTTCAATACATACTTTCTTACCATTAGAGTTCTCTTCTCACTTTCTCGCCTGGGCCTCTCCTCTCTTCGGAGGTAGGGCCAGGCGCTTGTCGATATGAATCTCTGCTCTCCTCGTTCTTGCCGTCTCTTCTATCTTGGTAGCGCTGTCTCGCCTCTCTCCTCAAGCTCATCACACGTCATTGTAAGTCCACCAACAAGGCCTGAGGTTCACCCCTCGGGTAACGTGCTAGTTAGCAAGAGGTGTGACTAGTAGCAAGAGATATCAGGGACTAGAGCCTATGAGTCCTTCTCTACTCTTTCTTCCCTCTTCCCCCTTTTTCCCTGACATTCGCACCTCGCGAATCGCCGCCCCCTTCGCCTAACAAGTAAGCCCTCTGGAAACAACAGTCGACACGCATCAAGGGTGGGTAACACCCCCTTGCCCCCACGAGAGTCCCGAAGCTGAGTTCTGGGATCTCAGGAACTATGACTAAAGAATAGGAGTATATTCCTATATGCCGAGATGACAGCAAGACGAGACAGAGAGAAAAGAAAGAAAGAACTAAAGAAAGATCCTCCCACTCTATTTAACACATTCCTCCGCTAGTCCGCTATGACTCACACACCCATGCATAGAAACCCACTATAACCACAACTCTTATTCCTCCCCACTATCTCTTCTATTTATATTACCAATCTATCATGCCATCGCACCTCCCAGAATCCAATGACATCACCATCACCCCATCTCCGCCCATCCTCGCCTAACATTACTCCCTCTACCATAATTCTGTTTCCGCTACCGAACTCCCAGGACCGATTCCAAGACGCCGGGACACACATGTACAAGGCTCTGACATTAAGTGAGTGAACAAAATTGGGTGTTGACAGATGAGAATCCGTTCATTCACCAAATCCCAGACCCTTATACGCGCGACAGGTATGAAGAACCTGAACAGGCGGACTCTATACAGGTCTTGGACATGCGGGTTCATATTAGAGTAGTCAACGACTCAACTTGTTAGACGTGTTATTTTGGTAGAGGAATAAAAGAGGGGAATAAAAAAGGTACGCGTTCAGGCCATGATCATTTTCACTTTGTTACCTTCACGCCCACCGGCCCTCTTCATTGTTTATTATGGTTACAGTAAAGACTTTTGAGTGTTCCTATATATCACGGCGTAGAGCAAGCTAGGCGAAGTGCAGGAAGAGGGGTTAGTGAAATAGTCTCTTATGTTCTATGGGTTTCTGGTACAGGGGTTCGGTTCAGGATTATGAGTCGGGAATAGGGAATAAGGAATAGGTCCGATATTAAGGGTCTTGGGGTTTCTATAGGTTTCTGTACAGGGTTTCGCGGATGAATCATGGGAGGATTCTCAGGTGTATATATATGGGCTGCGCTCTCGCTTTTAAATAGCTTCTTTCCTTTCCTCTTCACGTAACCTTCCTATCCTTTAGTTAATACAATACTTTAGGATTCTTAGTTATTTGTCAAGCCGACCTCTCTGCCCTCTAAGAGGACAGAAGGAACGCCCTTCGCCTCCCCTCGTCCTAGTCTCTCACAATTCTGTTCTCTGTGCCGTCGCGCCTGCCATTGCATTTAAATGCCGTTGTCGCGCGGTAGTGTCGGCACCCTCGCCGTCTTCGTTCCGCCCTGTGATACTATAAGCAGCGATGTTATATACAATGCCTTAGAAATGAGGCAGGGTGCTTTTATAGGGAGATTGCCGAGAACCAAAACCTCAGTCTTGGGACAGTGTGGAACATCTGTCAAGGCCCTGCGACACTCCAGAAAAAAAAAGATTGACCTTTTAGTCTTAATACCCCTGCTAATCACCATTTAGTTTTCACAGCAACATAGGACGCTGAACATCGCCGGAAAACCTACGATGAGATTGCCGAGATATGCAGGATCGCTGCCTGTGAAAAGACCCTACGGAGAGTTTTCGAGATGGAGGGCTATCACCGACGGATTGCCTGTAAAAAGGTGTTCCTCAAGGCTGAGCACAAACGGCGGAGACTACAATTTGCACTAGAATACCTATACTAGACAGTCGAAGATTGACGTCGTGTTGTATAGACAGATGAATGCTATGTTTGGTTAGGTGGGGCCTGTGGCAATATCTGGGTCATACGATGTCCTGGTGAGGACTATCTAAACTCCTATATCGCACCCATGTTCAGCAAACGGAGCTCAGTCATAGTTTGAGGTGGTATCTTGGGCGGTAAAAAAACAACACTTGTTTTATGGGATAAGCAGAATTGGGGGACTATCAGAGCTTTAACCTATATCCACCATGTTCTGTATCCTGTCCTTTGACCTTTTTGGTACTGGGAGAACCATAATACACAAGCCATAGTATGGGTAATAGAGGATGGAGCTCCTGCACACAAGGCTCAAGTAACCCACACACATAGAGATTATTTCAATATGCCATCTCTAGTATGGCCTGCCTCCTCCCCTGACCTCAATCCTATCGAGAATATCTGGAACTTGATCAAGAACCGCTTGAACCAGAGAATATCACGCCCTAACCGAGTAGAGAATGTAAGAGAGGCAGTTAGAGAGGAGTGGAACAACCTGACAGAGGAGAAACTCTTAGAGTATGTAGATAGGATGCCTGAGCGTATTGCAACTGTCATTGCTGCAGAAGGTGGTCATACTAGATGGTAGTAAATTGTTGATAGATTCAGACTTATTGTTTTACATTGAATTGTTTATTATTTTTCACAGACGCAACTCCATGTCTTGATAACACTCTCATTGGCTACTTCGCTCTCCTTCAATAGGAACCCGCATGTCCAAGACCTGCATAGAGTCCGCATGTTCAGGTTCTTCATACCGTCGATACTCGATAAATTCACTATCAATGCTACCGAAGGTGTCGCCAAATAGGGCCCTGAGACAACAGGGCTGATATATGGCAGGTATTAGAAAAAAAGAAAAGTTGTAGGTATGCCGTGCTGAAATTCTGAGGGCTCACTTGACTGTAGATACTGACTTGATGAAGTTCAATAGGGATCCCGTACTTCAACTATTGATTTGAGGATCCCGCTTTCTGAGGAGGTGACTGCGCTTCAACTGATAACTTGAGGATCCCACTTTCTGAAATGATGACTGTACTATAGCCATTGGCTTGAGGATCCTCGGGCTGCTTTCTGAAGTGATGACTGCGCTCCAACTATTGATTTGAGGATCCTGCTTGCAAAAGCAATGACTCCGCCTATGGAGTTGAAACTATATAATATTGATTAGCGGACTGAAGGTAGCTAGGAAGGAGTTATTCACTTTGTAATTCAGTATGGCTTCGGGTTCAGCTTTTCAAGATCTTGCAGGAAGCACTCCGGCCCCTACCAAACGACATAGACCTCAACCAAAATCCATTCAAGATAGAGTTTTCAATCCTGATATCAGACCTATCAAGCGGCCGGAACGATCTTGGAGTCAACAGCAGAAAATTCGGGTTTTGCATCAGCAAGACTTGATTTGACTCCTGAGGTCTCCTGAGCCTCAGGAGATTCAAAATATACCCAGAAGTGTCAGGAGACTCTCCTGAGACTTGGGAGACTGTTGGGAGACTGCAGTCAGAAGTTGAGCTTGCTGATGTGGTTTTCCTGTATCATCATCGGGTACCCATCACTCCAACGATAAGAAAACTATGTTCTTTTCGAGCTCCAACCCAGCAGGAAGCAAGTAATATTTTCGGTGTCCCTCAAAGAACTATTAGCGAATAGGTAAAGAAGGAAAATGATATTGAGAGGTTTGGGTTGAACAGTACTGTTAGGAGCCCGAGAGTTGCAGTTATTTGCAAGTGGCCAGAGTTGGAGACACGTCTTTATCAGTTGTTTTTGAAAAGACGAGAACAGGGTCGATCTGTTTGTAGAGGTTGGTCTAAATTACATGCAAATGCTATATATCAGGAGCTATATCCAAATCTTTCTACCAATCAATCCTGCATCTTTAGATTCTCTAATAGTTGATTTCAGGCCTTTCTTCGCCATTTCCGGATTTCATTACGTCGTATCACCAAAAAAGCACAAAAAATCCCAGATGATTACAACAAATTAATTATCGATTGGTTCTGATTCAATGGAATTCGAACAACTTCGCTTCGATTCTTGAGTGACTATTTACCAGGCAACAAATATTTTTAAGCAAAATTTGCAATTTGGATGAAACACCATTACCTTTCGAATATCTCAGCAGTAGAACCTATGATCTAGTAGGATCAAAAACGGTATGGGTTAAAGAAACCAGAAATGGATGGGACTAACGGCAAGCTAGCCTAGTGCTTTGTGTATTCACTGATGGGGTAAATTGTGTCCCGCCTATAATAATTTTTCATGGCAAAGGTAATGTTTTAATTAAAGAGTCTCCTAAATATCATCCAGGTGTTATAATTGAGTTTAATGATATGACTTATATGAACGATAGCCTATTCCTTAAATATATTGAAGTATATTTATTACCTGTTTTAAATAGTCGACCTACATTATTTGTCTTTGATAAGTGTACCTCACACTATACTCCTACGGTCATAAATTGTTTCCGTCAAAATCATATACTTCCTTCCTTTATTCCTGCAGGCTGTACAAGTCTAGTACAACTATTGGATATTTCTATTAATAAACCAATTAAAGAGCGTATACGAGAGCTTACAGATGAAGCAATAATTGAAGTTGAGGAGCAGAAGCGACTCGAGTCTAGTTTGGAGTCAGGGTTTGAAAGTTGGGCTGTCAGTCAATGGCGTGTTCTTACTACCTGGACTGTTGGGATGCATGGTATCAATTCTGTATTGATGGTGGTACGGATATTATTAAGAATTCTTTTAGACATGTAGGCTTATCCCTACCTATAGATGGTAGCGAAGATCGGGCATTAAGAATAAAGGGTTTTGAAGAAATTCAGATCGGGGATTGGAGGCGAGTACCTGAAGTGCAGGGACTAGAAGGAAATGAATTTACAGATGTTACAGAAGAAAATGATTATAGCGAAGAGATAGAATTTGTAGCGTATGAGGAAGAATGAATACAGTTATGATCTTGTCAAATCTGATGTTTATTTGTCATTTGATCGTATATCTCAGTCGCGTAGAGTCGGCGTAAAGAACTGCATGCGATGATAAGCGAATTTGCTCGAGTATGGTGGCGGACACGACAACGGGGTCGATGAAAATTGATAAAAATAGAAGAACGTCAAATCTATCCCTTCACCATAATTAAATAATTTTTAAATCCAGCCACCGTACTTCTGTGGGGAATCAGTAAGAGAATCAAAGTACGGTGTGTAAATTAAATTAGATTGTGTTGTTGTTGAGAAGAAAGGGTTTCAATTTTGTTAGGCAGGACAAAGTTTGTTACCCATACAAATTTGTTAAGGCCAAATTGAAATCCTCATCACTCAGCACTCGATCTGTCCTTATTAGGCTTAATCACTTCCCTAAACGGGACTGATCAGCGCCTGGAACTTTGTTACTTCTGCCAAGACTGACCCTTTTGTCGTGTCCCCCACCATACCTACGGTACCTGTCGCGAGTATGCATGCATGCATGCATGGCGATCCAACTCGGCTATTATGCTTTATCCAGTTACCTTACCGATCAGGGGATAAACTTTAGAACTATCGTAATTGTGTAACCAGAAATGTCTTAGGCAATCATATCGGCTAGCTCACTCATCCCGGATTTATATTTTCATCCCTACCTCGCACATTGAACCTTCTCAACTCTCTCAAACCGAGTAACGCTACGAGCTACGAAACCTCCCATCGCCCTTATGAACTCCACAGAACCAACCTTTGAGCGGGGAAGCAGGATCTGTAGGCCTGCGGATTGGATCGATGTTGTCAAGTTCTTTGCCCTGAACTTTGGCCTTCACGCCCTTACCGTCATCACCCCACCCGGAAGTAACGCAGTTACAAGCTCTATCTTCTCTCTCTTTGCCCTTTTAATGCCATGGAGTGGGACCGCAAATGCGTTCAAGGTCATCTGGCGCTTAGCACTTCTGCAGACAAACGAGCTCGAGGTGGCGTTGAAGTCAGGCGCACTTTGCATGTTAGTCCCTACATCAACTCCTACCGTTCCCAGGCCCACCGACGGACAGAGAAAAAAGCTAAAGAGGTATGAGGAAGTGCGGAGATCTCTACAAACATACCTCACCGCGCCCCCTATCGACGATCAAGGAACGACCTCTTCGCCGACAGCTGGGATACCTCCTACGTCCCCCCATCTCGTCACTACGCCCTTCATCCCAACTGCGGATTCAAACCAATCGCCATATTCGGTAGTGGAGCTGGACCAAGTTAACCTTCTGATGACAAATGTTCAAGGACAATATCCCACTGATATCAAACCCCTCATGGTCTCGGATATTCAGACCACCGGTGATCTAGAAAATGTCGCGCGAGATGCAGGAAAAACGTCACCCATGGAGTATTCGCTGGTCACTGTGCCCGCATCTTTTAAGGTTCGGCCCTTTCTACCTGACCATGTGAAGCCGGAACCACTCTATAAGAGATTATATCACACAGTCTTGAGAGGCCGTCCGGCTCCCCCGGGCTACACTGCTCCAACTCTTTCATCGAACTATAGCTTCATCAAATCCATCGCCGCCATACTGCAGATCTTGTACGGATCCTACGAACTTTATCGACTCAGTGACGGCCAGATCAAGCAGTACGGATATGCGGCGTATGGAGTTACGGTCATACCATATGTTGTGATGTCAATACTCAATCTACTTGGTGGTCTTACTGCTCCGGTCTATCCCTCAATGTATTTAGTGCATTACAGGGGGCTGATAGAGCCAGATTCATCTGTGCTGCAGATTCTCGGCAAAGATAAGAGGGAACTCGATAGGGCATCGGAAACGAGCGCATCAATAAAGGAAGAACTTCCAAGCAGCCCAACCGGAGATGCATCTAACCGTCGAACTTCAGGGGAGGCAGTGGTAGCAGATGTTCAAGGGAGATATCCTAAGTTTTGGTGGAAGGAGGATGATCGACGCTCGGTGGAGGGAAAGATTTCTGGCGCGGTCGGGTATGTTTATGGAGAATTTAAACAGCCACTCACGCCGGTCCCCTCCTCTCTTCTACCTTTCCTGGAGCTATCGGATTCCGGCGAACTCGGACATCGCGAGGTAGCGGAAGGGCGAAAATTTGCACTCAAGATTTTCGCGAAGCTCAATGTATCCGAGTGGTTGGACAAGAGGCTCCATTCAACGCTATTTGTAAGTCTCACAACCCCCCTCTCAGACCAATTGAATTCAGTTAGACTAACCCACAACAACAGTTCTCACTTGTGATGCTATACTGGCTCCCAAGATTTTCACTCCTGTCGATTCAATACATCATCATCACCATCTTAACCCATTGGAACAAGAGGGACAGCACATCTATCCAGCGGGGATTCATCATGACGTGGATCGTCGGCGGCCAGCTCGGCGGCTTCCTTCCCAGTCTGTTCCGCGATAACGACCGCTTTGGGAGGTCCTGTAGGCGGTTCATTAGGAATCACCGGCCAGCGACCGTCACTTGTGTGCTCGCGCTTCTCATGGGAATTTTCCTTTTTCCATCGATTGGTGGATGCTATATGGTGGCTACGATGATCTTGAGTGACGAGGCATGCAGTAGGCTGTAGTAGCGCCGTTTGGCGCATCTGAAATTGCTGATATCGTCGCTGAATCGCTGTTATGTAGGCCGCGTTTCCGGCCCTTCAGGCATCACAGAATCTTTGTAGCTTTTCTACTCTACGCATTGATCTTTGCAATTCTAAATTTGCACTTTTGCTAGTTATCTGACCCCGAACAACTTCTGCAGTGTGGAGCCTTATATAATTATAAATGCTAATGAGATCTAATCAAAGATAGGCATTGTTCGTGGGATTTACCTAGGTGCGCAGGATAGGGTCATGAGGGTTCACAAATTCAAGTGTAGTTGATGATTTGAATCCTGGCGTAACCTACGTGTTGCATGTATGAAATATAAAATAATAAATAATAGTTGATTTGAATGTAGTCAGGTTTTGTCATAGCCGTGAGGCTGCATACAATTAATGAAATAATCAGGAAAAAAAACAAAATGGAGTCAGGGTTAGGGTATTCCAATGTCAATTTACTATATCTGTTATCTCCTGGGAATTACTACGCTAGTACCGACTACACCGGTACTACAAAATATCTGTCCGTCTGGATAGTTGACAAGAGTGTTGTTGGCTGTGAAAGGCTCTGTTCTCTTCCTTTAAGGTGATATTTTTGAGCTCCTGCAAGACTGCCCTGTTGGCAACGGTCCAAACGAACTGAGATCTTCCAGTATTAGAGACCTTGCACAAGTGGAGCTAGCTCCATTCTCCGGTAACCTAATTGATGCCTATCCAATAGCCTACCAATCAGATAATCGAAAGATAGAGCTGACTCCATTTGCGCAAAGTGTCTATTATCAACTTCCCGAGATTTTCCCTTAGCTACCTAGAAAGAGCGCGAGAAGTGATAACTAGGTATAAGACAAGTTACGTGTCTGAAGCTTTACCACCCGCTTCACATTTTTCTTATCTCCCCTGCGTTGGCGATGAGAGAGGAATTTAAGACAGAATCTAGGGACAGAATCTAGCAAACCTGTCTGGTATTATCATAACCTGCGGTCTGCATAGTCAATTAATTAAAACTACTTACATGTATAACCATCTGGTCGATAATGCATGTATGAGTTATCAATAAATCAATCTCGCCGACAGGGTTAGGGTTTCTCGTCAATATTGGGGTTTTGACACAAAGCCAAAAGAAAGGCGCCAGTGACGCCGCCGGATTTGAAAACCTACAGAGTTTAGCTATCTTCTAGAGACAGACCTTCTCTTGTTTCGTTTGATCATACCCTAACCCTGGCGCCAAGCGCTCTTGACACCTCAACAGGAAATATCTTGACGAGTATTGGGAGGTTGGATTGATTACAGGATGATATATTGCGTATTCTGCTTATAAGTGGATATTGGTACAAGGATTATATTATTCGCTTCTTCTGAATTAGTGATTACTACAGCATGTCCCACCCGCTACCCACAGGCCAGGCTCCCCCCTCAACTCCAACCAGCTCATCAAGAGCACCAGTGTTAATCTTATGAAGCTTGCACGCAGATAAAAGTTCTTTCAGTATTATGTTAACCGGCCCGGCAATTTTCATCGAGGCTAATACGAGAGGGTGGAGGGGGCATTCCCGGATCCCTTCTTGCACGACGTGCCCGATTTTCCAACGGAGTGGCAGTACCGGGTTCTCAGAGCCGTGTACAGCTTACTGGTGCCTTTTACCTGCCGGTGGCCTCAAAAAGATTATTTATGGATCAGGAGATATGATAACTTAGTAGTCTTCTCGTTAGTATACCATAGCTAGTCCTCAGCGTTGTACTTAGATAATGAGCATGAGTTGGAATATCGCTTAGAAGGGTAGCCCATCACTTGCAGGAGAGCTACAAGGGAGGATCTATCCTTGAGCCTCTCGTTAACAAATTGGGTTTTTGTCATACGCGAGTGATATCCTATGATTATGCTAATATTGTCGACGCTACTCATAATCCGTCGTAGAAAGTAATATAATATCAATTAGTTATTTGGTTAAATGCATGATCAAGACTGGTATTATTTATCCCAAAGTAGCACCTGGCTGTGGTTTCGACGAATCTCGTAACCCAACTATTGCTCAGATACGCAAGCCTATATTTATATATCCATTAGGGTATAATATAAAATTCTATATAACCCCTTTACGGACTGATGAGTCGAATTTGGAAAAATGCTGACTCTTGCCGTTTCTGGTCCCTTCCCTCCCCCCTGAGAATTTCACTCTTTATCGAGGACTATGGGCGAATCGTGATGTATCACTCGGTCTGACAATGAGTGCGTGTCTATTTTATGTATTTATTTATGCTTCATAGTACATCCATGCAACCCGTAGGTTATGGCAACCGCCCCCCTCCTGTGGGCGGCGAATCCCCTCGCCGATCCAGGAAAATAGAAAAATCATAAGATAATTAACTGGAAATAAACGAAACCTTTCTGCCTCTTTCAACACTAGCCTGTCTGATGCGCTCACTGTCTCGAGCCTCATCATTTATTAAGTATGCATCTCACCATTCTCTTTAGATTCGAGTGAGAGGCTTTTTATGGTGGGAAGCGAAACTTGTATTTCAGTTATTAATTCCTTTTCCGTTTTACTCCAGTTTTATTTATTACTTTTTGTTCCTTTTATAGAAGATGATGGTAGATGGGTATGGGTTCTGGGGAGAAAATACTGCGATATTGCCATAACCGAGTGGTTACATATAACAATTAGCTATAGTGAATTGAGTAAAAGAAAAATAAAAAGGTCAGAGTTGTTCAGGGTTAGGGCTGTGATCATCACGATGGTTGGAGTAAAAATGCAGGTTTACTTGCGCACAACTGATTAATGCTCCGTTGCTTGCGCGCAAAATGAGGGAGGATTCCAAAGGCTAGGATTGACAAACATCTGCCAAGCAGATATTAAGTAGTAGACATAAGTACCTATGGTGAAATAAAATATTGCTTCGAATTCACATGTAACATCCAGTGCACCATCCTCACCAGTTCCCTGACCACATGCACACCATCACAAAAGCGTGGCGGTTGGAGCCAGGGATAGTTTGTATAGGTTTGGGTGTTGGTTTGTGGGGTCCCAAGTCTAGTGAGATTAGATTTAATAGTTGACCATGCGACCTAGTGTCACCACAAGTCAAGATTACCGCAAATATTCGATAAATTCGCTATTGTTGCGCAGGGGTTCAGTTGGATTTCTTGGTGAGAGAAGGTACTCTCGAGCCTCTCCCTTGAGGCTCTCTCACCAAAAAACCCCTGCGCAGCGATAGCGAATTTATCGAATATTTGCGGTAGTTACTGTCGAGTATCTGTTATTTATTTTATTTATTTATTTATTTATTACTTCATACATGCATGCAGCCTTCCGGCTATGGCAACGTCGAGTATCTGTTAATATTGGGGTTCGAATACTAAAACAATTGTTACAGATCGTAAACTGAGCTAGCTGTAATACTATATTTAAAAGATTGAATAAGCCACCTATTCAAGAATTTCCTAGAGGAGAACAGTCGGGACTAGAAAGGTGAGCGACAAACAAAAAAGGGGAAAAAAGCGGATTCGTTGGGCCCTGTGTTCCAGCCCCCTAGTTTAATCAACTATAGGTTATAAAGGAGGAGACAAACACAAATCGATTCAGAAAACTGTTCCCCACCTTGTATCCGCTAAGGTTCGGATATATACCAATCATTGGCCCACCACAAGGCGCTGCCAAGAATTCACCTGCGCCACCCGAGTCGCCACGGTGGCGTTTAGGTCCCACCTTAGCTTCTTGCATATCACGTTATTGATCCCATCTTGGAGGATTCCTAGGGGGTAAAAATTTTAACTAAGGCTAATCAAACGCCCCAATCTCATTTATTAGGCTAGGACGAGTTATACATATAACCCCAGAAGGCGCCACACGATTTATCTTTCGGCCAGCGTAACTAGTAATTATAAGGGGGTCAAAACCATGCCAACCGTACGTATATATAATTGTCAATAAGATGGTTAAAAGTAGGAGTAGATGTATATAAACAGGGATGATTGTGACAACGATGCTGCGACCTACCATCCGATAGGCTCTTAAGTCGTACGGAGCCATGACGCCGGTAAATAAGGCACATCCGGCGGAATAGATTTGGCTAAGGGGTGCTGTCTCGTACTCTTGAATCCCACGGACATCAAAATAGCTCTTTTCCACAGAGTGCAGTTGAATTATATAGTCCCCCGGAAACCACGGCCAAGGGCAATCAAAGAAACCCCCCCCCCCCACATGGGCCCAGAAAAAATAACCACTCTTACCCCCCACAAGGCATATCACATAGCGACAGAAATGGTTTATACCTACCCACATAGCCCTGGAGAGGCAAATAGCACATCACCCTGCCCTCGAAATGGCCGAGCCCCTCGCCCTATATCGATCTGCAGCGTATATATCTGCCAAGACAGTCTGAAAGTTCCATAATCTCATAAAGAGAAATCTGGAAGCACGGATATACATAGTAGTCGTACTCAGGTCTCTCTTTTGGAATATCCGGCGGTAAGGATTCGAGATAGAAATTCGAGGAAGTTCAAGCTGAAAGCGGTGACAACATTCCGACCTCCGAGTGCGAGACCATTCACTGCAGGATAACATCGAAACTTTGGCGACTGAGTGTGGTGGTCTATGTTTGAAGGCGTCGACTAGAGTAAGGATTTGTGGATAATTGAGGACTGGGTTTGAGAAATCTCCTGGTGGACAGGCTGCCCCTGTGTCATTTCTTGTTGCGAGAGCGAGAGGCATGCTGTTAACGGTCCGATATGTAGGAGCTGGCGGTGGTCAGATTTCGTTAATTTGATACGGGAACAACTTTTCCGGGATAAGAAGCCATCCGGGGTAGTCAGTTAAATTTTCTATAAGAAAACTAGGGTGTCGAGAAACCCCATACAGAGTAGCAAGGCATCGGCGATATTGGATTCCGGTATCTGAAGTTGGGACTGTATGTTTTCCACCTTGGCTTTTGATGGCTCGAGGACCTCCAGGCACATTAGGTTGCTTAATTGATCAAGTGGAAGAGGGTAGCTGTCGAAGGGCAAACATTCTCGACCCTCCTACCAAGAACCTCCAGCGAACCGCTCCTAGCTCTACCTCTCCTTGTCAACCCCTTTGAATGTCCCCCCCCCCCCCCCGGCCTAGACCTACATGTAGCCGCCCTTCCTCAGCCCACTATGCCCCGATCGCTCCTGTTGGCCATCCTTGAAGTGGCAGACTCCCCCAATCCCCTACTTCATTCAGTCCCTTTAACAAGTTGATAATAGCCTATCGAGCTCTAATTTCGCCTACTGATCTTGTGCATCCCCCTTCCTTCCCATCCAACAGTAGTCCCTCTTAGCCAGCACTCTCAATGTAACGCTCCACACAGAGCCCCTCCTACCCCGACATATACACGTCCAGCTCTCTCATCTCTCTCAATCCAGCCATATGCCGTCTGCTTTGTCTGTGCCGTGTTCGTAGATGATATCTCGTATCCTCCCTCTTTCCCGGCCCCCTCCTGTTGTATATCACTCCCCTCCTAGTCTATAACGTGGATACGCTTCCGACCTGGTATGGTCTTTGTCTAAACCCTCTCTCCCGGGGCCAATAGTGATTTCCTTCGTCGATCCACGCCGTAAATCGTTCCAGAATGGGTTCTGCAATTCCTATATCCCCCACACCGAGCCTCCCGTCCATTAGTTCTTCCGTCTCTCTTCTCACCCACTCACCACTTAGGCCCCCTTCCCATACCACAACCTAGTATCACCCCCGACCCTACACCACCAAGACCAAGCCACAGCTCTCCAAGCCTCCCAAGCCATAGTTCCCAAGCCACTGAACCCCCCAGCATGCGCAGGCGCAGAGGCGCGGCCACACAACAAGCCGGAGGAGCCAAAATCAAGGCAATCTAGGAAAGGGACGGGAAGACGACCTTACTATATATATATATCACCACCAAGCGAGCTTACCACCTACCTGGTGTGAGGTCTTTGTATACGCAAAAGATGGCTGCTAAAGCGGGGGTTGTGTTGCTACACTCGGTGGGTGCGTTGGGTGTGGGTGGGTGCGAGAGGCACAGAAAAGAAGAAGTAGGAGCGCCTCCCACGTAACACTCCGCACACCATAGGTGTCCACACTAATAGCCGCCGAGAGAACCAATAGTAGTTCGAAAGAGCAAGACCGCCGCGCAATTCTCTGGTCACCTGCCATCCAACCTGAGCTCTTGCCCTTATAATTTGGGCTAGTGCGAGGGAGGATCTTTGGTTGTGGGTGGTCTGCTTGGCTGGGTAGGGAGGGGGCGGACACAGTTCCCAGACGGGGTTAAGTGAAAGAAAAAAACCAGTGTAGAGGGGCTGGATCTGTTTCAACCTTCCTCGACAATGAGCACTGTCTGGCATATACCTAGTCTTGGCAAAGTGAAACGTATGGTGGCGGACACGACAACGGGCCCAGGGCTGGTAAAAATAAAGTAGAACGCCAAATATATCTTTTCACCACAAATCAATGGCCCCTAAATCCAACAGCCGTACTTCCGCGGAGAATCAGTAGGAGGACTAAGGTTGGTGTGCAAATTAAATTAAGTTGTTGGGAAGAAAGGATTTCTATTTTGTCGGGCAGGACAAAGTTTGTTACCCATACAAATTTGTTAAGGCCAATCGAGGCTCCCATGAGCCAGCACTCGGTCTTTCCATATTAGGCCCAGAACCCTCCCTAAAATGGCCTGATCAGCGCGTGGAGCTTGTTACTTGTGCCAAAACCGACCCCACTATCGTGTCCGCCACTATATGCACCACAGCTAATGGTCTCTTATCTGAAACACAACCGATTGAATCACTGAGACCTTAGATGACCGAATGTTCCACAACAGCTACAATCGGTTTAGACCAAGCAGACTTTCGGGGGAACGCCCAGTGCTATGCGGATACCACATGATACACCGTAACGACGATTCTCTCAGCTGTGCGTGCACCCCACGATTCATCTTTGGGCCAGCTTGGGTGTTGGATAATGGCTATGACGATTCGGAGATGATAAAAGCCGTGCCTACACATACGAAAGCCTTTTAGGGTGCTCGGTGCCTTCCAATGGCCGGCCTTGCTCTTGTCATGTCAGATTCTTATTTTATGCATACTTAGCCAGGATCAACCAGGAATACAACTCCTGTTTGAATCCCGCAGACAAAGCAGAGGTAGTGATCTCGCGCCGGCAGAGATATGGGGAGGTATCTGCACACGGATGGGAGCGGGGAGCGGGGCTTCATCATCTTCGAAAATCCAAACCGGAGCTTGCCGGCCGGTGGCCCTGACATGGGCAAAATGTTCCATGCGGGTCTCAGATACGGTTACTTCCCTTAGATCAACGCTCTTACTCCACAATCTTACCATCCTACAGGAGGTGGGGTATTGGTCTGTTACGACATTCTAGAATGACACCACTAGATCAAATATTTCCCGCGATCAGAAGATAGGAATTCGATCGGTAGGGCAGAGAGGATGTCTGAATATTGTCATTGCACGAATGGAAGCCCTCCATACCGGTCAATAGACAGCCGATATTGTACATTATATCCGGACCTGGTGTCGTTAGTGGTGGAATGAGGCCCAACAATTCGGCTGAGGTCCCTGGTCCCTGTGGACTGCCAGTTTCCGGGGGACTATACCATCGCGTCGTCACCAGGTGGTGGGCTGGGTTGCAAAGAGGGTTGTTGGCGGGAGTGGGGGGGGGGGGGGGCTGTTACTACGTGCAGTATATGCAACGGCAAGGAGTTGATGGAAGGAGGTAAGGTATTTCAACAGCCAGGTTGGATGAACCTCTAGGAACCATTGTGCGAGAAAGTTTGTGACCGATACTCACGATGTACTTTGCATATACAGATATATACGCTGGCCGGCCATCTACCTAAACATTCCACACATGACCTTACGGAAATAGATATTGAACGTAACCGGCCGTAAATTTACCGGGACTAAATATACATGCAGGAAAGAAATATCGGGAGAGCCTCACGCCACTGCCCTAGTAGCGCTTATCGACATTGAAATCTTGCAAGCATATCCCCGTTAATCCCAGTTACACCTTTTATCCCTCACTTTAGTCCACGTCACCAAACGGTCAAATGCAGGAAGGAAGGTCGGATATTGGATGTGGTAAAATAAGAAGCCTCAACCTACGCGGCATCATACTCATTTTTAGATTGCTCTTCCTAGCTTACTAGCTAGCTATAGAGGGCGGGGCTACTGCAAGTGTAGGACGATAGAGGAAGCCCTCGACTATTCTCGTCCCCTTGAAAAGCAGGTGTAAAATATCCGGCCAATAAATACCCCCTCGTACCCCTCGAATAGACCATCAACAACCAAACCCACTATATATTCTTTTCCCACAGGCCACCCGCTCCCCTAAATTTCATATTAGCACCACAACTCACAATTATGCCCTTCAGCTTTCTTTCCTCAACTTGGGAGATTGGTCACCTATCAGCAAAAATCCTCCTATTTAAAATTTCGGCCCTCTGCGTTGAATATTGCATCTTCAAGGCATATGCCGTTGTTTCCCTCAAGATCCTATCCTATGAATCCTATCTCATGTCATTGGAGACGGCGTTTGAATGGTTTGCTTATATCTGCTTGCCAAAGCCACGAAATCAGAAAAGAATAAAGGAACGCTGGGCTCTTACCTGTTGGCTCCTGTCTCTTCTCGTTTTTGGCCTCTATGACACCATGCTCTGTGGCCTCGAGCGCCCCGGAACGATCCGAAAGGGCTCTTATCGACGTGCAAGCCAGCTTCCGTGCAAGCTCGACACCTCCGCAAACTATGTCGTCCATACCAAGGGGATACCAGGTATGGTGCAGGGCATTGATCTGGTTAGAGACATCACCCAAGGTGTTTGGCTCCAGGCGAATAGAACACACCTCGCTTTGACTGGAGATGTTGATATCGGAAACCCAGAAATTGTTCCTGCAATGCGGATACCAGCTGCCCAGCACCAAGGGAACAGAATATTCCTAGATACAAAGGGGTGGTCAATTGCTGCTGATAGCAACCCAGCAGTAGCCTGTCCAACCTTCTTCGACGGCATGGTAGAGACATGGCGTTGCAGCTTCCATGTGAATGGCTCTGACGCTACCCGAATCCTCACCAAAGAACTTGCAAAGCCCACTGTTTGGTGGAATATCTCTAGCGTTGATGCGGGTGGGTGGGATATCGCCGCAGAGATTGGGGGTAATCCTTGGGCTGTTCTCGGTGCTCAACAGCACGAAACAGTCGCAAAAGCTGAGGTTCTGACGGTCAGTAAAGGCGACGTGAAGAACGTGTTCCTGAATAAAGCTATGAAGGTGAGTACCTAACGTCCACAAGACTGTCGTGACAAGAGGAGGGTGTAGTTCTGACGAAAGTAATGCAGGTTAGCATGCTCGGAGTGGAGGGAGGTGAGCTTGAAGATTCCGACATCGCCGATCTAATCGACAGACGCTGGCCGCCGAAAAACATCCCTGGAAACCTAACTGCTAGGGCCGTTGCAATGGAGATTATTTCTGCCAAAAGAAAAGGCTTAGGTTTAACAGTTGGGTGGGGCACGACCGAGGATGAGGGTCTCAAGTTAGAGTATTGGACCTTTATATATGGCATCGATCCCAAACGTGCCGAAGGCAAACAGGCAAATTCTACGACGCAGTCCACCGGTACACCCTACTTTCGTATCCATTTCTCTAGCCTTCGCCTTCTCGACACTATCAAGGGCTCGGTCATTCCGCCACCGGCTGAGCAATGCAATAAACCATTTGTCTCAATAGCCAACGGAGGCATACCACGATACTCTACCTGCGAAAGGATCAGAAACCTCACATCCACTGGATCCGATATGCTCGGACAGCTAGACACCTCCGCTCTCTATATCCTTGCGGATACTCTTGGGCGGACCTACGGCAAGAATTCAACCCGTGCCTTGTTCCCTAATGCATACAAGTGGTATTTGGATCATGAAGAGGAAATTGATCGTCTTGTCACTTCACGGGGGTACATAGTCGGTGCTAATTCTACCGCGGTTACTGTCCTCATGGACATTGATGTTGAGGCAATATCTTCACTCCAACTCATGTTAGTACTTGTACCTATTGCTTTGGCGGTCGCTATCCAACTTTACACTTGGCGTATTCTACCACTCAACTATAGATCCACTCTTTTGGACCGCCTCAGGAAGAGTGGATGGAATATCGACGAGGTCAGGAATGATCTCGGGGCCCCCCCCCCCAGCACACGAGCTGAATGTTAACCCTATTACCACGCCGAACAGCCCACAAAACCCGACAGAAAACATCTCCACCAACAAAGCCACGCAACACAAACATCCCGCCACCGGGTCGGAAGATTCTTGGTTCGTAACGATGTAGTGGTCGGAGTTTGTTTTTCAATTAATGAATCAATCATATAAATATTTTTTTTTCTAGAACAAAAACATGATTATGCGTGAATATTGAATTATGAGCACATCCCTTGAGCTTTCTATACCGTTACGTGGGGATGGGGAAGGTTGAGGTCAGAAGAAGCCGCTGATGAATGATGAGTCTCGAGATTAGTGAGCGCGTCAGGGGAAGATAGGAGGGGATGAGGAGGGAAGCTGTTTTTGCGAGTTTCTGTGTTTTCTTTTCTTTTCTTTTCTTTTCTTTTCTTCTCTGTTCTTTTCTGTCTTTCTTTTCGATTTCGGTGGCGGTAGGGGAGGGGAGGCCCCACCCCTGGAGGGAGGGGGGTGGCGGTTGTCATAGCCGGAAGGCTGCATGCATGTATGAAGTAAGAAATAAATAAATAATTCTATACCGTTACGAAGGTTTCAACAGGTTCATAAGATAAAGAGATAGCCAATTACCTTTCTGTAAAAAAAAAATATGACAAAGGATCTCATTCAGGATATGTATGCAGAAAGAGATATGACGTGAGAAATATTGTGATGTGTTAATTAAGGCGACTAATCGGCGGTTATGCGAGTCTTTAGGTGTGACATCTGTATAAATTACAACCTGGCTAGTTCAGGCTCGGAGAACAGATTCCCAACCGTTAGCCCTCTCAGTTAGCTCGCAGGCGCCACATACACCCCTGTACAGTGTTTGATCTGCCTTGCACGAAGCAGGACTTAATCAAAAGGGGCCCGCCCCCCCCCCCCCCACTAGGCCACAAAGTACATCTAGGCGTGGAAATATTCGCCTTTTATTCAAGTACATGTACATATCTGCTGTTGGACGAGTAAATTTGGGGATCTCTGTTGAAGAGCCGTTGCAGCTAGGGTAACCCTAAAAGCCCACACGTACACTAGCTATCTAGCAGTAGCGACTCGCACTGTCTCTGCGTAGAAGAAATGCCACTTGTACTCTAGGCATTTGTTTTACATTGGATGGCGCCTTCGGCGCAAGCCACGTTCTTGCGTTCCCAAGTTTAGTATGTTCGGCCCCAGTTTCTAGCCTTCTCCTCGTACTAGGGCAACTCCACTATTACGTTACGGAGGACTTTATCGCCGAGTTGAGATCTCTTGTCACAATTATCAGGGAGCCCAAAATGTGAATACTAGAACGTTTGATAATCTACTCTATAGCTTACACGTTATTGTGTCGCCATATGGGTTTCGACCTGACGATAGGAGTGCAGATTCCGGGGAGATCTTGTGTCGAGAAAAGCCTGTCTCATGTGATACCTGGTTGTAGGGTCGCCACACACACATCGTTGGCTAAAGTGTGCATAACAGGCAGGTGTTATGCAGACCCAGTCCAGGCCCCAAATATTAAATGTGATGAAAGATAGTAGGCATCACAAGAATAATAAATAAAAGATCAACCAGCCTTACAAGGAGAAATATCTCTAGAGTCTGAATAGTAGAGGATAGCAAGGGGGCATCGAGTCGGGAGTGTAATCCAGTCTAGGATAGCTACTGGGATAATCAGTGACAGCGCAGGAAGTGCGAGCTACATGTGACGCCGCACACTCTACTCGCTTTCGACTCCCGGGAACGGCTATGTAGTGGGCATCGGTGCGTGAGGCTGGCGACCCCACCGACCCACCTGCAGTTGGAGATCTTTCACTGTATTCATCCAGCCACGCGTAACAGGTGCCAAGAGGATACCTTTCTCATCATGAACCGTCGCCTCCAGTTATTGAAAGGTGAGTGGTGTTGTTGAAAGGACTATCAGCAAAAACAAAACTGGAAAAGAGCAAAATTTTCCGAGTGAACCCCCCCCAATTTAGTAAGGAGGTTCTGCACCCCGGGCGGGGATTGTTGGCGTCCTCTCACTAAGTACATATGTATGTAATTGGGATTTAGGTATGCAGGGCTAAATTAAAATTAAACGGCTATCAAGGACCTCACATTGATGAAGGACGTCAATTGGGCTTATTTTTGGAATTTCAATATTCTGTTCTGTTCTTACGAGGCGGTGGGGTTCCTCTAGCTTATCTCAAGGGTAAACTCCAGCCGTGCCAACAGAAAAAGTCGAAGATTCAAACTCTCATCCTAGAAATGGTGCCCAGTGCTGCCAACGTGTAAGGATTATACGGTCGCTCACGGCCTGACGGCATATCCCACTTACTGGCGTCTGTAATTATTACGGAACCTTACGTCGCCAGAGTGAGCTCTACAGTATTAGACTAAATTCCCAAGGCGTGTCCGAGGTTATTGAGTGAGCAATGCCACCTCGTGAGTGAATGTATTTGGTAAAGGACTACCGAGACAAGAATATGAATATATCAAAAATCGATCCTGTAATCGCTCTTATTTCTGATTTACCGAGATCGGGAGATTCGAATATTCTTTTCTCGAGCAAAGATCTTTGACAACTGACAGTGGTGTTAGAGATCGTAATTAAGTATTACAAGTTCAAACAGCCTAGAGCTATCCGCCGAGAATGGAACGCACACACCCCCTAAGCAAAAGAGGAAAGGGGAAACAAAAAAGGGGCAGTAAAGGTAGGCGGTGGAGGTGTGGTTAGACCCGCCACAATGGCGCAGCTTCACAATGCTGTATATGTGGGGCCAGAAGTACCTCATCGATCATATATCAACACTATGTGTCAATCAATACTATCAGCACCCCCCCCCCCCCGGCCGACACCTTATGCATATAAACCATAGCTCACACCGCCCGATATTACTCAGATCCAGGTTCATCCGGGCCCGACTATTCTTGCTCTTCTTGTACTCAAAGATGCTCCGTATTTATTATACAATGGGTACATACATATGTGGCCACCGCCACTGGACATCGGCTAAGGTGGGCCGGCAAATCCAGTAGCATTCACGGGTCACAATAACCCCCCATCTGAGCAGATACAGGGATGGGCTGTGAAATATTATCTCCCCATTACGTAGACCTCCGTCTGTGGGATGATCTCAAATTTCTCTTATGTGCTAGTAAGGGGGCTGCAACTGTAGCTGTTTTGCTGGGAAGGGAGACAAAGTAATCTAGCGAATAGAGGTTCAATCAGTTATCGTGGCTACCTCCGGGGCAAGGTCGTAAATAACAAATGATGGGTTGGTGTTTGTATCATGGTATGCGCGCCAGTGATAGATTATGAATCTCAGTCCTGCTAGGTATGGTAGCACTGCAACGAGGGTTCTTTGTACACCAGACCCGACCGGCACCTTTAGGTATTTGGTGGCTAAGGAAACACGGCCCTGATCGGTCATTCGTCGCCAGCTGAGTTGCCACGGATATTGTTGTGAGTAGGATGTGACTGGGTTGGTTAACTATTGCACAAGAGTTCTCTCATATACCATATACGACACCTACATGATAAGCTAGTTTTGCAAAAGGTATGTGGTTATATCGACCCGCGCGCGAGGAAAAGATAATTCGGCAAAGAAGACAGTTGATCGAAGCTCCTAGAACAGACACGCATGTAAAGGGGCAGGACTCATCCGCTTAAGTAAACTAGCTCAGCGCACTCTCCCGACCGCGGCCCATTGCTTCTATGAGAGATATCGTGATGGGGTCTGGGGCCAGCCGCATTACGTCCCACTCCCACGGCCGTTCCGCGAAAGTCTTGCATGAGTATATCTGACGAACAGTACGAGATCTAAATCCAGACCGAGTGGCTTACCTAGAAGGCGAGACAGTGTTAACTCATCGGCTGGGCTCCAACCTCAGAGATCGGGGGCTAAAAATGCCACCGTTAGCTCTTCTGCTCAGAAGGGCTGGAACCCGCGAAAGATACCTGTCGCCTTGGGCTTCACTTGAGTTATGATATCTGGATTCAGCATAGTTAGGTAGTAACCACGGCAGGTTCGTACTTCTCCTTAGGACCCCCGATACGCGCAACCTGTAAAAAAAAAACCTGCTTAATCACACCGGTATCTCAACGGACAAGGAAACACGCCGGCGGCCCAGAAACTGATCGCCCTATTCCACTCACCCCAGTTCCCCAACATTCTGATCAGCACCACACTACGGAGGCCCCGGTGGCGTGGGCTCGGAGGTCTCTGAAATTATGTCTCGCGAACGTTGTATCCTGTTATCCTTTGGTGCCCAAACGTAAATGGATATTCCCCTCCCGCCGGCACCAGCTAGACTCTGAGTTAGGCTCCGATCCGGTGTATCATGTCATGTTTGGGCGTTGTTGGGCTCTAAGTTAGTATAGAAACTAGAATCTCAAGTTAGACCTCCTTTGCACATCTGCGGTAATATCCCCGTGCAAAACCTACTCCTACTACTTCAGGGTGCAAATAGAGTTCATAGGAAGAAAGGTCAGCCGTAAAATTGTAGTGCGTGGGGACTGCTTTTCTCTAGCCCTAACTCTAAACGCGCAGTCCTAACTAACCCTGGGTGGATTACGTGACGCTTTGACTAAGGGAGGCGAACCCCCATGCCTGACACCAATGTCACGCCCGGCTACAACCCTCACAGAACCAAGCTGCTCACCAATTTTTTTCCCCCACACCCTCGGGGCTAGGGGGATTAGATCTCTACAGGTGGGTTTGATTTTGGATCGGATACAACGATGATAGTGCTCCTGCGGAGTAGAGCGGCGGATAATGGTCTGCCCACTCCGCGTGTTCCCCATCCTGTCAACCTAGCTAGCATCTAACTTAACGCGAATCCCACAGGAATAAGACGCACCAGACTCCTAGTTACCACTCTTTCCACTATCCGTTTAGCTGGGTACTGAATGAATATTGCATTAGCTTCGCGGGCGCTCCGGCAGGGGCAGTACGATCATTTAGGTAGAGCTAGACAGAGATTTAACCTCGGTAGCTTTCCTACTATGACCCCTGCGTCCAAGGCAGCACAAGAGGTTGGTACCCCTCTTTACGCATGAAAACTCCCTTTCGCTCGAGAAGATTTAAAGGCCCTGATGTTTCTGTTGACGAAAAACAAACGTGCTGGAAAATTGTAAGTTCTCAGTATTCCCCGTCGAGCCACTAGAAAGCGCATTCTGGCAACGATTCGGCAATCGAGTGGCCATTTCAAGACACAGTGAGTTAGGAACAGCTGTCACATTGATTCTTCGAAACCGGAGCAGGGGCTCTTAGGCAGGCGGGGGCGCTGGAACACGTTTAGCGACTAGGGCGGTTCGGTGAGAGTAAGAGAAACTATGGGTGAGAAAAACTCTTCTGCGCCTGATACCAAGGTCTGGCTCCGTGAACCCTGGGTGAGCCCCCTGCTAAGTTTATAGCTACCGCTTGGTACCTGTAGTAATCTAAGAATATTGCTCTAGATTATGGACGAGAACCTATTCAATGTCTTTGTCGGTCTTTGAGAGGGATTAGCTACACGAGCTCTATTATCTATGAATAGGAAAATAAGATAGTACCTTGTTAGTGATGGGTACTAAGGTAGGTCAAGGACCTTTCAACGCCCAAACAGTCGAAGCATAACTGTGAATCGAGTCTAAAAATACCGAAAGCAGCGAGGGACTCCAGTCTAACTAGCTCGAACACGTCGGATCCTTCCTCCACGATCCCAATCCGGGGCTTACGTCCTGGGCAGGTCCAAAACTAAGCGAGCCAGAACCTGCTCCTCTCGCTCGGGCCTGTGGAGATTTTGATCTCAAGATCACACCGCGGCGAAGTCTAAGGCTAAGGATGTACTGGGCTGGTTACTGGCCATCACAGAATGGGAAAACTGTAGGCGCCCCCCAAGTTGAATTTTCAAATGTCTCCCCCGGGATCTCAAGGCTAATAACCTCATAAACTATTTTTAGTGTCGAAGAGCTTCGCAGCAACAAATGCCAATAGTTGTCCGTTCCCGGGCTGGGGCTATCCATTCAATCGAATACGTAGCTGCGCCATTAAGCCCTCATGAGGTTTCTTCATTACCTAGTCAGGTATCTCTGGCATAATGAATACCAGGTATAAGTACCAGGTATAAATACCTGACCCCCCACCGGTGAGTGGAATACCCGGCCCCCCCCAGCCGAATAAACCTAATCTGACAGTCCCGCCTCGATCTAGCTGCTCAAGCGTCACCATCCCCTGGTGAGGTGGCCGGAACCAGTCGAATAACCCCCGCCCCGCCGTATCCCACCCCTCCATATGCTACCCACTATCAGACCTTCCCCTCCCTTGTCCCTTACATATGGCATGACCTCTAAGCGTCCCTCAAAGCCCCACTAGCCAAAACATGGATCTCTGGCCTAATCACCCCACCATCTGTCACTAGAGAGCTAACGGCAGCCTTTCGAGCAGCCTACCTCAGCCACCACCCCAGTCTTCAGGAGTGCCTCGTAAGCTAGCTTCCTTAGAACCTCCCCTACATGTTTGGGAGGAGAAACGAATATAATGACATACGGTCAGTGTACTCATCACCGGTACGATATGAAGCCGCCGGTATACCGGAGAACTAAGTGCTGACGACGTGTGCTCTTGGCCATTGAAGACAGCGGGAGAGGGTTGAGGGTTGAGGGGAGAATAACGATAGGAGGTTCATCGCCAATGTACCCCCAAAGGGGAATTGATGATTTTTTTCGCCGGAAGGGGACTACGCATGAGTTTTCCTGGGCGTTGATATTCATATGTATGCCTTTGGGCTACATTGGTGGTTATAAGTTCATGGATGCGATTGATTGGAGCGGAACTGATAAGATTACTTTTAGGTGCCCCGGGGGGAGGGGGGGCTATTATTATAGGAATTTCTTGAACGAATATATTTCCCTCTAGCGCACCTCTGCCTGGGGTTTGCTGAGAGCGGTGATAGAGGATTACATATAACCATATAATTACGTCTCATTTGCAGCCATCCGTGTCCACGTCAATGTTATCTAAATACCTCGGAGGTTGACGTGATGTGACGTGCGGATAGACATAAATTACTTGCTAAAGGTCCCTAACCTGAACGGTTGTATCTGAAACTTGCTTTGAAACCAAGAGCCAAGCACCCCGTAGAACACAACCGGTACTTATGCATGGCATGCCTTATCAGGAAGAATAGAGGCTTTTAGCTAATCCCTGTTTTCCACCCCCAAAGTGAAAAGGAGACTCATGCAGCCAAGGGCCTGCCCTTAGAACATTGAACTATCGACTGAAAAATACCCGAGGACGGAATATTTACCATTATGTATTTATCAGAAAGTGACATGTCAGCTGCAGAAGCGGCCGCAATCTTAGCTGCATGAGTTTCCCTTTCACTGTGAAAATGAAAATTCGGGTCAACTGAACTTTTAAGCACATCTGCGTTGCTAGGGCATTTTATCCCGCAATCGGAAAGAAGACCATGTCGCTGTCCAATCTTGGCAAATCCATCCTCTCTCAGTTTAGAGCCTCACCGATTAGATCATTAGTCAACTCTCATCCCAAAAAAAGGAACCCTAACGCTATTCAGCAAACCGTACATCCGGACCTGTAGCTCCTGGCTTTTAATTCTAAATTCTAATATAGGATGCTTACAATCCCTGAGTTGGAATATTCGTCTTTGTAAACCTAATAGATTACGCCCATGTATCTTTCAGGTCTAACGCGTGCGACACGGAGGGTCTCATCACAAGGGAGGTAAAACACAGTTGTGGACTAAACTGGGACCGGGTGGCTACTGTACTACGGGTGTAGGGGTAAGTCTGTTGGTAGGTGTCTACAGACTTACCCCTACACCCGTAGCACCTGCAATTTTATGAGCGGTCATAGTCCGTGGGATACTGATCCCAGAACATACCTAGTCAGGTTCGTAAAAGTGAAATCGGCCGGTTTCTGGGCTAGTAAGCTGCTGTTTCAGGATTTAGCAAACACAACTTTGCTAGCTTTACATATCAATTATCTGATTGGCAGGCTATAGGATCGGCACTAGTCAGGTTACCGGAAAACGGAGCGGCTCCATTTGCCGCGCAAAGTCTCTAATCGTCTAGAGTAGCTACCATGTATAGGTGGTGGGGGGGTCTAGTACGCATCATACATGTAAATACTCCGTTTCCCTGCTCAGCGAGATTCACATACCGCAAAATCTCGGACGGTTGCCAAGAGGGTGTTGGCTGTAAAAGGCCCTGATCTCTTCCTTTAAGGGGTGATATTTTTCAGCTCCTCTGCAAAATTGTCCTCTTGGCAACCGTCCGAGGTTTTGCGGTACTAGACCTTTTAAGCCAACAGAAAAAAAGGATCGGCAAATAAAAAGATCAGCATCTACCAGCCGGAGTTAGTAGGTATGATATCTTCTATGCCACTCACAGAGGCCACTATCATGGTATCAAAAGTACAACCATATGAGCATGGTTATTGACTGCGTTTACCTGATCACACCAACCTAGTATGGCAGGTAGAGGATTATCTTTTTTTTCGCCGATCTTTTTTTTCCGCAAACGACGGTGGCTTAAAAAGGTCTACCAATATTTCTTGGCTGCAGGCTCGGCGACCAGGTTTTACGTGGTGGAGGCCACAATTCTCGGTCGGTAGGGATCTCGCTGAGCAAGTAAACGGAATATCACTTCCGACCTGAAAACTTCTGAAGTGAACCCCCACAAACACGTCATTACATTAGAATCCATCTGTGATATCACTCTACAGAGCCTAAATTAATTTAGCTCTTCTGTGGGCGGAGCGATTAGGGCCGAGGTTTTGGGATGAGTGTCATTGAGCATGTTGATAGTATTAACAGAGCAATTAATAGTACTCGCTACCCACCATAAGAACCTGGGGGTGCAAGTGACAGAGAATTGTCTTGGCCCCATACCAAATATTGGCACGACTCGCCGCATGAGCACAAAATGGTAGTTAAGAGACTGCCAAACCATGTAAATTAACATAAAGTTAATTCCAAGATTAAATGTCAATACAAGTGTCCTCCATACCTCTACTGAAATTTCGCTAACCTATATATTTACAGTTACATGTATACATCTATGCCATGAATTACCTTGAGTCCCCCGCATTTTTGAAAAGACCGTTTGTTTGAGCCGGGGGGGAGGGTTGCCCCAGGTTTAGTGGAAGGGTTCCTTGTCGCGACCCCAACTTTCACCGGCCGGGGAATAACGGGAAGAGAAATAAAGACCAGCATGTTCGCTAGACACCTCCTACGCCCGAATACCCCACCCCTACTAAGTACTCCAGCTCCCATCAGTCCTTCGGCGCTGGCACCGACCAATCCCCCCCAGTAGTCTTAAATTAAATCTCTGCAACCATACGGTATGTTGATGATACGAAAAGGCTCGAGCTGACGCGAGTGGCTTGGGTTTAGGGGTACCTGCCGCAATTCAGATTTTGTCACCATTTGGAGAGCTATGCAAATTAGATGCACTTCCCCAATGAGTAGAGTAAATCCACAGAACAATTCCCGCTTAGATGGGTGCCTACTGATCACCATACGCGTGTATGCAGACTCTTTCTATATCGGTGGGTTTGTGCAGGATAACGGGTAGGCGTCAGTTCTCGCAAAGAACAACCCATTTCCCCTATCGAGCTAGGTGTACTAGGGATCGTGTTCGAGTCGTCGCAGGGTGCTGTGAGGCGGCTGGTGGTGGTGGGTTGAGGATGCTTGTAACTGGGGTAAGAACCTCAATTATCCGTCCGAGGCCAGTGGGCTGCACTGAATATCGTTAATAAAGTGTTTGGAGGTTTCCGATCCGCGCCGTTCACCAGTGGATAGTTAATCAGTCAGGCAAAAGCAGCCTCGCTGACCCATCGACAAGGAAGACGTATCATATCATCGACCTCAACCACTTTTTACTCGCAGTCCAGATAATCAAGCTCTCGGATTCCGAAGGTCCCTTCTACTCAAACCACGAAGCGTCCTGATACCTTTAAAGCAATTACGGGGTGGAGTATACGGTCCTTGCTCCAGTAAAGGGAGGCCTCCTGAACGGCTGGGAGACCACAAACTCCCTTGGCATGTTCCCTTACTGACTTGTGGAGATAGACTCCCCCCCACCCCAACCAGACCCCTCACCCATGCCGAAGTCATTCATAAAAGGCACTACTAAATTTTAAGCCTTCCGGGCACTTAGGACTCTCCGCGCTAAGAGTTAGACGCCGTTTTCTACACAAGAGTCAGCACGACCAAGATCTACACCCTCCCTCCTCTCCCACAACAGGCGTTCTCTAAAAGATATTTGCGGGTTCCCGAGTTACACCGAGTTACACCGAGTTAACCTCTTTCCTCAAAGAGTCCCCTAGTCGTAATCCCATAGCGTCTCCGAACACGACTGATATTACACACACACACGAAAGACCAACCCCCCCCCCCCATGGCACACGGTCATATCCGGAAACGTCATCAACCTACAAGTAGACTAACGTGTCAATTATACGATGGACAGGCGACATGATCTCTAACCATCGTAAAATTGCAGAATTCACGGGGCAGGCAGACTCGGTACTGGTCCTAGAGGTGGAAGGGGTTAAGGACTATCTGTCGCGGTATTCGAACTTGCCGTCGCAGCTTGGGTGCACCTATGGTTGGTTCCACTGGTGTCGTGGGTCAACGTCGAGTACCAATTAACCTACAGCCCAATATCGTCCCGACACCACGCTTTCGTCTACACCCTGAACGACGCTTACCCCCGCGCGGGCCTTGGCCTGGCCAACAAACGATACCGCATTAATTGAGAAAATTCGTCGCGCTGCAGCAGGGGTATGAGCCAACCAGAGGCAGGATTTGGGCGTCAATATGCAAGATTTGGTAGAGAAGACCCCTGCTGCAGCGCAACGAATTTTCTCAATTAATGCGGTAGCCCATAACAGCCCGCTGTTATGCAGGATATCCCCCGAGCTATTGAGACTCGCACAATCCACCACTCCCTGTCTCAGTAATACTACCAATCGTTAAGCTGATTATCCCTGGCCGAGCTTTTGTGCTATTGCTAACAAACTCTGGCAGAACCCGTCAAAGCAACTGGCACAATAAATATACCACACTTCGAGCAGGGAGGTTCTCCATGCCCCAACACTCCCAGGAATGAAGCAGCTACGGCTTTGTAGAATATGATTTAATTTGAGGGCGGGGGGTGGTGGTTAGCGGGGCAAGCGTATTTTGATCCGAAAATACATGTATATAAGCCATATTCTCGTTCCGTTAAAGTAGGTAGCAAGATAAAGAGATCCTCCCTTTCCTTACTCTATGCATTAGAATAGAGCGATTTGCCGGCCAACCAGTTATTTAGTTCCAGGCGATAGTTTCTGGTACGGAAATCCCGAGATCTGAACCCAAATTTGAAAACAGGGATTGGCCAAACCACTCAAATCTCTTGATTTACTTAAGTGAGAAATTATATGCTATGCGTATACTTGGGGTGAAATTAAGTATTGTCCCAATCGCGCTGGCAACCATGCTATCGGGGAGGCAGTACTTGATTTCGCCGCAAATATACTCAGTCGTTAATTAAAAAGTCGGAATTTTTGAGAAGCGTTAGGTTGCAACGACATCCGACGACTTAGTTAGCGCGCGAGTATGGGTTGTCTATTCCGCGTGTCTCAATGGTCATACCATAATCTCCAACTCAGTTGACAGATACGGAGTGCGGGATATTGATGGTACCGAAATGTGACGATTTATCAAGCCAATAAACCACATACCGTCATAACTTGAAAATTAGCTGTGTATGAGATTAAACTTGCTACTAGCAGTCATGATCTACAATGGTTTAGCAGGTACCGTCAATTCTCGAATAATCCACTATCCCCGTATTTGTATGTGGTAAGTCCGAACCAAGGTGAATTGGCGAATCAAACTTCACGGATTCGTGCAGATACCTACTTTTTCTCACCCGGAATTAAGACTTAGCGACACGGGAATAGTGGATTTCTCGAGAGTTGACGGTAATCTCTAGCCCGGGATATCTGATTTTACGATATAGCTGTGTCACCGCACAATTCCTATCGTATGTTAATTAGCTATTCATCACTTTCGAGTTATATCAAGTTTCAAAAGGTCGCCACTTCTGGGATTATTTCAGGACTTGGTATGCCAAGCCCTTCCGGCATCCAACAGACGGAATACCACATCCAGCTAGCCCAAGTGGAAGATTACGATTTTCAGCACGTTTGTCAATCTCCGAATAGAGGCGTTTGCGTGTTTGCTATTTCGCCGAGACGCCTAGACCGCAGGCTTCACCTCCGTCCAAATTACTAATCTTTTTTGCTGAGTGGGCAAACAGCATTTCTCAAAATTAATGCTTAGCCCAAAATCCTTAACTACCACCCGCGGGAGGTATGATCTTTTACACGTTCACTCTCCGGAGGTTGTAATTTCTTCTGGACGTGATATCCCTGAACTTAACCACCCCAAGGGTATATACACCACCCCTCCCCCCGCGATAGGAACCAAAGATAAAACTTTAGACTAGAACCTCCGATGAGCTCCGCAGCGCCATGAACCATGGAGCGAGTATTGTTGAGGCAGGTAACATATATGCCTACTCCGACAAGCCGAAAATACTGAAGGTTCACTCTGATAGGGTACATGCATAGTTTATCCGGCAAAATCCTTCCAAGGGTGGTGCATAGCCTGTGGAACATTCGGGTTTGACTCAACGATTTGCAGTCTTGGTTGATCAATTTATTCTCCTCCTGTAGGATAAGTATCATAGATACTGTAAATATTCGATTAGTTCAGTGGCGTTGTTGCCCTTTATCACACCACAAAACAGCACCCCGAGTACCCTCTGGTGCAAAAACTACTGTAGCTAGTGAGCGCATTACGAGAGCTACTAGCTAGTGTAGGAATATTCTTATCTATGTCTATTGCTTCATTGGTTAATTGGTTATGTTCTGGGTTGAAACTTATGCGTCGAGAAACAAACACTAGAGAGGTAATTATTTCGCCCAGTCTCCAGATTTTTGTGCCAATGGGACATTCCCTAATTAATTTCGCTGAGAACAGTTATTCGAAAACCGGTAATGTTTTTACCGTCGATGATCTTTCACATACTCGCACCCAATTGTATATCGCAACGAAACGAGATATGAGGCATTTAATAGTTCTACTTTCACCCTCTTCTTCCAGAGTAGGATTGAACCCGTTAGAACACATGGTGATGTTCTTTAATGGCGTCAATCCACCCCCAGCCCCATATTACCATCAGCATTCCGGAATCATCAATAACATTCCCACATCAAAGAGTTGGATATCCGGATATCGACAGAACACAGCGGCTTGGCCTGAATGGGTACCATGTCCAAGGGAAAGGCTTTTGTTTCTCTTTGTCTAATTCATTACTCATATGAAAGGCCTTCTTTACCGCCATCACCACTCCACACGACGACCAGTAATTCCTTATTTCTTTTAAGAGATCCACTAGAACCCTGCTTCGGACTGCAAGCCCGATAGATTTTTCAAGAGAGCGGGTTTGGTTCACGGTCTGTTGCTCGATGCCTTTTCCACATCTTATTAACTCGAAGCAGGGCGCCCCGGTATATATCTTGGTTGATGCATGCGGTACGTACCCCATCTATCTACCCCTTACGCTCTCCCTCACACGGGAGTGTCGGAATTGGCACCGGAGATCAAATACTTGTAGCAAAAACCACATGTATTCAGAGGTTAATTGGCTTTATTATTAACATGTCATTGTAGCTCGGAAGGATACTGGAGACGGATTCATTAGCCATCACTCGGCCCCCTCCCACCGATGACTGCAGAAATACCAGGAATTGTTCACCCGACAGTCACAAAATCACGGTGCCTCCACGGCTTACAGCATAACTCTATTCCGCCGGATTACGTATACGGTAGCTGAGGATATTTTCTCTGTCCTCGGCTAGTGCATATATGGTGGCTTATGAATGTCTCTCGTGAGACATCGTGAGACATCGCGCTACACATTACCAAATCGTTATACCAATATACCGCCTTCCCAACCCCACGGTTGAGGGTAAGAAATGGGTTCATTAAACGTGCCGCACTACCATTGAGCAGGTACAGTCGCTCGTCGTTTCTTTTTCTGTTGCCTTTCTGTGAACTCGGAGAGCGCGGTAAAGGGAAATCACCTACGCGTTCCCATCAAATTGACAACCAACCCAGTCAGCCTTTTTACATAACTGCAAGGGCGGCTATGACATTGGCTGAGCTATATCCTCTTACAATTACCAATCCTTCCAGCTCTCGGGGATGTCCCTTGCAGGTTATACCGTCCATGAACCGAGGCACTGATGAACGAAACGGCGCCGCGAGCAGCATGTGAGAAAATCATATGGGCGACAACACAGACCTTGAGGTTTCAAAGTAGGGAGCTATTAACGGCCTCATTTCACATCTCCCGACCAGCTACCGGAATTTTCTTTTAGTCCAATTCGTCAATTGCAGGCAGCTACCAGCATCCTGGGAATGAAGGATCACGTAACCAGACCCGCCGAAGGGCATTTTATTATGTGTTATATGACATGCACATATCTAGTACCACACACCGAACACAGGGGAGAGTTTCGAAAAAGGGCATTCCAGTACATAATAGATTACGAAAACAGGGACAGGGTAGCCGATATTGTGATTCGGGGGTGTAGTATGGGTTTAAGTGCCGGCGAGCCGGCGTGGGGGCCGGGGTCGGTAGGGATTAGTCCGATAGGCCAGAGAAAACTAGGCCGAAGCACTGGAGCTTGGAAATGGTGTATAAGGTAGCTACCCGCTTGGAGAACCTGGAGGTTCTCGCGTGCTACGGGTGTCGAATGTTGAGAAGCACACGATAGGTCCCGAATTACTGGGAGGAGTGACTTCGTAAGTGGAATGTCGGCGTTGGTGGTCCTTTGCAACTAGCGATATGTCGATGAGATGTTAACAAATCACAGCGCGTGTGATCTCAGCAGGACTATTAAGGTATCTAATATAAAAATTATCAATTGGGAAATTCAGGAACGGTCCAGCCTTCACCTCATATAATAGATCCCATAACTCTAGGCATGCTCTCTATCAACCTCTCAACGCCACCGAGTCGCTGCTTGTATACACTCTAGACCAATTGGTCTCTTTTTGCGGTTGGGCGATTGTGTAATTGCGCTTGTTGGTTCGGTGATCTTTCGTTTCTTTTTCGGCGGGGGTTTTCGATCGGACTCAGGCTTCGTGTCGCCCGCGTAGCAAATATGTGGTGCTCTCTCCCTCCATGGAGATGTTAACCGTCGCGCCTAAACAAACAGCCTGACAAGTTAGCATAACACCATAGTCAACCCAACACTCGGGCACATTTGCATAGAAGGTGCGACTACCGCCGCGGAGTCAATCTCCTAGACCAAGCACATCTGGCGCTGTTCGATCCCCAACTGTCGGAGAAACATCCAGCAAGGGGAACAACCGAGCTGTCATACCCGGAAAACCTCCTCGGAGACGTCAAGTCCTACTACGCCGGCGCGGGGATGTTGACCTTCTGCTAATTTGGCAAACCTCCCCCTCTCCTGTGCGTACGTATGGCTGGTGTAAGGGACGGTAAGGACCATTCACGTGGTTCCTGGATAGTCGTGGGCTTGGGAGGTCCCTCCTCATGCGCAAGCGTCATGTTGGCGGACTTATATCCCGCGCGGTGATGATCAGTGTAGCCTCAGCGTGGCATGTTCTGGGCGGGGGTGTGTGTGCCGAGGGATACCAGCTGCTAGGCGGCGACTGCTGCTTTCTACCTAGGCGTCGTGTTGTGTAGCAGGCGGGAGATGTGGGCCTCGAGGAAGGCCGGGGGAGAGGATGGGTACTTATACCTACTGATAAACCTCCTGCGTTGTGGTGGCCATGCTCTGCGTTCGACACTTTGCTTGTTAACTTGGTTGCTGAACATAAAGAAAGGATTTACAACGGTTTCTACGGTCTGCGTGGGTGAGTCTAACGGGTTTGGCGCTAAGATGATTGTGCTGGGGGGCGGTGGGGGGTCTGGCGGCCTATTGTGGTCGGGGGAGTATCGAGAGGGGGGGGGGGGGTGCCCGTGGAGTGCGGGGGGGTGCCCGTGGAGTGCGGGTGGTTGATGGGTTTGGGTGCCCCCAGCCACAGGTGTGTGGTAAGCTGATGCAGCGAGACAGTTGAATCCACGGTGTGACGTACTGCCTAGATGATACATAATTACAGCCCCTCTATTCACTTTATCACGAATGGTTTATATACATTTCTTATCACAGGTGGCACTTCTCGCGTGTGGCTTGGGTTCTCGAGTTATCATGGTTGATCTGTGCCAAGACTGCAGGGCTAATCAGATCCACTCGCCACACAACCCTCTCGCTGTTGCCACACAATACCAGCCACTAGTCTCCGAACCACCTAGCCTTCTTCACAATCCTACAACAATACCTGAAGGATGGAGCATCTGGGCGTACAGGACGGAAACGATAAGTGCAGCAGGTGGCTAAATGTCGGTGGTCGGTACACGCATTGCTATCATGTACTTATTCTACGTACCGCATTCGCGAGAGACTTGGCTTTACCCTAGTTAAACCTGGGGATCCTGGTGAGTCTGGGACTTCGCTGGTACATACCAGTAGCAGAAAGTTACATGTCGCCCGAAAGCTCCTCTGCACATCTGTGACCCTCGCTGGCTCATTTGGAAGACAGTTCACAAGTGGGCGGATCACGGGGTGTCACTCGCACTGAAATTTATTTCCGAAAAGCTAAAAAAAAGTATAGGACAACAGTATCCCTTAGTCTGTCAATGCTGATCCCCCATCATGGGGGAATTAATTATGTATGGAAGATCTATTATTTGATGAGAGGATCTGTTAGTAAAGCTATACGAAATTCGCTACTTCTGGGGGGGGTGGGTCAGCATTTTACTGACAGACTAAGTGATAACATCTCGCAGATAGTGAGCCATGGATGTATCCCGGCCACTACAGAGGAAGTGATGTGGCGGATGTCATGTGTGGCTATATGGATAGGTTAACAGAATGGGAAATATATTTTTCCCGCGAAACAGAATACAGCAGAACTTTGTTTTTGGAATAAGTGTATGTCCAGTTAGTCACCAGATTAACCCTGGCTCAGGCGCCAATCTATAGAGGATGTAGCAGGTTCGAGAGTTAGAAGCGGGAAAGGATGCGATTGGAAGTGGGGCTGGTTGACAGAGAGTCTTCCAGCAGCTCAATGAGCCCAAAACGCTACCATCAGAACTCGGGCTGGTAGCCTGAATGATGGAATGCAGGAGGCACACTTGGAGGAAAATATTTCGTTCTCTGGAAAAGGATTTGCTCGCGACCATCGCACGATAAATTTCCGATAATCCGATATTCTTCCTAAAGTCCCGAGATGGACATCATGTATCTACGTAACATAATCCTCAACCTCTAGGCCGGCATACAATCAACGACCCCGCAGCAAGGCACTACCCAGATCCCTGGTTTAAGAAGAGATACCTATAGCCTACCGTACAGCTGGGAGTTACATGTACCGCTATGACCCTCCATGCATACGACATCAAAATCAAGGTTAGCAGGCATGGTAGGGGGTTGCTAAACCAGTCGTCAAGTGGAAACCTCCGGCGGTAGATGGCCAACGTTTTGTAATTGGTAGGGTTGGAGTTGCAACTGGGTTTAGTGGGGTATGGCGTACGTGTGTTTGGTACTAGATACCGCGGAGATACTTCCTCGCAACAGTGGAGCCCCCCCGTGGGGACGGTTTCCCTTCTGCATCTTACGTTACAGTGCTCAGGAAGCACAAAGATTGTGCTGGTACAATACCGGTGGGCTGGAACCACTGAGAGACCAGGGCTCTCGTGGTTATCGACTGAAATCCTGATCTTATGCCCAGATGCACCCAGGAATGTGAAGGAGGGGCAGCTGGAGTGGGTACTACTGGTTAGAAGCACAAGAGGGGGAGCGTAACAAGGCTGTGGGATTGGTAGCTGGAGTTCCGTTCACCTATTGGGTGCCAGGGCATTGTACTCTAGAGTACGTACTCGTGGTAATGGGATGTGACAACGAGGAGCCTTGTTGCAGATCATGTCAACAATGTTACCATGGTAGGAATTGAAATTGGACCAGTGGACGGCGAATAGTTTGGTAGTGTAACTTCTGAATGGGACTGACGTGACAGGAAACGGGCATGTAGCAACCACTGAGCGGAGAATTCGGCTATTGACTCTCGCTTAAGCACCAGGGTTGTGTGACGGAGCACAACGCTTGTGTGACCAGTTGTTGCGAGAAGAATAGTTGGTTCTTACTGTGGTAGTGGTGGTATGGGCTATTGTGTACCGTAGTATTTGAGAAAATTCGCGGGGGTATGAGCCAATCAGAGGCAGTATTTAGATGTAGATATGCAGGATTTGGTAGAGAAGACCCTTGCCAACGAATTTTCTCAAATACTACGGTAGTACAGAAGAGATCGCGACAATGTAGTATTCGGTAACCGTACGTACATTTCCACAGACCGGGGACCAGGGTGAAACATGTGCCCCGCGCTCTACCCCTCCATGTAATGTTGCGGGCTTGAAGCAGTCATGAATGGGGTGGATGTAAGTGTACATCTATGAATCGAGGGTACTGGCGTTCACGGGGTATTGACGGGTACTGGGTGTTGACGGATTGCAGGCAAAACTGGGCTTGGCTGTCTCTCTTTTGGCTTGTTCCGTCAACACCCCGTGTCCGTCAACACCCAGTGCACGACAGTACACAGCGAATAATTCTTTCATTACGCTGAAGGGTAAGCAACTTACCCTTCAGGGAATTCTCTAATGGGAGAATGGAAAGCGCTCAAATCTGATGGGTGAAGACGGATTACAGATCTTGCAACCAAGGGTTGTATGGGAACGCAACATCAAATAATGAGTCCCCCACACCTGAAAGGAGGGTGGGGAGGAAGACCGCATAGATGGATCTTTTGTTTGTGAGAGTATCTTTAACTCAATTGCCTTACTCAGAGCACTAGTATATCTTTGACTTGTCAGCTGGGTTTGGTGGCTGCTCTCCCAGCGCTAGCTTACCTTTGACAGCGAGCAGTGCTATAGGTGGCGTTGGGCACGAGTTTTGTTCATGTCATAGTGTTAGCTGCACGCGGTATTCATCTGCTCAGAAGTGTATCGTAAGGTGTGTAAAGTAACTTACCATTAACGCCCTGGTCATGGTCTAAATATACGTGCATATGCTGGTATCAATCACCATTGAGTCTCGATAAGAGCCCTACATGTAGTTTAATACGAAAAAACAGAGCAATAGACGGTGGTAAAGGGTAAAGCAACCTATCAGATGGCTTAGATTGGACCCTTGAACCAGGCTGTTCCCCTGAGAACTGACGGTATAAATGCTTACTAGATGCGATATTAGCCATACAAACTCCGGTATATGTGCCAGCCTGCGGTGTTTAGTTCTCTTAACGTACCAATGATAACATGTAGCCATGGGCTAACGAGCAATGCCCATAACCAACCCCATGGAGACCTACAACGCTCACTAGGCTACCCCGCGAGAGGCTCGGTCTGTTGGGGCGGGAAGTACTCTCATCCGCATTATATATATACCTTCATCCATCTATCTATGCAAGTTCGTCTCAAAGCATCTCAGCATCAAGGAGTTCCCTACAAGACATTAGAGGACCTCTATTTCTCTAGCCACAAGCATGGACATCATCAAGTCATCCTATCCCATCGGTAGTAACGCTGCAAAGTCGTTACTCTTTCGCGCCTCAGCATTCTTCCTCGAACTTGCCATCCTCAAAATTCACGCCATAATGTCGTTCCGGAGGTCCGCCTTTACGGCCTACCTCATGTCCTTCGAGTCCACCATTCAAAATCTGATTTTCTGTTTTACCCCCACCTCTTCGAAGTCAGGAAGAAAAGGGCGCCACAGCATCCTAATCCTCCTCTTTTTCATCATCTTTGCTGGGCTTTATGATACCATGCTGTGGGGCATTGATTTCCCCGGTACTGTCTCGAGAGCCTATCGCCTACTGGCTAGTGAAGTCAAAGGGACAAGGGACCTCTCAGCCGATTATGTTGTGCATACCAAGGGAATACCTGGACTGATTGCTGGCATCGATCTAACGGAGGAGATGAGTAAGGGTCTGTGGAAAGGCGCAACCAATGTCACCTTAACTGGCGATGTCGACGTCGGGAATGCCCGTATCTCTCCTGGTGGTTATCTACCAAATGATCTACATCCAGGCCCAAGGATTTGGTTGGACGAAGATGGATGGTCTATTGCCCTAGATTATAACCCATCTTTATTTTGTAACACGTCGTGGAGAAGACCTGTAGAAAGGTGGAACTGCCCCTTCAACATGTCCGAGAAGGCTTCTACAAAGTATCAGTTCAAGGAGCTTGCAAGGCCGACTGTGTGGTGGAATACTCGGGACCCTGACGCCGGGTGGTGGGAATCAAGCGCCGAGATTGGAGGTAACCCGTGGGCAGAACTAGGTGGGAGACAGCATGAGACCGTGGCTATGCGGGAGATTCTTACAGTTACAAAGGGGGATGTGAGGCACGTCTTTCTCTTGTCGGCGTTGAAAGTGAGCATGCTGGGCTTGGTCGGTGGCGAACTTTCCTCTCCAGACATGGTTGATCTAATCTTGCGGACATGGCCGGAGCGGGTTCCGAATAACACTACATATGCATCTAAAAGCGTGATTAACGAGGTTCTGGCAGCAAAGGCTAACGATTCTGGAATTTCGATTGGCTGGGGTACGGTCCAGGAGGGAGGACTCGCTCTAACCTCTCATAGTTATATCTATGGCACCGATTGGTACATGCGGCCGGAGGGAAATACCACAGAATACAACACAGGGAGCCGCGCAGGAACGTACTATTTCCGGATTCAGTCCTCTCGACTTCGCCTTCTTCGTACTGAGAGGGTACTACGTATCCCCCCACCAGCCGAACCATGCTACGACAAACCATATGTTTCGGTAGCCAACGGAGGGTTCCCTCGGTATACAACCTGCTACAGAATTAGAAACTTTCAGAATACAAGCAACACCGGACTGCTCGGTCAATTCGATACCTCGGCTATCTATATTCTTGCAGATACTCTAGGCCGAGCCTACGCCAAAAACTCGTCTCGTTCCTTGATCCCGAGCGCCTACCAATGGTATCTAGAACATGAGACGGAGCTCGATCAGCTAATAATCTCAAGAGGGTACATCACCGGCTCAAACGCCAGCGCTGTCACCGTCTTGCATCATGTCACCGTTCCGGCCCTCTCCCCCCTCCAGCTTATACTAGCTACGGCAGCCTTATTTCTAGCGATGGTCCTACATGCTTTGGGTTGGTATCTACTGCCGCCGGGATACAGGTCTTCCCTCCTAGCGAGTCTTACAGCGTCAATAGAGGAGGGGTACAAAAAGCATGTTAGTTATGGATATGTGGTGGACCCACCGGAGATAGGAATCCTTGAGACGGGTGAGGCGGTCAAAATAGTGACGAGGACCGGCACGTTTGGTCACAGCTCTGAAATTGAGAAAGGTCAGAGCTTGGATGTGGACAAGAAGGGACGGATATGAAGGTGAAGGCATACCCGAGGATATTTGGTTCTAATGGGTGGAGGCCTATTGCTTCGGTTCTACTCCTAGCCTCATGCTATGTAGAGAAACTTCAATGATACATAGTCAAACTTTGAAGGAAATATTGATTCTGTGGAGCTCTCCCTTAAGGCACTCTTCTAGTAACAACTACATACTACAGTGAAGATCATGATATGGCCGGGTTCTACACACACATTCACCCCAAAGTATTTCTTTCTCCAACCCTCTATAATCCTGTGCCATTTTAGTTCCCCATATTTGTTCAGTGATAACGTGGGCATTATACCTACCATTTATGTAATTAGGAAGATACTATAACAAGATCTAGTTTTATAATAGATCCCATTAATGATATAAAGAAACCCTAACCCTCGTTAGCAAATAAAACGTGGGAACATGCACTAAGGACTAGAGAGGGCCAACGGGAATTAAAGTAGATTTTTGGCCTTAGGCATCCGGTTATCGTATGAGATCATTTAATCTATATACGACCCATGTTATAGTAAGGGGTTGTAACATGTCAGTACAAAAAAATACAAGAACGCAGAATACGGACAGATGAATGGTTAGAGGAGGACAGGATAAGCCTTGTGTATCCGTATCATTAATAACAAAACACATTTACTAAATAGTAAAAAAAAACGATATTAAGAACAATAAGAACATATCTTCACTCTATATCACTCGTACCCTCGATCGCGAGTGATATACTGTGGTGCGGTACGGGACAATTGATTGATTGATACTTCATACATGTATGCAGCCCGTAGGCTAAGACAAAACCTTTCCTCCCACTCTCCGGAAGCAGGGTAAAATATTCCTCCCCAAAAGAAACACACAAAGAAAAGAAACTAAAACCAAAACCAAAACCAGCCCCACCCAAGCCCGCCCACTTTCCTCTCTTCATCCTCTTTACTTACTCAGCGCGCTCACTTTCTCGAGACTCATCATTCGCTGACTAACGCCTTCCTTTAAATGCAAAAACACAGACACAAACAAAACAAAGAAAACTCTCAGTTCCACTTAACTCCTCTTTTTCTTCGTCCCCTCTTGTCACTCAACGCGCTCACTATCTCGAGACTCATCATTCACTGAATGCCAACCCTCTCCCTCTCTACCCTCTCTAGATCGCCCCACCCGTACTCGAGCTCTCGCTCTTCTGCTCTTTCCTCGTCCCCCTCCTCCCTTTCCTTCTCGTGTTTCTTCTTTAGCCACTCCGCCCATATCTTCACCCCCTCCTCGCATTCTTTCTTGTCCCACACTAGATAGCCGATATTATTCTTCTCGGGTAGCGCTCTTACATGGATCGTGCTCCCACACTCCGTCAGAATGTGTGCTACGTCGTGCACTGCGTTGCCGCACTCGCACTTCGCATCTTCTCTTTTCCCTATCCGTTTTAGATACTCGTTGCATATGATATGCCCTGTTCGTATTCTGGAAATGATAACCTTCTTTCTCCGATTGTTATCTTCGACTCGCACTTTATATCGCTGTGTCGGCTCGATCAACGCTTTCGCAGGATTTCTTCTTTTCATCCACTCCTCATTCTATTTTTTTAAGGCTTTCTCCCTGGAGTCTCTCTTAAGATAGGCGACCGATATAAACCAGTCCTTGTCCTTGCTTCCTCCGTTGGCCTTCGGCTTTGCTTATCACGGTGTGGAACGCGGTCTGGTGGTGTTGCGGGAAGAGGGATTAGTCAGAGATTCTCTTGTGTTCTTTGGGTTTTGGTATCAGGGGTTCGGTTCTATCACGTAGTCACGCAGAGACAAGCGAAATGTAAGCCAAGGTCTACAACCGAGGCAGAGCGAAGTAAAACGATGAATACGGAGGACGAGGAGAGAGCTAAACGATGAAGTACGAGACGAGGCGTGACGAGACGAAGCGAGGCGAAGCGAGACTATGGAGAATGACCTACCCTGTGAGGGTAAGTGAACCGTTGAGGCGAAGAGTCAAAGAGATATATTTCCAAAGACTACAAGCTCCTAGAGATAGGAAGGTTGTGTGAAGAGGAAAGAAAGAAAGCTATCTACAGGCGAGGACAAGACCTCTATATATATCACACCCCCTGACCCAATGACTCACCCGAGTATCCCTGTACAGAACCCCATCGAACTCCCATGATCCTTATATCCGAGCCCGACCTTATCCCCTATACCCGAAACCCTATCTCTGAACCGAACCCCTGATACCGAACCCCAAAGAACATAGAAGAAACCCCTGACTAATCCCTCTTCCCGCAACGTCGCCAAGTGCGCTCTACGCCGTGATAGGTTCGGAGATAGGGTCTCGGGTATAGGGGATAAGGTCGGGTTCGGACATAGGGGTCTTGGGAGTTCTATGGGGTTCTGTACAGGGATACTCGGGTTAGTCATTGGGTCGGATGATGTGATATATATATGGGCCTTGCGCTCGCTTGTAGATAGCTTCTTTTCTTCTCTCTTCACGCAACCTTCCTATCTTTAAGAGCTTGTAGTCTTTAGAATTATATCTTCAAAGATCTCTCGTTTCGACGGTTCAGCCACCCCATCAGGGTAGGATAACCATTCTTGCTTCGCTTTATTCCTGGCTTCATCTCTCGTCTCGCTTCGCCTTGTCTTGTTGTATCGTCTCGTCTCTTGCCGCGCCTCGGTAGTGTACCTTGGCCAATCTCGCTTCGTCCCCCCGCCCCCTCGCATCGACTCCATGATATTGCTGCGTCATCTGCCTCCTGATTTCCTTTCAGTCCCGTGTGTTCCTTGACCCATTCGAATCTGACTTTGACACCTTGTGTTCGCGCCGCATCGCAAAGCCACCGAATTCTGTAAACTACCTGTTCGCCGGACACCGGTTCCCTCACCGCAATCCTTCTTAGCGCCTGCTAACTGTCCAACGCAACGGTAACAACCTTCCTTCTTTCTCTACCTGCCTCCTTCAGTCCCACCTCTATCGCCTTCTTGATCCCTATCATTTCCGCATCAATGATCTCAATCTGTTTCCCCAGCCTGTACCCGCACTTCTTCAGTATCGCGCCTACCGCTCCCACCCTGCATATCCCTGCCGCCGCCCCTTCTGTACCTTTACTTCCATCACTGAACATAAGAACCTCCCCCCTCTCCTCTACTCTCTTCGCCTGTCTCTCCCTCTCCTCCTCCCCGTACTCCTCGATTCTTATCTCAACCTCCCTCCTGATCTCCTTCTCTCACTTCTCCTCTTTTTTGTATACTCTGCTCCACTTCTCAACCTTTCCCCACTCCTTCCCTATTACCTTCTCGAGTTCTATAATCGCACCTTTCATTCCTCCCTCCCTCGCCTTCAACTTTGTGCTCTTGCCTCCCCACTGATCTCCAATCTCGTGCCTTTTTTGTATCTCCCTCTTTGCTAATATTGCCATGGGATGATGTGGTCTCCTCCCCAATGCGCGGTACGGGACAAGGTGGGAGCGTTAACTACATGTATGGGATTAGGAGCGCGCTAGTTCTAGTGATAAGGCTCGCTACCGTTGCTTGTTTCTTGTGGCTCTTGTTGCAGACCCTTTGCTTCTAGCCCTCGTTTCCTCCCCTTTTAAATGAGCTCTCTGAGATTTGTACAGCTACGGGGAAAGTTACTGCGGAAGTATGGTACGAGTCCTATTGGCTGTGGCAGCCACCTAAGCCCTGTTTTCAGACCCCTGTTTATACAATAATTCTCGTTCACCTTAGATGTTTTGTTTTCTCGGGACTGCTTCTATGCAGGGAGCTAATAATGAGATAACATGTATCGTTTCTGGTTCGTTTATATGCTAAATACAAGTCTAATTCCTGATCGCACACCTCCATGTCCAGGTTGAATTTATTTACACCGAGTAAAGGGTTGGGGCTGCATTACACTGTGTAGTATACATATGGGTGAGTAACCTTTGATTCACAAAACCCGTCTCATTCCCTTTAATGGGAATTCCTATCTGGTTCGATCCCAGAGTGGGTTCATGATGTAGGTGGATTGCGTGGCAGTCTCTTTACAGTAAATTGGTTTAATTTTCATTCCGCCCTGACCTGCGGATTGCTGAATATGTACTTACTCGGGGCAGGTAAAAAAGTACCGACAATAAAAGTTTTTGGTTCACCAATGGGTGCGCGTACTAAGCGAGAGCTACTGCAAAAAAAAGCCCAGAGACAAAACCCGCATTGTCCGGTAACCTGCCCGGGTACAAGGCTGCGAATTGATAGAGTTAGTACACTCGGAAAAGCAAGTATATAGCGCTAATACCTATTCTGGTCATCCGGAGTTGCGGTTTTCTCTCTTACATGAAGTCTTGGCACTGAGCCACCAGCCAAAAGGGTTCCGTACGGCAGCTGGTCTCTCCCCCTACGTTCATGGGTGGTTGGATCCATTTTTTAGGGAAATCATAGCCTTTGAACTATGATAGGTATTAGAAGTGTGTATAGGTAGAGCCGGATAACTGGTAAAGAAGCCTTTATCGACATAGGTTTTTAATATCTCCCGTCCGGCCTAGAAAGTTATTAAAGGCTTAACATGGCTGCATACCGGGCGCCAATCCTTTCTCATCTACACCGTAGGGTTGGGAGCACCATAGGTGAATGTTGGTCCGTAGATATACTAAGCGACATCACGAGGAAATGCGAGTACTTGGGCATATTCCACACCCGAAATGCTAATATATAGGTTCAGCGATATATATACCCTTTCTTTTTTATGTAGAATGAATAGCTGATATATGGATTCTCGCTTACCCCTTTAATTGCGTGATTTGTGCTAGTTCGTGAGGAGAAACATGACAAAAAGTACTCACCAGTAGGCTTGGAACTGGTTGGTCGTTGACGAGCACTCTAGTTCTCGTTTTATTTACACTACTTTTTGCATTATACTTGTGGAATGCGTGTCTTTGCGACTATACTATTCCTAGGCCCATAGAGAGCAGGAACCCAAGTTGCAATTATTCTTCATTGCACCATACTCCAAACTGGGTTGTGTGATCGAATGGGGTCAGGGAAACATGACCCGTCTTTCAAAAAATACGTACTGGGTTGTATGCGGACGGAGGATACATGAAGCTCTGAAACTTTCACTACATATGACAATCTCCACTCGTTTTTCCTCACTGTTAATGATTAGTCAGATACAAAATTCAGCTAACAACTTTCTGCCAGGGTCCATCACAGGTAATCACTCGCCTTCCTAAATTCGATTATCGTTTAATTTTTGGATTCCGGTTATTGAGCTATTGTTTCAGGCGCCAAGTACATTGAAAGTGTCGTCATTGATATATTCATTGTTAGACTATCCCATTGTGGGTACGCATTCTTCCCTCTATGATGCCATTTATTACCATAAAATAGTTCGCGTACCAATTAAACTTTTAATAATAATCTCCGGTATCACGAATACCATCGGCGCATTAGCAGGTATTTAAGCCTTGGATCTGTCGTTCGGCTGCTCACAGTTTTTGATTTTCAATATTTGTTGAGGCCGCGCGGAAGCTTTACGTATAAGTACATTCCTTACTTAAAAGTAGGCCCAATCGGCTGCGAGCTGAAAAGGAAGTCACAGGTAGTTTTATCTCATGGCTACGGCCTCACTAATTACTTAAGCATTTTTATACAGAATACAGAGACGGTGTGACCCGGACACATTAAGGTGAGGCACTTAGTGATTCTACCAGCAATAAGGTAAGGTTTGGTTAACCCGCCTATAATGACGAGCGTCAACAGCGGGGGATTGGATCAAATCTCCGGAATGTTTCTTTATCCCCGCTCATACGGCCGTATGTGAGCAACTGCGCTGCTGCTGACCGAGGGTTGCTGGTACTTGTACTCGCCAATTTTTGAAGTCTGTTGGTATTTTGCGTGGCAACTACACCTAAAAAACAGGCTTAAAAATTTGGCGAGTATGTCCTTATTACCCTGTACTTCAACCTTGATTATTATCTGGGCTCTGAATATTTTTATGTGCACATGATCCTAGATTGATGCAGGTCACCCGCTGATTAGTAAACTCGTCGGGCGTGATGTCTTTATATGTAGGTCGACTTTATATATGCATGTTAGTGAGTGCGGTTGCCATGTGCATCTTACTTATCTGTAGAGTACCGCCATTACTCGAAAAATTGGCTATGCATATGAGATCAAAGTTACTATAAGCAGACCTGATCTACGCCCTACAGCCAATCGTGAAGGAGGTAATCCCTGGCTGGAGATAGCCAATTTTTCGAGTTTTTGCGGTAGAGTAACCACACTGTAATCCAAACCAGGCCGGCGCTTCCCATGGTACTGGGCTATGCGCGCCAGGGCGGCACAAAAAGCTGATGCAGATCATGTCGCACATCCTTGATATCCCTTGGCATTCTGGGGGTGGATTGTAACCACTCCAAGGAAGCGGCCTCGCAGGATATATGTACTCTGCGCGGAGAGCAGAAGGTACGGCGGTTTAGGGGCTAGAGATTTGGTGGCTCTTGATAAAAGATCAGTCATGCAGCTAGGTGGAGAGAGGAAGTGAAAAGCCTAGTTTCGGAAGATGAGTGGCTATTCATACTGTAAAGACCCTGGGATATGCTATCATAGGTCCTCTGTATTCAGAACCTGTTGTAATGTGAGCTAGCTCGCTATACAAATATCATGCTGTAGTTGAGAATGGGTGTCAGTGGTGTGGGGCACTTAGTTGGTGCGCAAAATTGTACAAAGGAGCGACAATTTCTGCAGCTCTCCGTCGATCACCACCCGGGAAGAGGTGTCAATTCCGGGGGGGGGTAGGCGCGGCTTTGCTTGATAAACTAAACGAAAAAAAAAAAAATGATTTGCTGAAGATTAGGGTTAGGGTTGTGGATACCGTAACTACCACAAGCATGCCGTATCACTCGTAGAGCCCGCCACGGCCGGTTTCCTTTTTTTTTTTTTTTGTTTACATCATTGATTACAGCCGTTTTGTAATTTCGGTTCCAAGACTATAGACATCAAATTAGCGGCATCCCCTTGCTCTCCCTTACATTAACCCATCACCAACATTCCATTTACATGAACAAAAGTACCGAAAATTCCCCCGAAAATTCCCCCTGATAGTATATTGCCCCAGACGTCCTCGAGTTCTGTATCTGATGAGCTTCCGAGTCTCTTCTCCGAATTCTATGTTTGTTTGCTTGGTCGTTAAGTCGCTACCAAAAGATTTCGTAAAAAGGCCAATTGCCACCCAACCTAGGTGGAACCAGGTCCCAAGTGTAGGGCCACAACAGAATTAATTATAATGATGAACAGGGGCAAAATACTTTGACTCTTGGGAGGAAGGAGCCTTTTGCGCGTTTCGGAATTGTTACAAGACAAGGGAGTGATTAAGGTATAATAAGATATCTTAGTGGAGAACCCCGTTGCTAGTTAGATTTGTATGGGTCTCACCATGGCCACTCAACTGCTTTCAGGCCCTCACGAAAACCTTGGGTAGGGGCGTTACATATCCGGTGATAACGTCTGTGTATTCTCCAAAGCTCTCCCGACCCATACAGTACATAAAAGCGGGGTGGGATCACGACAGTATTCCCGTTGATATGCTAACAATGCGGTAAGGATACGGTATTTCCACAGTCCTCTTCTCCTAATGGCGGTTCATGAATTCGGGATATTTCTCGCCCCTCCGAGCGATGAGCTATGACGCACCTCCGGACACCCCTATTCAGTAACCTGTCTGTGCCCTCTCTGATCCTCCTCCCATGTCTCAAACCATGTCCTTCCTCCATGCCACTAGAGAACTATTCCATCGCTATGTAATGATAGCCTCAGGCCGCATCTTCCACATTTCCAACCATGGCCCCCAGAGCGCTAAAGATGTTTCCATGTGGCCAACGGGGTTCAAGGGTCAAGGGCTTTACACGTCACCCAAGGAGTTTTCCACGTCGCTAACCCTGCATACCCATCACCACCATGCTATAAAGGAATCATTCCATGTCACCAGCCACGACCCCCGCACTTCAACGCTGGCCGCGGGCGTGATTTGCGGCATGGAGATAATCGCCTTGGCCATCGTTTGCGGTACCAAGATATACTTGGTGGCGTGGAGGCCACTGTTGGAGTCATGGAGCAAGTCGTTAGTGGGGTGGAGAACATGAAAACCAAAGTCTTCACTGTTGGCAAGGAAAGCAAGCAAGTAAGCGAGAACAAATAAAATAAAAAAAGCTGTTCGAGGTTACCGAATTGCGCGCCGTGGGAAAAAAATTCATAGTGGGAAAAAAATTGATAGCACGAATTCCGTTGCGGGGAATTGAACCCCGATCTAGTCGGTGAGAGCGACTGATGCTAACCATTACACCACAACGGACTGGTAGCGAATCCAATCTTAGCACCCTCAGCCAGCCAAGCCAATATACTCCGAGCTAGCGTGAACAGGTTAGCGTGAACAGGTTAGCGTTAGCGGGGCTAGTGTGAACTCCCCCCCCCAGATACAGGTACCTCTACGTCCACAATACGTTACTAGGATTTAAGGACATGCTACTCGGGGGTGTCTGGTCGAGACGACATTCACCATGGTTCTGGGCGGGGGATGTCAAGGGAGGAGCTCGAACTTGCAACGCTATCTTAATCACCTTATTACATAGCGCCGGGGGGGGGAGGGGGCAAATTCTTTCGGTGACTGCGTGGGAGACCTAGCAGGATTGGTGGTGCTTACCCGCTCTCTTCCGCCCAGCATGGCGGTGCGGGGTGGATGTGGATCTGGTTACAGGCCTTGGGGGTATGGCGGCGGACGGGAATTACGCAGGGGCTCATACAGAGGTTGGGCCCCTGGTGGTTTCTGCTCTGGCACCGATATGGGATGTCGCATCACTGATGTCTGATACTGGTCACGAAGTATCACTCGGATTCTTGCTCCTCAGATTGAAAATGTAGCTTACAATAGCCAGAGGCAATTCTCGCTGTAGCTGCCTTTTGATAAGGATTATGTCGTAACCTCACGCCATTATGTTACATACACACGATGCCAATGAATCAACTCATTATATACCAATGGTTCCTCTTCCATGATAGTCTAAATCGTCGTTCCATAGTTTAATTGTCCCCTTCCTTTCCTTGCATTTCAATCCCTTAGCTTTCTCCTGCCACGGAACCCCCCCGGGTTCAATATGGGCGTCCTCGTTTTTTGTGTGCCCCCCACTAATTCTCAATTCAGTTCGACTATGCTTTGCCATCCAGATTCCAGGAACAGTAGTATGTTGACCTAAGGTGAACTGACGAATAAGAGAAACGGATGCTACTCCTGGGTAGGACATTTAGCTCCGTCGAAAACTCTGCCATAGGAGGTGCGCCCGGAAAGGATGCAAAGTAAGATGTTCAGTGCTACCAAGGGGAAAGCCCACTGGTCTTGTACGAAGAACAAAGTAGATGAGGCAACAACCTTCTTCATCCTAACGGCGTCTTAATGTGTAAATAACGGCGTGTTAGTAGTCTGTATAATTTCATATAGATGTAGTGGGTATAGGAAAAGCTAACATCAACGAGGATCGCTCAAGAGCCTCTCTTAACCGGAGAGGCGAAACCTGAGGAGGCTTCTTTCCCAGTGTTAACACCAGGGATAGCTCTGCGGGGGCTGTGACACAAGCTTAATTGTTGGGCCAATATGATGGCATATGAAGGAACATATGGCAGCACTTCATGTTGATCCGGGTCTGCAGGAACTGGATCTCGGGTTGTCGAGGTGTCGGAGACCATGCCACAACGTCCCTATCGAATGACCAAAGTAGGAACTGCGAGGCTATTACTATCGATTATCTAATTGTTAATGTCAGTACTTGATTTAGGGTACCTAATAACAATAATCAAACTGGCATTAGAATGCCTATGAGGATTGACCCACTTTCATGCTCTAGCGGGGAATAAAAGGATCACGTAGTGAAGGAATGAAAGCGCCATGGAGCGAAGGACCAGCCTGGGAGATAAAGAAGCCTAGGAGTACAATGGAGGTGGCGGTGTAGTCTCAAAGGTCTGTGGGAAGTATGGAAGTGAGGGGAAGGGGGCTGATGAGAGGAATGAGCATTGATATTTGGGGGTATACCATGCAGCAAGAATATATAGGTGTTCCCACCACCCCCCACCACCCCCAGATTAGTGCGCAGAGTGGATTCAATCGTCAAGTGGAGATACCCACCACCCCCCACCACCCCCAGATTAGTGCGCAGAGTGGGTTCAATCGTCAAGTGGAGATACCCACCACCCCCACCACCCCAGATTAGTGGGCAGAGTGGATTCAATCGTCAAGTAGAGATACCCACCACCCCCCACCACCCCGGATTAGTGCGCAGAGTGGATTCAATCGTCAAGTAGAGATACCCACCACCCCCCACCACCCCCGGATTAGTGCGCAGAGTGGATTCAATCGTCAAATAGAGATACCCACCACCCCCCACCACCCCCGGATTAGTGCGCAGAGTGGATTCAATCGTCAAGTGAAGATAGATGAATCATCAAAAGAGCGTAATATGCAACTGTGAAGTGCTTTGTAGAGCAAAGGCCGAGTTGTGATGGTGTTTGTGAAAGCGATTGAATGTGATGGAGAGGTGACGGAGGAAGGGGACGGAAGAGCCCCATTTATAGCCATTGAATACTATCCAATCTGGTCTTTTGAGAGGACTGTCATCTCTGTCAATTACGGTGTTACCGAGGGTTAGGTACATGTATGTAGTAGGGATTGCTGATGCAGCGTTGGCCTTAGCCCAGCCGCCCCTGCTGAGATTGTTAACATGTTACTTGTATTAAAGGCCAGTCAGGAATTTAGTTCTCGTATGTCGTATGCCTCTGCGGAACGGAGAATGGCTACGCGCGGTGCTGGGAGATGGGAGTGAAAGGTGTCAGGTGTATATACCGCAGGGCTGACATGAGGACAGTCTCGGGAATGGAGGTGAAAATGCAACCATGGGGTTATGGTATTGAGTCGATTAAAAATACCAGTTCAAACCACCGTCGTAAGTAGAATACTTTTCCATACCCTATCAATACCGTATTTCTGCAGAATCACTAGCCTAATGACTGGAATATGGTAGCGGATTTCTGCCCATTTACGGTACTGGAGTTACTTGTCTTGCTCTGTTTCGTGATTGCCTGTAGGGGATGGTACGTATAGCACTCTACGGAAGACGTGGCGGCGTTGTCCTTTGGATAAGTCCGAGGCCATCTTTATGCCAGCCAGTGACATTGCCTGAATTAACATAAGAGGCCAGTGTGGCCGACCTTTACTAGATGAGAGGAGTTATTGTCAAGAGCTAGGAAAGAAAAGCCGAGGGGAACCACCGGTTCTCTCGCCCCGAGCTCTCAAACCGTCAAGAACGGGTGTGGTATAATTTAATTATAATTTTCGGCAAACTCTTCCGGAGACTTGACAAGGTCTGCATTTGAGCACTTGTCATTCTTTGTCGCATCACCGGCCTAATCGACATTCCACTTGACAGCTACTCGTGTCTTTTTTTATACCTCGTACTATAGCTAGCTCTCCCCTTCCTCCAGCTTACGCCCCCACCCCCGGCGCGACCGCACGCGTACCCCCCGATCGCGTAGAGGAACACGTTTTCACTTTATCCCTCTTGCTACTTTATCACACATCTCGTCTTGCACGCCTCCGGCGACACAGTCCCCCAACGGCTCATAATACTGCTCCCCCCCCAGGAACTAGCTCCTCCCGCCCAGCCAGGCCGCACACACCGTTTAAGCTGAGGACTACCGTTCACCAAGAGTAGATGTACCATCAAGGCCCGGAAAGTACAAATGAAAATGTATCTCCATTTCACACACCTTCCCTTTCAACTCTCCCTTCCCCTGTTAAATCCACACCGACCCATTCCAAGGAATCCCCTTCCCCCAAGGCACGGAAGCGAAGCATACATGTAATTTCTTCTCCGCCGCGGCCACGTACACAACCACCCCCGTACACCCCCGGCACCCCCGGCTCTCTGATCTAGTACACGTCTGATAAAACACCGAACCCTCAAGCACCCAAACCCCCGCCTACGCCTCCCACACTACCTCCCCGCAGCGCGCGCAAGCATTGTTTTTTGTTTAATTTATTAAATGTTTGCAGCCTTCCGGCTATGACGGTGGGGCGCACAAGCTTGCACATAGTGTACTTTAGATGAGTGTTCTCAGGTTACGCCTTTTTTTGCTACTGTAGCTATGGCCGGAGACAACGACAATACCATGTTCCTAGCAACCAGAATCCTGATATCATGACCAATTTGGGGACTGCATCTCTACTGTACTGGGATCCATGCTTCCACCCTTAACGCACACGAAGTGTGGTAAAACATTCGCGTGGCTAGATTTGTAGCATAAATAGATGCGAGGTGCGTAAAGGAGCCTAGTTATCTATACAGCCCATAGCCTGACCTTGAAGACCCACCAACCTTACGGTAGCCCACCTAGACCCCCGGGGGTGACTATAGATTTCCTCACATGCACCAACTCCAGCGCCAGAGTACCAAACTAAGTACATCAACCAGCCGGCCGAAATATGAACCGGTTATAACAAAGTCAGCCCCCCACACCGAAGATTTACAGCAAATATAAGTAGTACAACACCATAATTTCCTATCACTATCGAGTGACCAGTCATGAGCGAGTGACCAACCATGAGATGAGCAATGGTTAGTAACCCACCCCACCCACCCGGGTGAGGGAATATGACCGAGTGACAGCGTATGAGCCGTTTGTGCTCGGGCGAGCATATATTTTGCTGTATATCCCTCGCGCAAGTTCGTTGCGAGGGTTTCAGAACTGGAAAACATCCTGGGGGTGTATGACGGATCAAGAAGCAACGAACGCCAGAGTGATCTCATCATCGATAGTTTCTACCGGTGTTTGATTTGTGTTGCTACTATGACCAATAAAAAAGCGAGTAGCCCGAAAGAAAACAATCCCGTGATCCACTATTACCCACATGTGAGCACACAGCACACGTTCATATATTTCCAAAACACACATACAAACAAGCTCAGGTAGTGCAGTGGTAGCACACCCTCACCAAAAACATTAAAAACTTACAAACCGAAAGCCGCAGGGAGACTTGGGTTCAATTCCCAGCCTGAGCCCACATTTTATTAGTCGGGAGGTTAGCTCACCAGGGTTAGGGTTAAATCGCTCGGTCTCAATTTTGATGTGTAGATCTAGAGCTGGGTTAGTTTTCAAACCCCAAACTCAACTCCGTAATCCTAGAACGTCGCGCCCATTGTTTACCACCACAGCGCCTCCTAGGCTCTGAAATTTTTTTAGGACTATCACTACTCTATATGAAAGTATACCCCCGGGCCCGCCCGCGTGTTTTTCCTACTACTAAGTAACTCCCCCGGAAACGCCCACAGGGGGGGAATAAACTCCCACGAGCAAACGACCCAATTGCAACCTAGTGCCATAAATAAGAAAGTGAGTAACTAAAAATAAATCAACCCCATAACCCACTACTAATCACATGTAGTAGGACCTGATGGATGATGGGTCTCGAGATAGCGAGCGCATCGGGAAGGGGAGGTAGAAAAGGGGGAGAATTTCTGTGTGCGTGCTTTTGCTTTTACTTGTGTTTCTTTCCGTTTCCTTTCTGTATTGTTGCTGAGCGGGGAGGATAAATTTACCCTGCCTCTGGAGAGTGAGAGGTAAGGTATTGTCATCGCCTTCGGGCTGCATACATGTATGAAGTATCAATCAATCAATCACTACAAACTACGTGTGAGCGTAGCTAAATCAACACCACGTTCATATATCCCCCAAACACGCATACAAACAAGCTCAGGTAGTGTAGTGGTAGCACACCCTCACCAAAAACATTAAAAACTTACAAACCGAAAGCCGCAGGGAGACTTGGGTTCAATTCCCAGCCTGAGCCCACATTTTATTAACCGGGGGGGTTGGTTTACCAGGGTCAGGGTTAAATCGCCCGGTCTCAATTTCCCAGGGCGGCGGGGCCGGGCAAGTGTGGTACATACCTTAACTAACTGCGTCGATGTCTATCGGAGCTGTGTACAGTTGGGCCAGCCTCCAAACCACAAACTCAACTCTGTAACCCTGGAACGCCGCCCCCACCGTCTACCACCAAAGGGCCTCCTAGGCTCTGCAAAATGTTTAGGACTATCACTACTATGTATGAAATGTACCCCCGGGCCCGATCGGAAATACCCCACAGGGGGGGGGGATAAACTCCTGCGCAGCTGCAAACAAACGACTCAACCTACTATGACCAATAAGAAAGCGAGTAACCAGAAACAAAACAATCCCCTAACGAACACTATTGCTCATGTGTGAGGGCAACTAAATCAACACCACGTTCATATATCCCCCAAACAGACATACAAACAAGCTCAGGTAGTGCAGTGGTAGCACACCCTCACCAAAAACATTAAAAACTTACAAACCGAAAGCCGCAGGGAGACTTGGGTTCAATTCCCAGCCTGAGCCTACATTTTATTAACCGGGGGATTGGTTTACCAGAGTTAGGGTCAAATCGCCCGGGCAAGTGTGGTACCTAAGCCCCTGGGACCAAATGCGTGGAGCTGGGTTAGTTTTCAGACCAAAAACTCAACTCCGTAATTTTTTTTTTGTTTACTTCATTAATTCCATCTAGCCCTTGGGCTATGGTAATGACCCGTCCCCCTCTGGAACGGGCCTGTTTTCCTCCCCTCTTCCCTCACCCTGACTTACAAACAAGTACAAAGATAAGAAAATACCCAAAGCTATCGCTCGCTTCTCAACTCCGTAATCCTAGAACGTCGCGCCCACTGTTTACCACCAAAGCGCCTCCTAGGCTCTGAAAAATGTTTAGGACTATCACTACTATATATGAAAGTATATCCCCGGGCCCGCTCGTGTGTTTTTCCTACTACCAAGTAACTCTTCCGGAAACGCGCCACAGCGGGGGGGGGGATAAACTCCACGAACAAATGACTCAACCTACTATGACCAATAAAAAAGTGAGTAGCCCGAAAGAAAACAATCCCGTGGTCCACTACTACCCACACGTGAGCACAACTAAATCAAGCATACGGTCATATACCCCCCAAACATGCATACAAACAAGCTCAGGTAGTGCAGTGGTAGCACACCCTCACCAAAAACATTAAAAACTTATATTATAAACCGAAAGCCGCAGGGAGACTTGGGTTCAACTCCCAGCCTGAGCCCACATTTTACTGATCGGCGGGCTAGATCCTGACCACGTTCATGTATCCCCCAAACACGCATACAAACAAGCTCAGGTAGTGCAGTGGTAGCACACCCTCACCAAAAACATTAAAAATTTACAAACCGAAAGCCGCAGGGAGACTTGGGTTCAATTCCCAGCCTGAGCCAACATTTTATTCGGGGGGGTTGGTTATCAGGGTTAGGGTTAATTGCCGGTCACAATTTTCTAAGGTGGATTGGGTAGGCGTGATACCCCAATTACTTAATTGTGTTGATGTGTCTATTGGAGTTCCTTCGACCAACTAGATAGAGCTGGGCTAGTCCCCAAACGACAAACTGAACTCCCTTCACCTACGAAACCGTGCCCACTGCTCAACACACAAGGAGCTCCTAAGCCATCAGGGCTAGCACCACGTGCGAAAACACACTTTTCAGACCGCTCCGGTTCCCTTCCCACCCCCAAGTAACTCTTTCAGCAACCCCACTCCTACTGTCTCGCGTTTATCCCCTAGTGGAACTTGCCTTCTCGGCCTATATGACCATAGAGCCCCATAACCACCGGGCACAAAGCGTGCCCCTGCGAGTCTGTTCTACCCACTTTGCACCTTACCATGGGCCGGGGTCCTCCCCCAGGATGACAAGTCCCAGATCTCTACCCGCGACCAGACGCAGCAACCGAGTGACAGCCGATGACTGAGCCGCGAGTGATGTTCCAGCCCGAGTGATCACCCATGATCCTCGATAGCAGAGCAGTGAGAAAACGTAGCAAAAACACCTACCAGACGCTCAGCTCCACATAACACCCCCCCCCCCCAAACCCTAGAGTGGAAAAGAGAAAAGAGAAACCCGGGAAACTGGGCGGCGAGCGGAGCGCGCAGAAGGCGCTTGCTTGGTACCGGGAGAGCAGGATACTAACGAAAACCCCACCACCCGGTCGGGGAAGGTGAGATCTTGGGTAGTAGTTGAGCCTAGAGAGAGGGGCGGCGCCGCGGGGGCGGGAGCCTTGGTGCCAGAGTGGCATGCGGAGCGGGAGGAGAGTGGGGGGGGGGGGGAATATTAGGGGAGGCGTACCAAGGAGGTGGTTGCGTACATGGGTGGTAGGGGCAGCCTATCGAAAGCTTGATACTGGGCGAGCATAGCCGAGGGTCGAGCTGTGTGGAGTGTCTTGCTCCGGGCACCAGCCGACGACGTAGGAGTAAAGGATACACACCGTGCAGAGACGAGGGGATGGGGCGAGGTATAGTAGAGGATTGGTAGTGGCCATGCTTGGCACGAGTATATCTGAAAAGTAGAAACCCCTGCCAACCCGGGGGGCAAGCTGACAAGAAGTGAAGTCAGAGCCCGAGTGGGACATGATGAGCCGGAGATGGAGGAGGCGCGGCTAATCATAGCTTGGATTAAACTCAGAAAACGTGAGTCCTGGAGTGGGATGTTAGGAAACGCGGTATTGCCTCCCCCAACGGGAACAGAAAGCCCGCCCAGCCCAGACATCGGCCAGGAAAGATAGTAGACAACCGCCAAACAAGGCCCCCGAAGTAAGAGCTTCCAAGCTATTTGTGCTATCCGAGCGAAGCTAGAGGGATGTAGGCGAGGGAAGTATGGCTAACAACAGGCACCGGACAGCCGCATCAGCAGGTAAAGAAAGGACACCAAGCCGGAAAGGTGCCCTTGAGAGAGTCGTAAGACCCCCTTAACGAACCTCACCTCAAGAACGCTTATGGCGGTGTCCACCGCTGTTTGGTTATTTCCATGCTTCGGCTAGGGGGGGGAGACAGTCTCGAGCAATGTTTGCTTGCGGGATGCGCACCTTCTTAACTACACATATTGTCAACAGCAGCTGGCGGTCAATATCTCCCTGCGACTGGACATCCAACAACCAAAAGACAGCCCTGTTCAGATAATCAACAACGGCCGGGCACGGCATTTACAACCCTAGCCCAAAAGTGCAGGCTCCACAGCCAACTCAGTACCCAACTACTGGTCTCTTAATAACAGAACCACATCCAGCCTGAACCTCTCCACCCACACACCCGTACACCATGTGCCTGATACCACCGCGCACCCTTCAACCAGCCAACATACACGTCGCATGAGCCCAACACACCGACCGCCGCAGTCACGTCAGCTACAGTCTCACATACCACCGCTCGCCCTGCTCTAACAACCCCGCATAATTCAAGCCAGAATTTAACTCTCCCGACCCCTACTTAGACCACCGAAGCCGCCCAACACCTGACACCCATTCCCCCCTGTGCGCTACCCAATCCCATCCACCACCCCTCCACCCTCCGCGTCCCCCACACTGTGGATGCTCCGCATTGCAGGTGTCTATTCCCAACATCGACGTCGGGAGTGGCGCTGACTAACCCTTACACACGGGAGCCCTTCACAACTGTGGACGTCGAGGGCTAATGCAGGTACGAATATACAGGGACGAGCCGAAACAGAACCAACAGAAATGCAGGAACAAGAAGGAACCCCGCCACACACCCCGCTACCCAACGCCACACCAACGCCCGAGCCCACACAGTGCGCCGTCTCAAAGTCTTTGCCGGTTCGTTGCTACCCGGTCGGGCTTACAGCTCACTCCTTACTCACCCTTCCCCCAGTCCCGCCAAATCAACCACCCCAAGCTAGCCCTCATCAACAAATACCGCGTCCTCCGAATACTAACCCGGCCCCGTCACAATCTACAGCAATGACTGCGATCGAGTGGAGCCCCACGACTAGCGCAACCGAGCACGCTTGTTACAGAAAGATGTGCCAACCCCGATATGTGGTTAGCACATAACCGGGTGGCGTTACGGGTGCCCTGCGCTGTAGCGGGGATAGGCCCGTAGGGTGGTACATCTAGATCATAGGTCCTTTGCCCCGGTTTACATTCGGGCGGGGGTGGGCGGTAGAGTCCGGATTTGATGCGGAGTGCGGAGGGAGGGTCTTGCTGGATGAAGGGGACAAGTGTGGTGGGCCCCGCCGGCGGTGGAGGAGAAGTAGAGCGCTGGAGCAGGAGTAGTGGGGGTGAGGTCGTGGGGTGGGACATAACAGGACGGCTCCCAATCACCGGCACCGCGGGAATGGGGGTTACACCGACAGGCCGGCGGACCAGTAAAGGCAGCGACAGACTCGTTAGGTGTAGATGTGGGCCCTGGGCGGGGCGGAAAGATCCACCCCCCCCCCCAGAGTACATGTCGGAGGAACTAACACGCAGCACGCCTTAGTGGACAGAATAGTTCGCACTGCGTCGATCAAGCAGCCCACGGCCAAATGGCAAGGGATGCTTAGAATAAATTAATACCGGACATGTAGGGGATGTAGCGGAAACCCATAAACCCTACGGTACAATTCTTTGGTGTAAATTGTCCTTCTTACCCCGCTCCTACGGATGGATATCACCGCAAGATGCCGGTAAAGACTACCTTTCATCTCCCGGTGAGAATATACCCACTAATTATCCCCCGGTTGAGACATACACCCTCCCGGAGAAGTATCTTTCGAGGAGGGTTTTCCCGGTTTTAGACCTAGGTTACTGATTTTAAGCTTTATCTCCCATGGAAAAGATAAACTACCCCCCTAGTACCAAACAGCCCTATAAGAAAACAAGACCCATTTATCAAACATTACCACATAGCTAATAACAGCCAAGCTAGCCCCACCCCCGACCAATACTACTCCCTGAGGCTTGTTGGGTGTAATCAAGTCACCTCAAAGACTAACACCACCTACTTTGAAAGCAATATACAAGTACTAAGGATGTAGTAGGCCTTAAGGAGACGTACACCACTGCTGCATGCGGCGGCCAAACCCTTGCGGGTGTCATGTGCTGTTGAAGCGAAAGGAAGAGATCGTTATGTGACCTCGAATCAGGAGTTAGGTGGTTATCTGTATCCATATAGGTGCGGATCGACCGAGCAGGACACGTATAATGGCAGGCATCAAACACCCATTATTTGAAGTGCCAAACATCACAAGTGCACCATCAATAAATTAAATAAAGAAAAAAAAATCATAAGTGCGCCGGTAGAGCACCGAGTGATAGACCATGACTAAACATCCTGCAGGGCGCTAGTGGGGTTGATTGTCAGATACACTCTCGGGAGATCTAGATGACATGCACCAGTGGGAGAAGTCACGGACAAGAAAGACAGACAACGAGAAAACCAATACTATCATAGATCATGAGTCAACTAGTGACGGGCACGAGGCTGGACAGGACTAGACTTGGACAGGACTTGTCTTGTCTTTTATCTATGCACTCTGGTCTCGGGGGTCTGAAGACAAGGGCCCGCTCTTGACAAAGCCCCGAGACTTCATGGTCCTGTGACTTTGGTGCCGGGGGGGCGATATTGCCGAACCCTAACCCTGGTCTGGATATCTCTAGACTCAACTCTTTTCCTCTGTAAAAGGGGGCTACGGGAATATTAGCCTTGGCCTTGGGTACAACGGTAATCACTACGCGATGTAGCGTGCTACCTCAACAGGGAGTAAAGGTTGCTACGATTATTGTCCGCTCTATTCATAACTGCCCTAGGATGCTAGATGTATATATTGGTGGCATGAGACAAGACACGTCTAATGATAATACGGGGATTGGGATTATAGAGGTCAGGCATTGCATAGATCAATTAGGCTAGGTTGCCTGACCGTGTCAGGAACGGGATATCTGCGATTTAGGAAATACATACTGTACCGGTCAATGAGGCTGGGCCGGACGTCAGGTGTTGGAGGAGCTGGTAATTGTCCCAAAAAAGGACTATCCTGTTAGAGACTTTGAGGGGTTTTGATAACACCTAGATCGGTTAGAAATACTTCATGTTGTCCCAAATTTGATTTTCATAGGTACGTCAGGAGGAATAGTCTATAGGCTCTACCAACGAAATGTAAACAAGAAATTTTTCTTAGCCAATGTAAGATTGTGAGAAACAATCAGAACTAGGGGTCGTGAGAATTTTGTCCTAATATGCAGTCAGAGGGCATCCTGTACCAACATAAAATTAGTCAGAATCTGCTTGTACCAAATCCAGCGGCTGTCAGAAATGGTGGACTGTCCCAACCTCATTGACCGGTACAGTATTGCATGGTGCTTGCAGGGGTCAGTTTAAAGGCTTTTGAGGCTTGCCTCCTGCGTTTCTAAGTCATTTCCGGTACGCAGAATGGCATGTGACCGAGTGATATTTTGTGACTATTAAATTATAAGTCACTGGATTGTCACTTTTTTGCTATAAAGAGAGGAATGCGTAGAAGCAAATGTGGGTTTAGTAAATAGGCATCCGCATCGGTGGAGGAATTTCACCAGCTAATCGCGTCTGGTGGGTCGTCACTTCTCTCAACTATTTTCCCGTTATAGCTCTACGGTACAGGTGCCTCTCTTTTTATGTAGTATAGAATACGGTGGATGGATATCCGGCGATAGAACGAGCAGACACATCTTTCTAGTAGCCAATAGGCTGACGCTTAAGGACACGTGATTAGGTCACGAGGAACTAGTATATATATATAGTCAGGAACATCTTTAAAAGTCTATATACTATACACACAGCCTGAGATGCAAGCCACGTGAACTCAAGTCAATAACTCCCAATATACCGGAACAACCTCACTACTCCCACGAGGCTCCTCCGGAACGATCATATCTTCAGGTGACTCCGCAGCGCGTGCACACGCCTTAGACACTGCATGCACGGTGGGGTGGGTCAACTGCGCTGAATGCGAATGGGCTGGTTGTAACGTTTCTTGGTTTCTAATAGACCTTGAATATATGATAAAGAAGACGGGAGTCCTAAGGTATGAAGTATAAATAAATATAAAAAAATAAGATAGTAGTCTTAAACCCTAACCCCCCTGTTGCGCTAGCAGGTTTACTGGGTACTTTTTCCGTTTTCCGTTATTATTAATCATGATGGGTATGCACGTGATCGAGTGATGGGACATGACGAGAGATAGTTCTCGAGACATCCCCTCCCTTCGATGATAATATATCATGAGCTTAGGCTACAGTGGAGTGTCCGAAATAGATATTCGTGGCCTAATAACGGTAGCTCTACTGCCATGGAGCGGTCGTGGGGACCTCCGAACGCTATCGCCCGGCACGCCGAGACATGGACACAATCTGGCGCAGTGCTGTTTATACAAACAAGGCACATGCCATACCGAGTTTGGGATTAATATAGGTAGTATTTATAATAGAATCTTCTACAAGACGATGAAAATTGATGCCAAGACAACGAATATATACTACACTAAATTTTGTCCATGTCCCCGGGCGATACAACCTTTGTCCATTAGAATTGGGGATAATTGGATGATGGGTAGTTGAAGACCGGCCTCGTTTTGGAGGTTAAACTAGGTTAGAGTAGTCCCGTATCTACCCGGGCTGGAAGGAGCTAGAGGCCAGCGAAGCTAATTGTCTAATGAGGGTTCAAGAATGGAATATGAGGGGAATTGTATATAGGTCACTCTTGGACTTCGGAAGAGCACGGAAAGTAGAGCGGGGAGGCCGTTAGAATTCCAGGAAATATCAAGCGAGACAATGTGACTGGAGGGAAGGTAAGGTCTCAAATGGGTGCTGAGGAAGAAACGCGCTTAGTAGGAGATCAGACGAACAACCAAAGGACAGCCCACCATGTTGGAGCACCGGTTTAGGATAGGAAATATACTAAAAGAGCACCGACATGTCCCAACGGCCCCGGAGGCCGGGAGTGGGGGAAACCGTCTACTGGCTGCGGGGATGGCCGGAAATTCACTAGTAGGGCAGTGTATCCTACAGGCTATGCCCGCAGAACAAATAGGGAAAGTAGAAAGGTGTATGTAAGGCTGATGAGGTTGATCAATTGAGTAAAAAAAAGGATTACAAAGGCAGCGGCGCCCTAAGAAAGCGTTCCCATTCAGACATTAGTAAAGAATAACACAACTCGGGTATTTAAAAGGTCTTCTCACCATCGGAGAAAAAGCTTCATCAGGGGGGAGAGGATATTTGGAAGTAATCATAACTAGGAGGAACTCCCTGATCTCCCAGCCGGAGGGGCAGGTCCAATACCAAAGAAAAGGGTGCAGGCGGGATGAGTGAGCTGATAAAGGCCACTTGATCGCCGGATGAGGGCGGAACAGCAAGGTGCTGATAAATAGCATCAAAACCGAACTATGACCCTCAGGTGAGTGCAGGTGCTCCATAAATAGCCCCCCAATCATTGGTCATCTGGATGATTACTAATCAACCGTCCTACCACACCTTCCTACTCTAGGCACCCCATGATAGATCGACAATCGATACGAGCTCCACCTCACATCCCCCCATTTCACACCAGCTATCGGTTGACAGGTTCCGAGCTGCAGGCACCTCCTAGTCGGTACGGGTCAAGCTTTTGACCCCGCGAGATCATTCAACAAGTATCACTATTTCACTGATTGAGTGGTATCCGAGTCTCGTATTAAACCCCAGGTGCGCTGACTGTGTTGTACGACAATAGCCATCTGGTGAAGACGGACCGTCCCACAGCGTTTTCTGAACATAACTGCCACCTGGTGCCATAGAAAGAGGGTAGGCTCGGCGTTTAATTTTCGTTTTAGGGAGAATACGAAGTTGCGAGTAATCATTCTCATGGCCATATCACTTCCGGATCTGCTGGCACCAGCGGTCAAGGGGTTGCTTCTCGCATGACCTGGGGCAATACGTACCATGCGGGGGCTTGGAGGATCTTCGCTCGGGTATGGGCAGTCAGTCCTTGAGACATAGGGAGAAACACGTATAAATTCACCGACTCCCACTGTTGAACGCAATTCCTCACTCTGCTCATCATCAGAAACAGTCTCCTCTAGCACCTCGCTCTCTTAACCTCTATACTTCCCAAGTCATACCACATCAACACCCGACCTAGTCACCCATAATGCGCTTCTCCATCTCCATCCTTCCTCTTCTACTCACCCTCGCCGCCGCGCTCCCTACCGACCTCGCCCCCCGCCAGGAAGACACATCCTGCACCTGCCAACCGCAGTTCGAGGCAGGCGACTACTGCGGCACCTGCGCGGGCTTACGCGGCTTCGTCGTCTTTGAGATTGGTGACTGGAACCGTCAGACGACGCTGTTCCACTGCACCGGTGATGGCTCGGGCGGCTGCTACGGTATCGGGTATCATGAGAGCTGCAACGTTACGTATACACCATGCGGGCCAAACTTCCCTTGAGTAATTCGACGCTAGATGGGGTGGGGGAAGGTGATTTAAGGGGTGGGGCTTGATTGGTTCGTTGTGGGGTCTGGTTGTGTTGCGCAGGCGGTGGTGATAGTAGGAACTTTTTGTATATTCTTGAGGGTGGAGGGAGAGGTCATTTGTGGATGAAGTAAAATATACCACTTGCTTCCCTCCATAGCTTTAGGTTCCTGCCCATGTAGTCACTTGGTCGTGCGTTAGACAAGTTCAGGGTTAGGGTTGAATACTGGGAAGAGAGGATAATTGCTCGCGCCAAACTAGGCCCATGCTAGTCTAAGATTGGACTAAAATAGATATAAGACTTTGCTTGCTCTCTACAGGAGCCTGCCTACTTTCCTCCTAGGTGAGTGATGTGTGGTCTCCTGTACGAGTAAGGCAGTCTTAGTAATATGTTCAGCTGGGCGGTTACCCTGTACCGGCTCCCCCATGGCCATAAAACACACCTTCCATATTTACTTGTTTAACATGTGAGGGAAAAATCAGATAAAGGTTAAGCCACAAACCACTCTTCAATACAATTTCATCCTATATCTCCAGATATATTCTCATATACCAAAAGGAACCAGGTAATCCGGTATCCAGGACACCTCCGATTTGCCCATTTCACCTTTCTATATATATATCCCTTAGTCTGTGATCAGTAAAATGCTGACCCCCGGGCCCCCAAGAAGAAGCAAATTTTGTGTAGCTTTACCAACAGATCCCGTTATCGCCCTAATCAAATACTGGATCATCCTCATCCCAATCTGATTCATCTAGCTCTATTATAGGGGGGTCAGCATCGACAGACTAAGGGATAGGGCCTAAGGCAAGCAACTGACCAGCGGGTTCAGAATCATATGACAGGCGCACCCTGGCACCGTTTTTACGTAGCTCCCGGAAAATATCCGTGTGTCCCGCTTCTCTCGCGGCGATCAAGGCGGTGCGGCCGTTGTAGTTGCGCATGTCCAGAAAGGCGCGAGATTTAATTAGCTCCCGGACGATTTCCATGTGCCCCGCGCCAGCAGCGGCGATCAAGGCGGTGCAGCCGTTGGAGTCGCGTATGTCCAGAGAGGCACGAGATTTAATTAGCTCCCGGACAATTTCCGTGTGTCCCTCGCGTGCCGCGGCGATCAAGGTGGTGCAGCCGTTGGAGTCGGGTATGTCCAGAGGGGCACGAGATTTAATAAGCTCCCGGACAATTTCCGTGTGTCCCCCGCGCGCCGCGGCGATCAAGGCGGTGCTGGAGTCGCCCATGTACAGGGAGGTGGCCGAGCCGGTACTTCGAAGCAGGCTCCTAGTAACCCCCATATGCCCCGCACGACCGCGGTCGTCTACACTGGCACCCTTTCGAAGTAGGCTCCTAATAATCCCGATATGCCCCGCGCCAGCCGCGGCGATCAAGGCGGTGCGGCCCATAAGATCGCTCGTGTTCACACCGGCACCCTCTTGAATTAGCTCCTGGACAGCTTCTGTGTGTCCCCCACCTGCCGCAGCGATCAAGGCGGTGCAGCCGTGACCATCGCGCTCGTCTACACTGGCACCCTTTCGAAGTAGGCTCTTAATAACCCCGATATGCCCCGCGCCAGCCGCGGCGATCAAGGGGATGCGGCCTATAAAACCGCTCGCGCCCACACCGGCACCCTCTTCAATTAGCACCTGGACAGCTTCTGTGTGTCCCCCACCTGCCGCAGCGATCAAGGCGGTGCAGCCCTCACCATCCCACTCGTCTACACTGGCACCCTTTCGAATTAGGCTCTTAATAATCCCGATATGCCCCGCGCCAGCCGCGGCGATCAAGGGGGTGCCGCCCATAAAACCTCTGGTGCCCACACCGGCACCCTCTTCAATTAGCACCTGGACAGCTTCTGTGTGTCCCCCACCTGCCGCAGCGATCAAGGCGGTGCGGCCCTGACCATCGCGCTCGTCTATACTGGCACCATTTCGAAGTAGGCTCCTAATAACCCCGATATGCCCCGCCCTAGCCGCGGCGATCAAGGGGGTGGGGCCGCAAACGCCCCCCTCGCTCACCTTGGCACCCTTATTAAGTAGCATCTCAGCAGTTTCGATATGACCCGCGCCTGCTGCGGCGGCCAATGCGGTGCGGCCATCATAACCCACATAGTTTATATCGGCACCATTTTTAAGTAGTAGCAAAGCTGTTTCTGTGTGCCCCCCTTCTGCCGCGGCAATCAGGGGGTTTTTGTGGTTGTTTGGGGTTCGGGTAGCCTTGACATTTGAACCGACTGTATTCTGTCCTTTGTCTGCGCCTAATTGCATATCGTTCCCATTCACATCAACTCCACTCTCCAGTAACATAGAAACAATATCGGTATGCCCCTCTTGGGCTGCGGCGTACAAAGGCGACTCGTCCGAAACGGCACTTTGGTTCCCCACGCAGGTTCCAAGCCCAAGAATCTTCGAAGCGATCAAGGTATGGCCTTTCCTCGCCGCCAGTACCAACACCGAATAAAGGGTGCTCTTATTGATCTTCGTCATATATGAAGTATCTGCCGTCATTAATGCCATGACCACCTCTATACGGCTATTAACTTCCATAACTTCATCTAGAAACTCCAGTATGCAGCCATGACCGCCTTCGGTTGCAAGCCGATAGGCCTCAGTGTCTCTCTCAGTATCCGCCCCAATAAAAGATCGTGTATTCTGTAGTACAATTGGCCACCCCGACCTCGCTGCCTGATAGAACATGCCTTTAAGATCATCGAGGCTGTCAGAGCCTATACCATCAACCGATAGGAGGTCGAACATCGCGCGGAATTTAGATTGATTGAATTCGTTGCCCACCTGGCTAGTCCTGGACAACGCTACAAGGGGGAGATTGTCGCTCGCCATAAGAGTATTCAAGAGATTCCGTAGATCTCTTGAGATGGGATTAGACGTCTCTCGCACGTGTTGGTCCCAATATTGAAACATATAAAATCCTTTAGCAGCAGATTGCCATTTTCCTCCCGTTGTGGGGATAAGCTTGGAATTGAACTCCCTACACAGCATGTATTGTATCGACAACTTGGCGATCAATGCATTTTGTCCTCTGATAGCAACTCGATCAGATCCCAGGAGAAATTCCAGCGCGCTGGAGTGAATGAGCCGTACGGAGTCATTATCGACTGTGAGGAACCCACAACAGGCTTTTACAATGTCATCCAAACGCTCCTGGGATTCGAGCTGGGTAGCACTGTAGTTTCCTGATCTGATGGCTACGCCGATTACTAGTTCCTCTGGTCGCAAAGGCCGTTTTGCAGTTGATACCCAAAGTAGTGCTCTGTGAGCTACAGCTGTCTTATCTGGGTCTTGTTCATCGATTTTCCGGAACATCCACCGATACAATCCTTCGAGATCTAACCGCACAACTTGTTTAAAAGATCCGTCTGAAATCTTATATAACATATAATCGAGCTGAAGCTTTAACCAAAGGAAACTTCGGTAACTATGAGTCACTACTTGCTTATAGCACCAATATGGAGTGGTCTGAAATACCTCGGGCGCTGCAGAAACATTTTAAGCACAGCACTACTGAGACTGAGGTGAGACAATCCGGCGTGTTCCGAGAGACACGATCCAAGTCTCTGAAGGATGTAGTCTGTGATCTCACCTTCCGGATGTGTGATCTTGAGTGTCGATAGATTCTTTGCTCTGGAGACTAAGAACTTTTTGATATACGGTTCTTCAGAGCTAGTGAGCAGTACTCTCACTGGACAAGTTGGTACCCCTGCCTCTTGAATCTGTATCAAGTATTCCAGGAGCGCCTCCGTCGTACTCCTATTACACTCGTCCAACCCGTCGAACACAAGTATTACATTTTTAACACAATCCTTCAAAATCGACTGCAAGCGCATCTTCTGTGAGGAAATACTTAGAGATAAGTATCTGTCCCGTTGGGCAAGTGGAACTGCTCCCTGTTGAGCTTGAGCCCCCCAATGTACGAAGCCAGTCTCAAGCTGCTCTGCAATCATGAATAGGATTGTAGCAAGGTTTTGAGTATATTCTTGTTGACGTTCAAGGAAGATAAAGGCAATTCTAGAACCCATCCTTTGGTAAGCTTTGCCACACATCTTCTCTATGAATAGCGACCTGGTGGTATGGTCAGCTGCCGAAATGTAGTACCGTTTGGGATATACTAACGTAAGAACGGTCTTTCCAACACCGGCTACGAATATTAGTATATAGGTCGTTTAAGAGATGAATTGCGAACAGGATACCTACATGGTCCATAGCACCAAAGGAGTTTGCCCGAAAACGGCCTCAAAAGGGATAGTACTTCTGGTGATTTCATAAACCAAAGTCCCGTAGACCGGTGCCTTTTCTTATATATTCTCCTCTGATCATTCCAAAGGGTAGTTCCTGGCGGGAGCCAATAGAAAAATCTCTGATTTTCCCCTGGAGAGTCGTTAGAATCATCGGTCAACCTAACCTATACAGTTCTCTGCACCCCCGCAAGTGGAGTGGATAAATGTAAAAGTGGTTTTACCATTAAGCTTTTCACAGTGCTCTTCTGTATCGCGACCAGCCGCTCCGCTCTCTTCCGAGGCTGTTCCGGGATGTCCTTGATCATCATTTTGGTGAGATATACTAGGATCTGACCCTACTTGTACTCTCTGCTCCCCAACCAAAGACGATGATAGCTCAAACAGGGTATCTAGAGTATCACTGAGGTCTTCGATCCAGTCCTGCTCCCCTATTTCGAGATTGGAGAAGTGGCCAGCAGCTTGGGGATAGTGCTCAACGACCTTCTCAAGTGAGTCCACCAGTTGGTTGCCCGTTTCTTCATCGCCATCTGTGATTGTTAGCAATTTGTAAGTCTCAGTGAGTGGGGGCATTACGTGCTCCATAGCCTACCACTATACATACGCCTAATGATGCGATAAGAAGTGTTGTAGGTTCTTCCAAGTCTGCTGAACGGTGTAGGACTTCGTCAAGGGTGTGATAGTCCTCTTCGCCGGACTCGGTAGTTTGAGATCGGAATGCATGAGCCCAAAGTGTGAGACGTCCGAGCTGATAGCGCAAGGCATGCTCTGTCCGATTATCCTGCGCTGGAGCTCTCGACTCTGAACATTTTCTGAGATACGCAATGGAAGACTTGAGGACCGTGCTCGCAATACCGCTAGTCCGTGGTAGATCCATTCTGGTGTTGGTATGACTCAAGCAGTCCTGTTGGTGCGTACAGGCTCCTAGGCTCTTGCCTAACTCTGAATTTTCAATAGATGAGACGAAGCCTTAAGTGGTATATTTCAACTTTCTTAAGCGCTGCCGAGGTGGTGATGTTAGCAATACAAGTAGTTGCCAAGACAGGAATCCCGAAGATGATAGCTTGGCATGCAGTCTCTTGCCCCTCATTCCTACACCAATAGATTTCGTATAGACTTCATGGGTTCTCAGGGGCGGTTCAGACGGAATTAATTGCTCATTCATCTCAGAAGCTGACGGTCACCCGAGGTACCTCGATTCTAACTCCAAATCTCTTCTGAATGACATTGATATGGCCCGGCTGCTAACTCGGGGCAGACTGCTTATACCAATCAACATGGCCGAACTAGCGATCGGGATAATCCCGCTGATTGGGATGGCTTTCAAGGGGTATAGTCATTTACGGGACCTAAAGTCGGATTATCAAACTTTCGACAAGGACCTAAAAAAGGTTGTTGACCGTATATATTTCAGAGAAGTTATATTCCGAAATTTGGTGGTAGGGCTCTTCAAGAGCGCCGCCATTCCAGAATCGGCGCGACTCTCCATGTTCGACAACCTAGATAGCCGTGATTGGGAGCTACCGATTTGCGACATCATGTTAACCGAGACTCTGGGCGGAAGCGCATATCCTGTGAAGAAGGTGATCTTGGGGATCGTGAAGAAGCTTGAAGAGGTGAAGGCGCTTCTTCCACTCGCCACTGCATGCAGCGATAACTTTGTCGTACGACGCCCTCAAAGTACTGAGATTATTCAAGCGGTGAGTAACTCCAGCAAGAGATGAAAGGGGGACGGCCACTAATATTCCTATAGTCGGTGCTTGAGAGGCTTTGGAGACATGAATGGCTTAAACCAGCACGTCAAGAAACACTTCCCCGGGGGAATAGTGAACGGAGGATAAGGCGGCTTAAGAGAGGAGAGCTCACACGCCTTAAGGAGCTATCCGAGGACCTTCTTGAGGATGTATATACACTTCAAAGTCTACTCGCATCCATTGAAATGTCACCAAACCTTTCTGGGCCAACTCGACAAGGTTCCAAAAGTCCCCCAGTAGCTGAAAGCTCCGGTCCAGATGTTACCGATCTTTTGTCTGTACAGGCGAAGTCTCTGGCATTGCATAACCTCGTATTCAAGGTTCTCATGTGTGGCTGTCATGCAATCCACTTGATGCTTGATGGTAGATACGAGGCTACCAAGAATTCATCAAACGGGAAATCACTAGCCGAACCTTACCCTCAGTTCGTTTTCCAGCTCAATTTCGGTCTGGAGATGCCGATTAGTATATCCTTTGTGTCCACGCAGTCCCACACTAGTAATATAGCTTCAATTGCTCATTGCACAGACCGTGAGATATGTAAAGAGGTAGCATCGATGGGTATGGAGGATGTAAAACTTATTTCCCCAACAGCTGGGACCAATCGCGATGGATTCCTTCTGCGTCGCACTTCGTGCCTACAACTAGCGTGCCTTCCAAGCTCGGTCAACACCCATCAGAATGTATCAAGGAATCGCTCAATGAACTTTCTTACGATCCAAGAGCTGATCCAGTACAAAAATATCGATTTAGCTACGCCAGACCAACTTCGACTAGCAGGAAGGTTATCATGCACCCTTATGTCCTTATACTCTTCGCCATGGGTCAAAGGTTGGAATGTTAAGAGTATTGGGTTCTTTGAAACGTTAGAAGGTCCCATCGCAAAGTTTGGCAATTGGACACCATACCTTCTCCTCAGCCCAGAATCCCAGAAAAGCCCCTCTACGGACAATCCGAGCTATATAGATGAGGATCTATATTCGTTTGGGTTAATTCTACTCCAGATCGGAAGTTGGAAGATACTCCAGCGCTCGGATCGAGAACTGCCGAGAATACACCACTATCTACACTGCGCTGCAAACAAGCTAGGGCCTTATTACGAGGGTCTTGTCCGCGAGTGCCTTGGTATCGGGAGTGGGGGTGCCATCGATCTCCGGGAATCTAGTAGGCTGAAAGACTTTCTGTCTCGTGTTTCGAAGCTTGAAGAGATTGCACAGAACTTTGGCTGAGTGCGTGACCTATGTAAATATTCCTATCTTATTTAAACTTATATGTAGTGGCAGAGTACGATGCTTTCTGAAGTTTATCTAGTCCCATGGCGTGTGTTTAGGTATTTATTATCTAGCACCACCCCCGGACAGCCTGCGGTGATCACAGCTTAGCGAAAACATTCCCGTAGCAAGGCGGCTAGAATAGGTTTGTGCCACCGCCTCCACTGCAACCGACCTTTAATGCTAGAGACACAATATGGCGCCCTTACAGCAGGCTCAGACAATACTAGAATAGAAACGACTAAGGATACTAGATCTACCCATGGAACCGGTTCCCATCAATACATTGTCTCATCTTTTTATGAGTATCTTCAATCAACGCATTTCTGACCTCTGCAAGTATTGCGCTCCACCCCTCCACCCAGGCTCGCTTAGTTAATTGGGTTGTATTGGGAAAATTGGGAAAAGGTTTGCCCAACGCTATTTTGGCCCTTAGAATATCCCCAACCTTCCCAATAGGGTTGAAGTCTGGCGAGACTATAAAATATTAGCTTTAAATTATTGATAAGGAACGAGACCCCCTACATGGAAGCCAGTTTACTTTGTTTTCACTATTTTTTTGTATGATGAAAATTGAGGTAATTTGCTTGGTGGAGACTAGCTCCATCTTTCATGAGGGTAACATACATAGGGACCCGGGCTCACATCTATTCCGGAGTAACTAAGACTACGCGGAGCAAGAGACGAAGAAGACGACGCAGGGGAGACCGGAATTAATTAAGGTCGTAATACAGAAGAAATTATTAAACCTTTGCTTTATGAATTTTGTATGAATATGGGGGGGGGGTCAGAGGAGATAGGAGAGAGTATTAATGGAGGATGGGGGGGGGGGGGGAGTTCATAGCCGTCATCATGTTGAAGCCTATCATAAGAAGATAGGTATTAATAAAGTAGGCTTGCCCGAATGTAAATCCCAAATTAAAAAAACCCGGAAATATGATAGCTGATATTGGATAGCTTCACCTGACTTCAACCCTATCGAGATCGCTTGGAATATGATAAGAAAAAAGATACCTGATAAAAGACCATTTCCTTCTACTAAAGAAACTACAAAACAGGCTTGGATTGAAGAACTTGAATGTAACTCTATTGCTGTAGAAACAACCAATCATCGTATTTGGGGAGTAAATGGCAGATTAAGAGAGTGTGAGAAACAGAAAGGGAAAAACCTATTCCCTGGGTTAAAACAATTGTATTTATTCCATTTTGCCCATCTCACTCATTCTTTGTTGCGTTGTTGCAACCCACATGGTCTTCCGACTACATAATTCATGCGCGAGGAGACGAACTTAGACGAGCTTAGACGAGCCGAATATGGCCTGTCACTCTCCGGAAGCGTAAGACGCACCCAGACGAGGATTTTGGGGTTGCTGCGTCCGGGAGAGGGTGTCTCGTCTTGGGCAGACCTATTGCCGACGTAATCTGTCCAACTTGCCGAGTTTGCAAGTCTAAGTATGTAGGCATGGGTTTCTGAATACTCGTGGCTTTGTTCTCTCTCCAGCCCGCCGACACTTGTGCCTTATAGGGTGGTTTCTGTTTGGTGTATCTCATGGTAAAGCTTAGGGGATATCGGAATGGACTTCTCTGATTGGTGGAAAACACGAAAGAGAGAGGAGTGCGTTCGTGTTTCAGGTTTGCCAGCACATGTGTTTCAGGATCCCGCACATAGGTGAAAACCTCAGAATAGTCAAGTTATCTATGCGGTCTGAATACCAATTTCTAAAAATGCCACAAGAAAAAGCTACCTTTGAAAAACACATATCAGGTGCGAATGACGACCTATCCACTGAGAGTATTTGACCGTCGCTGAAGCTTTAGAATTGCATGTACTTGCTTCAAGCACTCTAAGAGATATTGAATGGGAAGAGGAGAAAGCAGGAATGTCGAGTTGACCAGCAGATATTCAGTCCGGCAGAGAAAAATGCGATTAATGGATGGATTCTAAAGCTTGATAGCTGGGACTTCCTCTGAAACATCAATATGTAAAAGACATGGCAGTTGATTTTATTTCGAGCCACGGAATCCAGAGTCCGAGTATTACGAAAAACTGGCTTCGATTTCTGCTACGGCATTGAGACTTAAGTTTAAGATTCTGACCTAGCCCGAGTGGGATTTCATGATTCATCACTAAAATGCCGAGATGGACTACATAACCTTAAATGGCGGGAATCATTAGCAGCTTTATCATCTTATGGGGATGGGGATGGTGAAATCCATCATGAGTTCAATCGGCTACCAATGCGGATAACCACATGTCACTCTGGGCCCCCGCATCCCAGATCTCCTGTTCTGGTGAAGCCCTACACTCAACCATCCCCCTTTAGCCGCCCGCTGGCTTGCGTTACCTCTTGAATGAGAGCAGCCCTAAACTGTTCTACGACTTATTGAGTGTTGGATTTTGAGTGATAGAGGCTACCTAATCGGGTATAGCCGGTCAAAGCTAGTACCGGGTGGACCGCGCGTCCCTTGAGCACTACGTCAGCTACCGTGTCTAGGCCGCGGGTGGTTTTTAGAGTACGTACCTTGAATTAGCGATTTAGTTTCGTGATTCACTTCCGGTTCTCTTTTGTTGACCGTCGTAAGAGGTGGGGTTTGGTCCGTCAAGACTAATGAGATCGCTTGTAGTTGCAGTACTTCATTTCTTTGAGCGAGAGTACAGTTATATTATAAGACTTAACTCTCAATTACCAGTTAAAAGACGACGCCATAACCGTGAGGCTACATGCGAGTATGAATTAAACAAAAAAAAAACTAGTTAAAAGACAGCCCATAGCCATACCAACAAACACGACGGCTGGCCGCATCTTAGACTCCCAAACCGATTCTGCTTGTGAACTTATTATTGATACGTGTTTAACCCACTAATGGTTGACCACTGAGTACCAGAGAATATTCTAGCACGTCACCACTAAGCCCACGGAAGGCTATCCAATTCAGCACAGTGATAGTATGAACGACATAGGGTTAGGGTTTAAATCATAGACCCGAACAAGGTACTCAATGGTGACAGAATATATTAGTGAAAGGCAGCGTAGGCGTTCTCTCGCTGGTCTTGGCCATTTGAGGATTTTTTGTGTGATTCCCGATGAAGATTTCTTTCGTCTGGTGTCAATCGGCTAGATATGTGCCATCGGACAAGTTAGTTTTAGGACGCCGGCCAAGAACATCAACCTCCTCAAAGATAATCCATCCTTTTAGTAATTACTAATTTGCCACCCCCACGAGCGAGTGATCGATAATATCCGTGAAGCGTACAATGCTCTTGCTTTTTACCAAAGTCATATGTTGGCAATAACCAGTAAGTAAATTCCCCCCAACTAGTCTTTGCTGCTCAATTAAAATTCTCGATCCGTGTCGAAGGTCACTCATCAAGTCGGCGTGCTCTGCCGATCATAAACCTGGTTAATCAATCGATAAATCACTTGATCGTATGTGCATCACAGATTCTCACTCGCTTCTTTCCACAGCGGCCTTCCTAAACCGTGCATAACGGAGTATTGGACCATACATCTTACACAGTATTCGAGCGTCCCAAAGAAGCCCTGTTAGGATCGCAATTCACAAGTAGGACGCAAACTCAAAACGGCGCGGGTTTGCATAGAATGGGGAGCGTAGACCGTAAAAATTCTTCAGCTATAAGAGGGGCAAGGATTTCCGCCAGAGTTGAAAGGAAACCACAAAGGACCAAATAATTGCCTACTTATCTGAGCTCGGCGCTTGATTTTGCTACAAGTAAGTAAGTACCCATCCATCAGAGTCCACAACTAAAGTACCCACAAGTAACGTACTGTAGCCGATACCCAAACCACTATCACCACACGCTCCCCCGAACCAAAATTAACCTCCTGGATTACCAGATGGCCACCGAAATTTCTGCCATTGAGTTCAGGACCCAGGCTGTTGCCACAATCGAGGCAACCATTAAGCAGATCCTCGACCGCCACAAAGATTACTGGGACCAGCTCGACAGGCTCAACGCCAGGTCCAGCGACCAGAGTGTGGAGCTCACAAGCACTGAGGACAGAAATATTGACCTTAAGCGGAGTACCATCTTCAAGGAGATGTTGGAAAACAAGGACCTTCTGGCGGACTACGATGCGCGCTTGGTGAAGGCCAGAAAGGAGCTCGAGAAGGATCCTGGGAAGGTTAAGGATACCAGTGGGAAAAAATAGGATGGGTCTGTTATGAGTCTCTGCCGGTACTGTTGCTGGTATGACCCCACCTGCTCTTTGTGCCCGTTTTTGGATAGCTCGCACGAGCGAACATAGTGAATAGTTCTGTGGGCGGGAAGGAGACTAACTTCAACTTATGGGGTTAGGTCTTCTCATAGTAGGATGCATATACACCAGTCCGCATGCTTATCTTTTTTTTTTGTTACATCATTTATTGGATCTAGCCCTTAGGCCATGGCAATTCGCATGCTTATCTGGTGCATAGTAATAATTGTGTGTAGATGATGGTTTTCTTAGTGGTAGTGTAAGGGAGTGAGGTGAGGGTCTACTTTTACTCTAGGTAGTTGCCTAGTGTTGTGGCATTCCGAATGATTTGTTAGCTACGGTTAGTTGGGGTAATTTGCGGCCGAGTCCCTTGACCTAAAAACAACGTTCTTGCGGGACCGTATCGAAAGGATACGGGGGGCTGGATATTAGTCCGAGCATATATTACCCGATGGCGTAGCTGCGAAGAGTTGAGATAGGTTATTATCTCAACTAAGCTTTGATTTTCTTCTATCCATCATTCTTTTTTTCCTTTTTTTCTTTAATCTATGGGTGTGGCTTTGATTTTCAGGTCCAACCATTTGCGAATTGATGCACACCAAAAATCAACAGATGGGGCAGTAGATTCGTTATAGGATCTATTTCACCATAGCAAAATTATCCATTTTTTTCCTTCTCTTGCTAGATTATATATGCAGATTTATAGCGATATCTTTCACTCATTTGCCACCTAGACGCCATCCCTTAGCTGGGAGTAGTATGGATATAGAACGAATTACACTAGTCAGGAACCGACTGTATAGTATGGTTAGTGCGTACCATGCGGGAATCGAGTTCTATCTAGCAGTACATCTATCATACCTAGGGGCGTCTGTGGATATGCTAAAGGAATCTTTGACATACCTTTTGAGCATGAAACAAGCGAACCCCGGCCCCTGGTTACTAGAAGAGAACAGCTTTTGGATAGCATGCACTCCTTGATTATCAACGCTCGTCTCGCGGATCATAAAGCTCGCAACATTTGTTGGTGATGGCGGTACAGATCATATCCGAATACTCCCACTTACATCAGAATGACTACCAATCTATATTCCGGGTAAACGCTGCTATTGTACATGGCACTAGCTGTACTGAGGTTATATGCATAAGTATTGCTCAGCAGCTAGTACCAGAAGACGCTAGAATAACACACGTATTACCGAAATATCGACCAATGTCAAACACATCCTGACGGAATGCTCACAGATGGGAGGCCAGAGCGAAACACGAAGAGTAGGGTAACATCAAGAGACTACTGTGGGCCCAAGAAGAGACAGGAGCGGTACTGGAAATCTGGAGGGCACACATGAGTAAATGGCAGGAGAGACGAGAGAGAGGGAGAAAGAAGGAGAAAAGGAGGACGTGAGAGAAATCCGATATGGGTGGGGGAAGCTAGAAAGAGAGTAAATAGAATGCGTAAAATGAGAGTAAAAGTCAAATTATCTCAATGTGTTTTGGTTTAATAATTTCCCATGTTGTTTTCTTGGTAAAAAGGGTAGGGAAAATTACGCTGTCTCCTGATGCAGTTGTCATAGAGGGGTGAGCTTTTGTCATAACCTTCGGGTTGCATACATACATGAAGTATAAATAAATAAATAATCAACTGTAATTTTGATGTAAACAAAAAAGAAAAAATCAACTGTAATTTGTCATGATTGAATCGAGTGATGCCCCATGTTGTTGAATTAAAACGTTCCGAGGCTTAGAAAAAGCAAAAAAGGTGGACGGGTTGTAAGTTTATCAAAGACCTCATCATAGAGTTAACCGTGTTGTCGGTAAAGATAGGGTGCCATATTACACCTACTATCACCCAAAAGCAGCTATATCGTACTTTAAAATTGTAGCACTAGAGGAATTTATCAATCATTGTGCCAGATTATTATTGGGAGCCCGGCTGCCACCCGCGAGAGAAACCCCGGAGTAACCTGGGGATCTCCTCTCAGGCTGTCAAAAGCATAAATCTCGAGGCGGCCAACTTCTTATCTGTTCCTTTTCTTCCCCTTGAGCAACCACGAATGATATGCTACGCCGTTGTATAAAACCTCTAAACCGCCAACATCGGAGTTCTAGGAGATATTGGGAGGGGGTAAGGTTTGTTGGAGCCCAAACGGCGGACGGCTTAAAGAATCGGGGAAGCCAGCAGGACAAAGGCACATGGGGAAGGACGCTGGCAGGGCAAAGAAGAACGGACAAGGACGCTGGCAAAGAGAAGGAACATGGACAGGCACAGGCAAGTTTGGACAATAAGGCATCTCATTTGTATTTTCGTTTGTCTTTTTCTATTTTCCTTTTCATGTCGCTGGCTATAATCTGGCCGTAGACTCTAATTATTAAGCATCCAAATTATACACTTTAGTTATCCCATAGTCCGTCAGTAAAATGCTGACCGCCAGAAAAAGTAAATTTAGTGTGGCTTGACTAACAGATCTTGTTATCTCTCTTATCAAAAAACCGGCCCCCTACGCGGATTCGATTCGTCTGATATAGGGAGGTCAGCATGGACGGACCTGGGATAAACCGGCTAGTATCATCGGATATATTGATATCATGAGCGCCATCCAACCAAAGGTGGTTAGCGATAAATGCAAGCGACGAAGAACTTCTTCAGCTGTATGAAGAAATCTTAAAAGGAGTCCATGAAAGTGTGATGGCTAGGCCGCAGAAGCTTCATTGGAGATCAGTAGGGAGATCTAGCAATACAAGAAATACATTTCCGCCCTTCACAATCTTTCCGTCTCTTTCCTCATGCCTTTTGTACCCTCCTCTCGGTTTATGTTTTGTTTCGTAAACCTATTCTTGATGACATTTTTGTTCCGCATTTGTTAGTATATCCCCCCCCCCCTCCCAAGGCACTAAATACTATTATAGATTAGGTGTAGGATATTGTTCAGCGGCAACAGAGAGGTAGGCCTCGCTGTTGGCGGGGGTGGGTGGGGGCTTTGCTCCCCGCTCCCAGGGTTGGGGGGTACTGGTGAGGAGGGATAAAATTATATACGTGGTTTTAATTGAGGTAATAAACACACCCGAAATGCTCGCTTTACTTCCGAAGTTTCAATGTATTTCGGAGATATTTGGTATGAATATAAAGCATATTTCTCCTACGCCAAGCCCCATCAACTTTATCTTCTCCCCCACGGTGTCCACAATTTTGTAGATACAGGCCTTGGCACAGGCTAGTCTTGGGCGGACAGGGACGGGGGTACTGATTTACTGAGTTATGGCAAAAGTGATGGTTTCCGGGAGGGGAGCTCTTCAGTCACAGATATAATTATCACTCAGGTAGGCGCTCGGTAGATAAGGGCTACTTGCGATAGATGAAAGGTGGCCGGGCAAGAGATTTTGGGGCGGGGGTGTACAGGATTCGTGAAGCGGGGGGTGTATGAGCACTGTGATGAGAACGCCAGTACTATTTCTATGATTATTCCTAATGATCAAAAGTCAGGTGCAAGTAACCACAACGTATCCCATCTATTCTGTAGAACATAGACATTGGCGAGGAGAACATGCGCGATAAAAATCATAATTACAATACCAAAAACCGGGATGTTCTTAGTGCTGTAGTGTTGCAGCACCAGTACCGCACCTAGGTAAAATATAGCATTTCAATCTGATACTGATATACGTCTGCATTTTTCAAATAATAATAAGAATTGGAAAGACCGTATACATACTGTTTCCCTTATAAATACGTTATTCGATACAGTCTGCAGTACTATGGTAGTGTATCTGTATTGTGATTGTGATAAAATTTACAAGAATGCGGTAGTACTACTGCAGCACTACAGAATCTAATACTGGGCTGCGTATATTATACTATAGTGTAACTTACTATTTCTACAAACTAGGTGTATCACACGTACATGCAGTTATAGCTATACAGGCCTACTAGGGTAACTGCACTCCTACATTCAGAGATACTTAGTAGTACACAAGCACCACTTCGCTTATCGTGAACTCCTGGTTGTGTTTATGTTCATCGAATCACAACTCCAACTATTAACACTATAATTTTCAACACACATACGTACCTGTAATATTTTCGGGAACTCCATCATATAAAGTGTCTGTAAAATCTATTTCCATGACCTAGAGGTTTCTAAGGCTCTATTCACTAAATGGAAAAATGGATATTACTACTGGAGCCTTACTAGCTCTTACAAAATATGCATTCTTGAGAATGCTGCAATACTACGATATTGAAATAATGATAATATTCAAGCAAGAGACGTATCTCACAAAAGGTAATATATAGAATTATCTAGTACTGCTATTACATTATAATCAATATATATAGGAGTAAATATAGTCATTTTTGGAGGACAGCATCTCTTCCAAAGCAGTTGTACTATGGTAAGTCCTATAATAATTCATCACTACGGTACCAAGAACATCCCGCTTTTTCGCACTGTAGTACCAAACCGCTTGCCCTAACTTCCAGTCGCTGGCTGGAAGACCCTGACTAGAAGCCCAACTCGCACCATTTCCCCAGCCAGCCGGATCATTTGCGACAGCTTCCAAACCCCTCCTACCTCCCCGCACTAGGCCCCCATGACGACAATCCTGATCGACCCTTAACCCGGCGAAATACTGACTCTGTTCAGCGCGGGCATTGTTTAGCATAATCACCTCCCTCGATAGCGCCTATCTACCCCATTCCGGACGCCCCAGGTTCCATACCAAGCACCGTATCGACGTCCCCTCCTCATGTCCCAGCCGGAACAACATGGGCGCAATCTCCAATCCATCTTCCCAACAAGCCTCCCCCGCTACCTTATCCTCCCGTCATCCGCCACGTATATCCCGTTGAACCGTAGCTTTCGACTGCTCACTCAATCAACCAACACCTGTCCTCCCTACCCCTCCCGCTACCTTAGTCCTTTACGATCATCCATCTTTCTACTGTTGCCAACCAATCTCTTGGGTCCCAGTAACGCTCTACCATCAATAGCGACATACCCCCCCCCCCCGGGGGGGCCATCGTCCTCTCAAAGATCCAACCCTGCACCACGCCCCAAAACATGACGGTGCATCCCCATCCCCTCTACACCCCCCAATGCTATCCGGGAAATTGCCGTAGCTACTATTCGGGCGCTCCTGATGGTCAACCCTCGCGCGCTGGATTCGCAGTTGTATATCGGTCGGTACGTGTTGGAGGAAGAATGTACGGCATGAAGGTGCGCTGTTTTAGGTGGTGCGGGGTAGCGATGGCGCATGGTGGGGCTGAGACGAGATGCGCCGCAAACGGCTTGGCTTGGCTTGGACAGGGTTGGTTTGTACTCACCCCGTCTCAAGGAGGGGCATGTCGAGGACTAGGTAACTCTAATCTCCCCGTCGCCCATACCTCATACCTGATTGTGCATCCGAGGCAATACTGCCCGCGAGCCCGCCAGACCCTCTCCGTACCTGTAGGAAGGTGGAGGATAACTTAGGGGGCGAGTAAAATCTTGCCAAGCACCTGTCATGCCGAGTGAGCATCTATGATTAAAGCGCCCCAAATTGTTTGGAAACAATCGGAACCGGTAAAACTCCGGAATGGGGATTAAATGAGCATATGATAACTTATCTACCACGTTAAATAATCTTACTATGTTTATTCCGGACCCGGACCCACATATCTGTACTGCGATGGAAGGTCCTGGTATTGTCAGGTTACAAAAATAACTTCGCACCTAACGACTCCACGAGTTAGTACATTTCAACAACTCTAATAGATATGGAAAAGATTGTTCTATTCTCATAAGGCTAGCAAGCTATAGAACCGCTACCCTCACTTGTAATCTTAAAAGCTTGATTTAAGATCCTGTTGCATGAAGTACGCTAGTATAGTGCATGGGGTGCATGGGTGGGAAAGGGGGGGGGGGGGGCAGAACTCTGAATTGGATTGAAGGGCTTCTCCGAACCCGAGAATCCAGTCCTCCTAGGATAGTATGCATGGATAAAGCACCAGACAGTCATGGAGTGATTGTATACACTGTGATGACACTTGCCATGCCAGTGATTGATCAGTGGTGATGAGAAGTCTCCTTGGTAGTGCACCAAATTCTTCAAGTGTGGGCAATGCTCGTTAGGAAATGTAGACAATACAACACCAAAGTGCTGATTACAGTGGGAACTGGAAAATGTCAGTACTATGAATATCAAAACAACTGTACTACGCGAATCGGATACACTATAGATGAGATAATTCCCCCAAATAGTATTTAAATCAAATGCTATTATAATTAGAACTACATATAGACACGAGAAATGCCATCGTAGATAGCTCAGCGTAGACCATAAATATTTAGAAGCGTAATGCATGGTGTCAGAGATAACAGTGCGCTGATTCGCTGAGTAACATAATTAGGAATGGAAGACATATGAAACATCATTGATCGATGATCGATGGCGTCGGCTGGCTGATTGGCGTGGTCGGTCGGGAGAAACTGGAGGAAACTAGTTAAGTTGGTAGATTTGACAAATCCATGCAAACCCCCCGGGGGCCAGAACCAAGGAGTGGAGTTCGCTTTGGATGCGGGAATCTATTCCCGAATATTCTAACTACAGCCACTCTTGTACGGCTCTTCTTTGGCACGGCGAGAGTAGCCAGGGATCATCCGCCGCACTCAGGAGATTGCCAGTAAGCACGCCTCCTCACAAAGACGGTCTCCCGACACTATAGCTAGCCACAATACCGCTAACCTGCCCCTCGTCCAATACACCACCGGCGACTGTCCTCCCCCGCCGATTCCTCGTCCATCGGCTCTGTGCTAACCGTTGCAACTCCCCCCGCTGCTACGATGCCAACCACATTAGACCCTTTTTTGCATTTCTGAGGTCGCGACTCGCCGCGTAGTATCCTGCCGTTGTGCTGGTCAACCCTAAATCCTCCATCGATAGCCTCCTGTCGCACGATCCGCACTATTTCAGTCATCACACATTAAATAAACGCAGCCCATGCTCCTTCCGCCTGTGTCTTTGCAGTTGCCTCAAGGGGTGATGCTACCGCTCTCGCCTAGCTGCGAGTGGTGTGGGTGTGGTGTATAGCGGCGCCGTAGACGTGGAAATCGGAGCGGATGATAGCCGTGAATGTGAAAGGCGGCGGGGAGATGAGGGCGGAGAGCAAAGAGGCTTGTAGTCGCACGAGTGAACCTACACCTTCGGGATGGTCATGCATATGGAGTAGGTGAGGCTCGAAAGCGATGTATTTCATCCTTAGGAGTTAGCAAAGGAATTGGGGTTTACCAGCAGCAATTGTAGAATAATTTTCAGAAGACCGATCCCACAGCTGAAGTGGACGAGTATAGTGTTTCATTAGGGGGATAACATCCACTGCATTCTTTCCCTGTGCCCCCCGTTAGAGGACCGTGTGCCCTGTTTAAGCGCAGGGAATGAATCGCGTCCAACACCCGCTGCATGAGCTGCCCCCTAACCCTACCAGCACCACTCGTGGGCGAGCACAACAACCTCCCAAACGCTAGGTACCGTGAGCCCCCGTAGCTATTCCATCAAACCCGCCAAGTGTGTTGTATCGGGGGTAGTAGGCATGATGTGGGCGACGGCGATAACGATAGATGGAAAGAGGAGTGGCAAAGAAATGCGCTGGAGGGGTAGCTTGGCGTCTTGGCGGCGGGGTAATATACAGTGCCAAGGGATTTGAGCCGCATACCGTGCACCTCTGGAACGAGCGCGGCTCTGCGAGGAACCCACGTTGATAAGGATTGAATCGCAACATGTCGCATTTGGGAAGCTTTAGGTTATATACACTCGGGTGACAGAAGTTTTGGCGATTACACTTTTTACAGCCAAGTAGCCATTTCTAGCGACCTGAACAAACCACTCAATGCTAGGCAAAACTAGCCCTTCCATACCCTACAGTAGCAGAATCGTCTAGAAAATGCTAGGAAAGCTGTTGAAACCATCGAAGAGATATTCAAAAGTGGCGGAGAGCTAAGTTCGCAACAGCTGGAAGAAAATCCCAACTGTCTTCCCTGTAAAGCATATAGGTAGGTGTCGCCCTTACCACCCCCGAGTGCCGTTATCAAGCCTAAGCTATTTTTCAACTTAACCTGTTGAAAACAAAAGTTTATTTCAACCCTTGATCAAAGCGCTCTGCCGACTCGCTATGACTTACTCTTAACTCCTTCATTGGTTCGAAACTATACTTGGTGGAAATTGCTGCCTATCTCCACACCATAAAACTGTACGTTGCCTTATGTTTATCGGTGGATCTAACCACCGTTGAGATGCTCCTGTTATTGGATGGCTTCTAGCTAGCTAGAAGTTGTAAGTCCGTTGATAATCATCTCGAAGGGGGAGAAATTCCACTCTCTTATCTCCACTACGTAGTATCTCTACTACTTAGTACAACAACCGGTAGTAGGTGGCATGGTGAAGCGCCTTGAGGGTAGAGTACAGACACCAGATGTTGGTCGCATTTTACAAAAACAGGTATAGGAATAAGAACTAGAAAATGTAAGTGATAATACGGGGATTATCCGTATGGAGTGGGTAGCTCTACCATACAAATAACCCTATTGCATTTTCTGGTTCTTTCCCCTACCGAGTACCACACCATAACAAATTAGGCCAATGCCAAGACTAGCTAGACTTTCTCGCTTGCCTCATCCCCCCATCTTTTTTATGTAGTAATAACTAACGTATATCACCCTCTGATTTTAAAATGAAATTTGTAATTCTTGGCATTCAAAAACTACAGTGCTCAGTACAAGGTTGGGACATAGAGTGAGTGAACCCCTTGCGGTGAAAGTAAGTATTTCCCCTCACTAAATCTCAGAGCATCGTATTATTGTAGCCGCCTAAGCCTTTGACAAACTATTGGGCAAATCCTGAGTCAACCCGTGGCACGAATTACTCCCGTCGTCCGTCGTTAAAGGAGTAATTGTTAGCGCCCCTACCTATTCATGCTCTGTAGGTTGCTAGTCACTTTTCACTCCTAGCCTTAAACAGTAACCTCCGCTGGCCACCATCAAACCACGATCCACCGACTGGCCTCAGTTTTAGAGTATTTTAAACTGGCCCGAATACCAACCCCATATCTCACCCCGATCGGCTCGCTATCCCAAAGTGACTCCGTGCTTGGTGCCAATGCAGTCTGGTTCGCAATGTTTATCGCTTAGCGCTTCCCAGTGAATGGCTCCTCCCAGGGCTGAAATCTGCAGGTTCGGGCGTAGAGGTATATGCCTATATAACCCCCCATCCCCAACACCAATTCCACGGATAGATGCCCCCTCTCTAGATACCAGCCTTTCAAAAACGCGTTGCAAGACCCTGAAAAACATTTGCCAGTGCCACTCATATACCACCACCACAACAATGACAACCCACACCGACAACTACCCCAAGTCCCTCTACCACGTCCACGTACGCCTCGCCCGCCCCGCCGAGCTCCCCAATCTCAATGCCGGCCGCTACATCCTCACCTGCGCCTCCCGCTACGCCGCTGATGACTTCTTCCGTGCAACAGCGTCCCTCTACGGCCTCACGCGCCTCTCCCCACAGCTCTGGACCTACACCGTCAGCGGCGAGACCGGGATCTACGACATCCAGAAGGACCCAAACGTCCCGTTCGATGTGAAGGCGCCTGTACTCATCAACTGGCTGGCTAATGGCGACATCCGCGCTGCGCTATCCCTCGGCGTGGCAGCCACCGGCAGGGACTGGATCAGTGGGCACTGGTATTATATTAGGAATATGAGAGAGCAGGACTGTTACTGGTATGTGGGTTCTGGGGGCCAGGTGATGGCATCAAGGGGGCGGAAGACAAGATTTTTAGTGGAGGTCGTTCGGCCGGCGAAAGCGGCGGAGCAGGGGCCGGTGTATCTGGTGAGGGCGGACCGGGTAAGGATATCGACGCAGGCGGCAGGTGGGCGGGGAGAGGTAGTTGTCAGGAGAGGGGGAGGGGGGAGGGTAGTATGTGTAGCAGCTGGTGACATACAGGAGCGGGGAGAGGGTGAGTTTGTGTTTGGTGACTTGTTGGGGGGGTTTTCGACGGGGTGGGCGTCGGAGGAGGTAGATGCGGTGGAGCATGTGACGTGGGTGGAGAGCGGGGTGTACGGTGATGATTGGGAGCTCTGTTAGATATCGTGACTAGTTTTGAGGCGTTTAACATAGGCGGAAGGACGAGCTTAGGGGGATGCTTGTGAACAGCTTTGTGTTCTAGTATCTAGTCGGCTACTAGTAATACATACAGACCTCGTTCTTAGTATTGACAAAGGACGGAAGCGCGCTACGTAACATGTGAATAGACGACTCTCTCCGTGAGATCCAAGACTTGAGTCGTTTCCCTTATAATCGAATATGTTATGCATGGTCAGCCTACATTCAGCAATTGCAACGTCTTAACTCCTATTGCGGGCAGTTACCTATCCTACGAATCCACGCAATTTTCTCTGACCCAAATAGCCTCAGGAAGGCAGCTTCCCCTATCCCCACTGTTATCATTTAGAAGTTGTCTAGGAGGCTTTGGGATATTCAAGAATTCACTGTTCGCGGGCAACCCTAACCCTAACTGATGTTAATTACCTCGAATTCTCGCATAAGAAAAGTACAATAAAGGTTGAAATAACCGCTCGTGATAGCGTTTTACGACTAATACTGCATTCACACAAAAAACCGCCAAGCCTAAGTTTTGTATGGCAATATGAAGTTGCGAGTATGGTAACATCTGGTAAAATCCTTCTAGTACCAAGAGGTAGCCACTACGCTTGAAAAGCGACCTGAGCTTAAAGCTTCATACTAGCGCGTGATAGGATCAATATGAGAGTATGATGAGGTATGACGAGGCCTCTGCGTGTTAGGTGGGCTAGTTCAGGCTCAACAAAGCTTATTGTAGGAACGTACGCGTAACTATCCCCCCATTGGGGCCCCAATATCGGCACCAGGTAGTGAGAAGAGTCGTTCTACTATTCCAAGTTAAAGGAGACTTTCCATTATGAATCTCAGGACCATGGTCGATACTCATCTTATGGCAATTGTTGCAGATGATTCCGTCTGAATCCACCTCCGTTATAAGAAAGGTTTCACTTTCAATAGTAAAGTTGCCCAAAATATACCCTCATTAAAGAAATCACTAGCAAGCCCTCTTAGGAATAGACTACTGAAAGGTCTTCTCGAAGGAAATGCTAAGATGTTAAGCACGACACGCATAACAAGCGCGAGCCCTCCGATGGGAATTTCCATGTCATACTCCTATGCCGCAAGCGACACCCTAGGTAATAGCGAGGCTTACGACTAGCCAATGCTTCGCCATAAATGTACTCGATAGGCCCCCTGCGCCGGAAATCTTTTGTCGTATGGAATTCTCTAGAAGAGCGCAAGTCTATGCAGCTAACGAGGCCCTCATCAAGCGCGAGAGTTCCAAGGACAGTTTCAAAGAGCCCTCACAGGAGCGGGTTTAGGTTACCTCCAACCAGACCACAGGCAGAAGGCCATTCCGCCGCCTATCGCCAACATTTTTCTTGAGAGGAGCAGGCCGTTCAAATTAAAGGTAATCCGCACCCTTCCCCGATACCCCCCCCCCCCGGGGGCGGCAAGAGAGTCTTTGTTATTGGTACTACGAGGTATACTTTATAACCCCACAATATTATCACCTGCAGGTCCCGAGGCGGTTATCTCTACATTGCCAACTATAATATACGCCGGCGCAATAGAACATATAATATTAAATTCATATATTATCACTTGCATAAATAAAGTAAGCATAATTCTGCCAAGCGATCGCATTAAAATAAGCCACATTAGCGTTCCTCACAACAAAAGCTTATTTTAACCTCCTCCACCCAAACATCTAGCCCTATAGCCACCCTAGCCGGGTAAAGGACAACAAAAACTATACTACTCCATGTAACTAACATGTAATCGAAGTTAGCTCTATCTCACTCCAGAAGACTGAATGCCGGATCACCGTAATACCAATGATATCCCTCACAAAGCTCACACTCGAAAGTAATACATTTTTAAGCGAGAAATTTGACCCCGCTAACGATGTTAACGGCTGGCGTAGCCTGCGAGTGGCCTCCGGTCGGAGTTTTAGATTCTGGTAGGCCCGTCCGAGTTACACATACTTGCGTGGCAGGCGTCAACCTCAGAAGAAAAAATTCTACCGTTAGGCTGGAAATCTTCAGGTTTGTGTGCGGATGTTCAACATCGCCTTACACCAGAACTCAATGGTTGAAAGGTTTCTATCACGTCACCGTTGATAACCTCATCCTCCGGAGGACTGCCATGTTGGCAATGGTGGCCCCAATCTGCTGGGGGGAACTTCCATGTCGCGGGACCAAACTAATTAAGCATTTATTCAAAGAGCTAACATGAACAGCAACGCGTCGCAATAAGGTCACTTGGTAGTTGAGTATCGTCGGTATTTAGAATGAGATCTTATTCCCAGGGGATGATGGGTAAGATTATAATTCAATGAGAATTAGGGAACCCATGTGGGATAGTGTAAATTATATGCTGATGTGGACATGCCAGCCGCTATGTGCAGACTTCCGCAATCTCTCTTTTGTAATTGTGCCGATGAACCAACGTTTGTTATGCCAAGCCACGTCAGTATAAATAAGCTTATCACGGTATTCTACCCTGCTAAGGCTTAGTATCATATCACATTCCCCACCATGTTATCCTGGCGAGTGTTTCCACATCGCTAGCAAGTGCAAGCTGAAAAGCAAACCCTTCGAGGGTATCCTTCCCAATGCGAGTTTAATCATGAGATATCACTCGTTCGATGATTATTGTCGACACTTAATTTCAGGATTCCGAGGCCGGGGAAATGTGTACACCCTGTGACAATGTTACTAGGGCTGAAAATGACATGGCATACCAGAGCTCTAAATGACAGGTATACGACATGTAATGCAATCTCTCTTACTTTCCAGAGGTATAGGGGGTGTTGAGGGCCCTTTATCCCGAAGTTCAAGTGGTTCAGTTGGTATATTTTATAGGAAGCTAAGGTCAATGATGATGATACTGTTGAGGGCCTGTGAAGGTTGCCATACAATCCTTCTGCGCATCACCTAATCAAACATTCATAGACGTATATCAAGTGTGTGTGTGAATCACAATACTACTTCACCAAGTTGTCGAGAACCTAAGAAATCTCGTTTCCTCCCCCAGCAACAGCTCGATCCACCACCAAGGCCTACTCCCCCTATCGATCCCTGTAGAAAACCAACAAAGCTTCTACCCTTCCCACCACCCTCCTATACGACCGATACTTCAACAACACACTGATCCCCACAGAAGTGGTGGCAGAAGCTTATTCTCGCGGCAAGTGCATTGAGACTACTCATGCTTCAACCGGCCACGATAGAAAGGTTAATACGATAGAGCTTGCCTTCGTCTCACTCTACTCCGGGGAAGCACGCAGTTATGTCTGATCACGTGTGAATTGGAACACTTTCATATGAAGTACAATTACAATATTCAAAGGACATAAATATTCAAAGGACATAAAATAAGCCAGGAAATGAACAAGCGTTATATACCCTGGGATTTGCGTACATAATTGAAGTGATGAGGGATTTTTAATGGATCAGAACTAGATGTAACTAAACGACAAAAGTAAATATGTTAATTCCTACACCACTACCAGCACCCCCCCCCCCCCAAAACCACATATACCCCCGAATCCTAGCCTAGTAGGCATTAGCTCGACTCACAAAAAACACGAGTAGAACAAAGTACACATACCTACGTTTCATGGCTCTTCCGGATCCCCTTCACTACAGAACACACACTGGCACTCCACAAGCACACTCAACCCCTCCCCCTCACAGCCCACACTCACCCCCTTCTTCACGCCCGCTCCCTTCGTATGTGCCTCACCCACTTTGTTTCCTCCATGCACTTCCTTCGTCGGTATCAGTATCGGCGTACCTCCACCGACACCCTCGTAGTGGTGCGCAACGATGATGGGCGCACCCTCCTTGCCACCAGTGTAGAGGGCTGGTGTGGGCGAGGGGTCGTAGGCGATACCGCTGACGATGATTGGAGTGCCGGCGGCCCAGGTGCTGACCGGTGGGGGGTTCATTGTTGCTATGGATTATAAGTTTGATTGTTTGAAGTAAATGCGCTGTAGGGAGGAGGTGAAAGGTAGGGAGGGTATTATAAGGTGTGGATGGGTATGAGTGAGAGATGAATACGGAGAGGGATGAGTGCCGATGCATCGAAGCTTGTGCTGGTATGCGGGCGGGGCTAGGTACCGCATTAATTGAGAAAATTCGTTGCGCTGCAGCAGGGGTCTTCTCTACATGAGCGAGTGGTAAAATTATTGTATGTACCCGGGTGCAGCAATAAGAACCAGAACATAAAAGTAAAAAACAGGGATTATTTGTATGGAGTGGCGCCGCTCTGCCATACAAATAACTCTAATGCAGGTTCTGGTTCTAACCCTCGTACCCGAGTACTGTTGCTGGCAACAGCTCCAGGAGGTGAGGCATAATTCAGGCATCCAACATTGTGGGGTAAGATGGCCAGGTCACGTCTATTGGCTGTTCATCACCTGCGTGTGAAAGGAAAGATTTAACTTGTTCCTTAGGCTGATGAACGGGGGCCGCATACCAATGTGGAAGTCGGAGAATCTGCATGTCTCAGCAGCCCAAGAATGAGCACCTCCACCGTGCCTATTCTCCATGCTTTCCCCGCTCATGTCTACCTAGTGTAGATACTTCTAGCAGGCCGGCAGCCGCCCAGACACACAAACGCCTTAGACATAGAAGGCAGAAGAGTTCCTATCACGACCCGTGGCTGCCCTAATACTCAGCTCGGGTCATTGACCGGCAGTGGCGTTCCAGGTATTTCGTCGGAATATTGTTCCGCAGCATCGGCGTCCCCGATTCGCTGAAAATGGTCGTACCTCGTGGGGATAGCCCTTATAAAATCCTCAGATTTCCCCACCGCCTGTGGTGTTCTCCACATCTAATGTCTAGTAGTCAATTCTGACCTATCTGAAATACGTTTTATCTAAAAACGAAACAATCCGTATACCTATATACACATCCATAATGACACTCTACTACGTCTACGCTCGCCTCAACAGCACCTCGACCTCAACACCAGTACCCACAAACACCCGCCACCTCCTAACCTGCGCCTCGCGGTATCACGCCGACGAGTACTTTCGCGCCTTCGAGACCCCTCTCCGCCTGAAGCGAATCTCTGCCCAGCTCTGGGACTACGATCCCGTTGACCCCAATGTCACACTTGGACAGACCCTCGAAGACACCACCGTCGACAACTCCATCCGCCGCGGCGTCATAATATCGCAGCTCCCAGACACCGGCGCCACCCCGCTGCCCGAGGCCCCCCCACAGGCGGGCCGCGATTGGATCAGCGGCCGCGCGTACTTCATTCGCAATATGCGCCAGCCAGAGATCTACTGGTTCCACCCAGGCTGCGGGGATAACCGCATCCTGGCGAGCCGGTGGCAGAAGACAAAGTTCCTTGTGAGGCTATCTGAGGCAGAAGAAGCTGAGACGGGCACCGTGCTTGTGCGGAGCGATCGAGTGCGGATCACAACGGCGAGTGGAGTGGGGGAAGGGAAAGGGATGGTGGTGAGGAAAGGGGATGATAGTAGGATGGTTGTGGTGAAGCCGTCGTCGGCCGAGGCAGGGAACGCTGAGAAGGACTTTCGATTTAGGGATTTGGTGGGGACGTTTGGGACCGAGTGGGAGGTGAGGGATGGTGTGCCGAACGAGTATGTGACGTGGGGGAATCCAGCGGAGATGCATTTGGATGATTGGGAGCTGTGTTAGATAGAGAAAGTAGTTCTGTGGGCGGTTGTTTGTCTCCCTCATAAATGGACAATTTGTTTCTTGAGCCTGCCTGAGAGCTTTTCCATTTCCACTCGCTGCAAACTCTTAAACCTCCATGGTCACATCATGAGTCGAGTTCATAGCTGTACGCCATCTAATGTGGAGGGGTAGGTAAGTTCGTACGCACATTCTTCCGCCCCACTATGTAAAGCAATGAGGGCACATCGATATTAGCAGGCTAGCCATTAAACGTGATAATACAGAGGTAAAACATGGAGAGAATACGCTCTGGGGGAAATATGCTTAACCTATATATATACTTCGCTGGGGTCTCTATCCTCTGCCGCTCGCAGACCGCGCGCATTTGATCCAGATAAAGTGGCTCGCGAGACCTGTAAATCATCTTTAGGGCGGATAAGAAAGGGTAGAGTTGAAAGTGCACCTGCCCCCCGGGTGGATATAGTTGATTGTCTATATGGTACTTACAATATATTTTTTTCTGCTACCTTTCAAAAGAGCAACCTAGTAAATGAAAGCTCAACTTGCCAAGCCCCTTAAGGGTTACCTAGGTAGAAATTACGCTTTAAAGGAGGCTGCAAAACTCCATGAATGTGTAATAAAAGCAATTTGGTCTCGTTGGAAGAATCTCTAAATCTTTTTATACCCATAAAAGCCCCCATAGCTATTGGGACTTTCTTAGGAACCAACCTCAAATATTCAAAGTCTGTATTAAACCAAGGCTCTTGAGGCTCTCTTACAAGCTGATAGTGGACATAGGCGAGGTTGTTTTTGTTGGGTTCCCGAGTTGTGCATCTATCCGACGACCCCCGGCGAAGAGCTACACCAACACCGTAGCAGAACCATGATAACATCACTACCTCCACCACTGCCACCACTGCCACCACCACAAAGCTCAAGTAGCTATAGTAAGTTAACCCCGTGATGTTGAAATACACTAGAAGCCATCTTTTGCGCCATAGTCAATACTTCGTGCCCTTACAATTCTAATAACCAATATGGGAGTCGCACTACTAGGGTAACGCGAGAACACCTCAATTTCAGCAATTCACCATACCCAACTGCTGGCGGCTCGACATACTGGATGTCTAGCGCTATAACAGGACAGCCTTGAGCGTAGAGGCAGATATACGCTAGTCCGATGGGAACAACGGGCTTAGTGAGACCGCCCAACTTCTAGCTTTGTTTCGTTCGATCGCGAGCTGGAGCGCTCATAGGGGCCGATCATTGCGCATCACTATTTCCGAGAACCCCCGATGAGGTTGTGGCACCGGGGTTTGAGATTCATCGGTCTAGTATTATAGAGCTAGCAACTGCCTGGCGTAGGATGCTGATCACTGATCATTCTACTAAAGATACATGTTCGACTCGTTCTGCAACAAAACTCTATAAAGGGTTCCTCACGGCCTATCTAACCGAACAATCAACCACACAGTATTCCCTACTTCATCCAACGCATGCTCCAAGAGCTTCTAAGGGCTCCTCTCTTCCTTCACCGCACATATCACCGCCAAACGCTTCGTGGTTCCCCTCAGGTAACCTAGCGCACACATCAATGGTCATTCCATCACGGCTAAGAGCAATGCATCCCCTTACCCACCACTCCCCTTGACCACCTCCACTCTCCTCACAATCCCTTCAAAATACGCATGCGCCCCCCCCCCCCTCCTTCTCCAGCCTCTCCACCCCCCAATCCCCCACCACCACCCCCTCAAGCACCCCACCCACCAAGGGCTCCACCGCCTCCATCCCCCCACGGCGGCGCTCATTCGTACGACGTTCTACGGGTGTAGGGGTAAGTCTGGCGACAGTAAGAACTGTTGCAACTACGGCCAGTGTCGCCAGACTTACCCCTACACCCGTAGTACATATCATCCCTGTAGAACACCATCTCCTAAACTTCGCACTGGCACGCATCGACGTCTCGACCGTGGTACATAGCTGTGGTAGCCACAGCAGCGCCTTGCTCACGGGATCAAGCGCGGCGCCGACGATGTAGGAGGGCAGGAACTTCCGCGGGATATGTGGAGGCGGCTGTAATGTAGAAATTGCGCGTGGGTGGAAGGACACTAGTAGGTAGTAGGAAGGCTATCGACCAATCATCCTCTAGGATGGAACAGGGGCTAGTGGTGCGCTAACCTAGCGTAATGACATAATCTTATAGAACGAGCAAGAGAAGGGAAATATAAAAGTATTTGTAGTTGTGCCCCCTCCATGCAATTCGGCAATTGTGAGCTATACTCATCTCAAGAGCCGTAATTTACATTAACTATGTATATTTATGACAAGAAGAGATCGAGAGCGGGACGGACCTCCCAATCTCTTCTACAATAGCCATACAGCTCTTGAATTGATGACACACCTATAGCCACCTACTTGTGACATCTCTACAACATGTATCTGAGCGGAGACTACACACTAGTGCTCATATTCTTTCCACGTTCCGCTTACGCCATAGAAGGCATCGCCCCTACTCCAAGGTCCGCACTCTCAGCGCCATGTAAGGTATACCTCGAAGTAGGTATCATAAGCTCGATTTATGAATAGTGCCCGTCAATTATGGTCGATTTATCTTTTATTCGCTTACTCCTTAACTAGAAATAGCAACAGCCGCGGTATACGTATGGTGTAGGGCTCCCGACACAAGCCATCACTCGGCTTACGTTTTCCGCTGGTGTTCTAATATGGCTTCGCAGCGCACCTAGGGCCAGTTGCAAATAATATGGCATCAGTGGCTAGCACAATAGCTGCCATATCTACGGACCTGCTAGTTGTGGGGAGACAGGCCCTTCGGAGTGTTGAGACTTCTGAAACAACCCCAACAAGCGTGTTCTGATTTGAGGACATAGGTAGGGGGCGATGGATATAGCACGAAATATACTTATTACTCCCCGAAGGAGCAGGATGAGACTTTCTCGCCGTAAAATTATGGAGCTATCAAAGGGCCAAAAACCAAGCATTGCACGCGACATCCCACCCCTGCATTTAAAATACCCCCGGCGATTGGTTTGTTGATAAATCCCGTACCCTGAATATCATCCCGCAAGCACCTTCTACCGTCGATACCGAATATTCAGAGGCAACGTTTAGTCGTACATGGCATCAAGGGTATTTACAGGTAACCTATTACCCGAGTAGCCAACTAGGATGGCCTAAAGCAAGTTCCGGTATCTTGGTGGATTTGTTATAATAGATGTAATGGAAGTATAAAGGCGCGCGAATTTGTTCATCGGATGCGGTGATAAGATGGAAACTCCACTCGGATCTTGTTGGTAATATTGGTCCAAGATATTGGGTTGATGTGGGTAAATCTACTACCCCAGCGACTGCGGTCACACCATTCGCAGGGGGCTACTGGGTGGTAGTATAGGTAGAAAGTACAGCGAGCGGTGATCTAGGGTGATACATTAATCGTTGATTAAGACCACCTGACATCCAAGAAGTTTAGCCCAAAAAGGCCAAGGATGGCGAGTCGAGTGATGCCCCATGTCTCCAATACACTTCAGGAACATATACAGAGTGTGGTAACATTGTTGCGAAGATTTCTTCCCTGGACCCAGCAGGTCTATAAGGCCCTACAGGAATCTTTGTAGTGAGCAAAGACCAAGAAACCAACCTTTCTAGCAATAATTCTACCTGGAACCGTATGACACAATCTCCGTCATGAATTCAGCAATTGCTCCCAATTGATCATATATTCATCATTGAAGGGTTGAACACCCCCAGAGGGCGAGTATAGAGCCTCTAGAGGCTATTCCTATCTTCCTATAGCTAATACCTTCTTTAAACGGCTGAACTAGTAGTAAAATATACTACTGACTTTTTAATTCTTATAAGCGATTTGAAAAGTACTTACCGTTTGCTTGGTACTCTGGCTGGATGGGCCTATATACAGCACAGCGGTTTTTGAATTCAGGTATACCTCTCAAAGGGTATCATCAAAACCTTCCGCTTAAATATCTATGATTTGATTTCGCCCTAGGGTTAGGGTTAGTTAGCAATAGCAGAAATTTAACTGAAGGCACCACTAGGCATGCTGGCTACGCTGCTGGTAAATTTCTACCCTTACACTACAGAGGTCCATGGGACTGGCTATGTGCGTTTTATGGCTTCGACTACATGACCTCGACAAATACTAAGGCCGTCAATTACCAAGGCCGTCTGTTGGTTTGTAATGGTGCGGTTTTTTTGTTTTCCTTCAGAAGAAGTGGGATTACATAGGAGATCGCAATGCCCATCCTCTTTACCTCCGGCTCCACGCCAACTTATATTACGGGAGTCGGTAGGGCATAGGCTACTCAACCCAAACCCCTGGGTGTTTAAAATTCTTTCATCTATAAACGTCAGGTGTCTAGGTAGAAAATATCGGGGCCGAGTTTTCAACCTCCTGGAGTATATCGAAATCACATATATTTCACACATTGCTGCTTTCTTCAAGCCAATAGTGTCCTCAATTGGCTAAGCTAACTCATGATAGAGATTTTACTACTACCTTAACCATCTACGCAATAGAACATGTGAGTCAGAGCTCAATGGTTGTTGTATTGAAGATCAAATCCTATGAGTTGCTAAGCCCAGACTTTGGGTCCGGGGTGTTTTTCTGCTAGCCTTAGTGTTGCCTTAATTGATCGCCAACTCTCGCACATAGAAATTGAGCGCCCTGCCTACAAGCCTTCGCATATGTGTACAAATATCGATTTTGCAACTAGTTTTTGCGTAGAGACAAGGCTCGGTTGACAGAAGTTCTCTAGCGGAGAACGGAGTACTCAATGGATGGTCACCTGATACATTTTTGAAATAGAATAGTCGGATCCTGCCTTTGCGCATTATTTTAGTTATTGCACCTTTAAGGGCTGGGCCGCAAAATGTCTAATCTACAGGTTGATTAGGTGCGCAGTTTGTTCTTACAGACCAGACACCTCCTCATTGACCTTAACCTTAAGTAATCTACCTTGGGTGCATAGTTTTTCGGGGCTGGGGAATGCGGCGAGGAGGTACAATTACGTACAGTTGTAACTCCATTTGTCAGTTTGTCAGGGTTCTAATAGTTTCCCGCGGGATAGCGAATTGATTTTTGATGCAAGAAAATGAAAATGTTACACATTGTACTGAACTAGGTAGCAAGGGATCTGGAGTATTGAGCTCTGGCGAATCGAGGTTGCGACGTCCGAACTCAGCGACGAAAATACTTGAAATGTCATGTAACCTTACATTCTACACTCAAATCACCTATTCAAAAATTTGTCAAGAGAATCTGGCTCCTGACATTTAAATTTGATAAATAGCTTTTCCCTCGCTCAGCGTATGACCCAGCACTAAAAAAAAAATCAGATGAAGAGTGATGAAACAAAGAATGAATAGATCCTATAGCAGGCCTGAATTATGAAGGAACTGGAACATCAATAGTATCGTCCTTGATACGAGATAGTAGATCTTGAACATGAACTGCTGAATATTGGGACCAAATCTGATCCCAAAGCTTCTCATTGAAATCCGCTTGTGTCATAGAAAATGTCATCTTAATTTTTGACTCTTTGTATTCCGACTTCCTCCTCGATACCAAGTATGTACTTTCATTTGTCTGGAACTGAATAAAGCGCAACTTCGAGTCGATGGACTGGGTTATCGGATCGAAGTAAAAGTGGGTCGTCACGATCATATATTGGATTCCTTTATGGTGGCTTGAGCTACTAGCATTGGCGATAGACCGAGCAATGTTGTCGAGGCACCTCTCCACTGGTCCCTTCACAGAAGCTGCAACAAAGCCATCGAGGGCAAACTTGAGGATATCGGCGTGAAAGTCGGAGGATTTGACAGTAAGCTCATCGCTTACGACGAATTGATGAACACCGGTGAGCCATGACGCCTTCTCTCGGAGAAACGCCGCGTAGACCAAGGCCCTATAGCTACCAATTTCCTCTAGGTTTCTCCCATCAAGCTTGCCTTCTGCGATCTTTTGGTTGACTTGCCGGTCCACCTTGGTGGAGATTAAACCCTGGGATGTTATGGTCTTCTCCTTCAGCACTTGAGCTGCCCTAGCATGTGGGCCATCGGGAGTAAAGTTGACATAGAAGATAGTCTTTGTGCACTCGGGGACCGGTATCACTGGGATGTTTCCCATGATCCTTCTAAGTAGGGGATCAAGTTTGGATAGGTGGGTAGAGAAAATAGGCTAGTGAGGGTAAGGATCGGGCGTTTTTGCACGAGTGAAGAGTTTCAACGATGTGTTGAAGGGAGAGAGTATTATATGATTGTAACCAAACCCCACGTACCCAAGTCATTCTCTAGCACTGCAAGAAATAAACACGGGTCTCCCACAACCCCGAAATATATGTATGTAGGATCGAAGGTTTAATTACATATTCAAGTGGCCTAATAAGTGATGAATCACAAATATAAATGGGTTGTAACGCGCATTGGGTTGGTGTGTGACAGGACTTGGTGGGCACTATGATTACCACTCAATAAGATCTTACAATAGGGTATTTTTATATAGCTCAAGATTGAGCGTCCTCTCTTTGCAGTTGTGAGACGTCTGATTATGACAGGGGGACGCCGGGAACTACCTAGTCTTAGGAAATGTCACACCTAATATATAACCGATTGACCCAACCCCAAGAGTAGTTAAACCATTTTACTAGGACATAGAAGATATTGCGAATATTAAGCAACCAAATGCTGACCTCCCAACAAACCGTCGTTATGTCTCTTAGCAAATAATTGATGTAAACAATCCTTGCTGCAGCTCAAAGATTTTCTCAGGTCTTGCCGTATGAGGGATGCCAAAGAGAACGTTGCGCAGTTGCCATAGAGGGTTTATGTGGCTCTAGTTTCAATCTAGCCCAACACCCTATTCGACAGACCCCTCATTCACATGCTCGATAAGACAGGCAGCAGGCAGTTTTGACAAAGTAGATAAACCGCATATAGCCATCGGTTCCTAGCACCTCACACCCCATCGCTCCCCGCTTCACCTATCCCCACTCCCACCAGTATGTCCGAACGCCAGTACCTTTCCCGAACCATCTCTGAAACATTCGTTGACGGCCCAGATAATCCCTCTCCAGAGATATCACTCCAGCTGAGCAATCTCAAAGAAGATGTCAACACCACGATAACCTACATGAACGGCATGGCCTCCCGAAAGATACGCGGGAGGATAAATGATGGGACTATCAAGGAAGAGCAGGTGGCAAGAATTGACAAATACCGGGAAATGCTTCTTGACGCCGAAATCCGGAGATGCAGTTGGCTTCTACCAATCTCCACTTACAACCACCCAACTGACCTCAAAGTCCGGAGGTCCGGGTTTAGCGGCGAGTGGGTGCTACAGCAGTTGAAGGAAGGAGGGGCCTTTCCAACGGGGTTCAAGGAGTTCGCCGAGGAAACATGTAGGAGCGCGCTGGAGACCCAGCTTGGTGCTATAACATCAACGTCATTCCGGGCGATGTCTATCTACTACAGGTATGATGAGATCTTAAAGACATTCGACGCTACGATAAAGAGATTTAGTATCGACATGGATATATCACGTCATATGGAGGAGCAGATAGTGAGAGCCCCGAGTTACGCGGACAGGTTGATGTCTGTAGTTTGGGGGCAAGAGCCGCCTGAGGTTGAAATGGTCAAGATCAAACCCACATTTTTGGTGATAGAGTATGCTTTCAACAAGGACTCTTTCGCGGACATGAAACAGGCGGTATGGGAGCAGATACATACGCCAGAACTAGTATAGTGTGATGAATAAGATGTGTTTCGTTGGTTGGGGGCAGGGGTAATATTTTTTTTCGTCAATGTATATAGATGCATGCAGTTCTCTCTTTCGTTAATATTCAAAACTTGCTCGTGAGATTGGGGGAGTTTATATGAATAACTGTTGAGCCCCCGCTAGAGAGGCGCCGTTCAAATAGGATCTATGTCTAGTTGGCCGACCGAATTTATTTACATTTCCAATGGGCGTAATTAAAGCAGTGTTGGGGTTCGGGATCAGTACGGATGTCTTCATTCCCCACCAAGCGGGTTTACTTACCAAGTTTAAGGTCCTTTCACATGCAAGAGAATGCCCACTAAAGCTACAGTCAAGAGCAATCGTGGTGGGAAATACCTACACCCGTAGTACTCTATTTTTATATATGTATAGAGTACCTTAACTGAGATTCTGCGGTATGGCATCTGTAAACCCACACACCGCACACCCCGTCAACAGAGAGTACTTGCAGTTGAGTCGAGATGCGCAGTTGTGACGCCTTCTGACCATAGCCGATCGAACTAAAGCTTAACGCATGAGAGCTCCTTAGTCTCGGGGGAACTGATGGGCTCGATACACTTCCTACCAATCCGCCGGCTTCGATAATAGGTTTCACCATAGTTAGGAAGGCATTGGTAGTGTGCTTCTCGTTTTTCTTCCTTTTTTTCTTTCCTTTTTTTCTTGCCATCTAGGTAGTGGCGGTCGTGCTCAGACGTTATGCCCTATAGAGGGGTAGTACAGAATTCTGTATCTGTCACTCGACGAAAAGGTTCTTTGACTGCGAAGCCAGCCCCGGTTGACCAAGAGGCCAATTGCAAAAGGAGAAAACGTTCGCCATACCAGCCAACTTGGCAACCACACTTTGCCATACCATCCACCAACCGTGCCATGCCAGTATTGAGTGAAACCTTTGTATTTCTCCACAACCTGTATGTCTTATACTCGCTATGGTCATGGTTCCTCCATCAACGCCTTGTTACTAGAAGTAGAACCCAATAACAAACAAATAAACAAACAATAATTATGTATATATTAGCGGAAAAAAATGATTACTATCCAAAGCAACACCATCCGCTACCTATCCTTTCCTACTCGCTTCTTTAAAACAATGGAATTTCCAATTCAGCAAGGCCGTGTCTTCCTCTCCTGGGAGGAAATGAAAAATATAATTGAGGATTGGTCAATTGCTTCACAGTTTTTATTTGATGTACCGGTTAAGGATCGCACCCGTGCCGACTATAGATGTAGGGATAGGGGAAGAGGTGGTTGTCCTTGGAGAGTTTATTCATCCCTTAATAAGGAGGGGGAAATTCAAGTCAAAATAATAGTTCCCCGACACACTTGTGTGGGTGGAGAAAATGGTCAAAATCGGATTGCAAACACACAGGCTTGGCTACGAAGGGTTGTACCGGAACATTTGTTTGTTACACGAGAAACGAAAACACGCGAAATAGTCGAGAGTATGCTTATGCACTACGGAGTGCAAGTCAACGAGCAAGCAGCAAGAATTATCCGGTGTTTTTTAATAAAAGACCGTTTAGACCATCAACGCGAGCAATATACGAAAATTCCATCTTATCTTCACCTCCTACATAGCCGACATCCCCTCTTACATACAGCCCTACATACCACAGACGATAATTGTTTTCAACGCGTATTTATTTCTCCGTTGCAATCACAAGCCTCCTTTATACAAATGCGAAAGTTTGTCGTACTTGATGGGACATTTCTAAAGGCCCGTTTTGTCCAAACCTTGTTACTAGCTGTAGGTATAGACGCGAACAACAATGTGCTTATACTTGCTTGGGCAGTAGTAGAAAGTGAAAACAAATCCTCGTGGGTTTGGTTTTTGAACAACCTCAAACAGTCAATCCCGCAAGTGATGGCAGCGACTGTAATCAGCGATCGCGATAAAGGTTTACTTGCGGCAGAGGAGGTATTGGGTGCAAATGTTACGCGTCTTATCTGTTGTTTCCATTTGAAATCAAACTTCTGCAAGCGTTACGGACGCGTTGTGGCCCATTTTTGGCCAATTGCAAACTCCAAAACAGCTGTCCAATTCAATATGCGAATGGAGGAATTGCGCGCTGTTTATCCCGCTGCTGCAGATTACCTATCTGAGATCGAAGTCAGTTCCTGGGTAACGGCCTTCTACACTGGCCCATACTATGGACAAAAAACTTCAAACATTGTTGAATCAATGAACCGCGTTCTAAAAGGTGATAGAGAGTTATCAATTCTGGATCTTTTAAACGAGATTTGGAGTTATACCATGGAGCAGAGATTCAAACGGCTATCTCAAGCAAATGAGTTACTGGAGCGTGACGAGCAATTACATACTGATTACTGTATGCAAAAGTTGCAAGAAAGTAAACAATGGTCATTGAAAAATGAAGTCCGGATGGCATCACCAACACGGGGTATTGTAACTCAAGCGAATACCAAGACATATTCAGTTGATTTATTGTTAAAAACCTGCACCTGTGGACATTTCCAAGCAAACGGTATACCTTGTGGACATGCCTACTCATGTATCAAGTCTATCGGCCAAAGACCCCGAGATCATGTTCCCAATTTCTTTACTTTAGCCGTCTGGAGGGATACCTATTTAGAAAACCTAACACCAATCTCATTAGAAGAGTTAGTTGAGATGCCGAATCATGTACAATGTGCTCCACCTATACGTGAGAGAGCGCATATGGGTAGACCTCAAAGGATTCGTCAGAACCCAGGTGGACAAAGGAAACGACTTGCACGGGCGCAAGCTCTTCTCAATAACGGCTGCCCAAGAGAATCACGGGTTAGACGAGGCGAGCCAAGGTCTACAACCTGCGACGGCGAATAAAGATGAGATACGGCAGCGTAGTGGCGCCGACGCGGCGTGAAGCGGCGAGGCGACGGCAAAGCCGGCACGGCGCGGCGGCACGGCGAAGCCGGCGCGGCGCGGCGCGAGACTATGATGATTGACTTGTCTGAGAGGAAGATCGAGCCACCGAAACGAGAAGGCAAAGAGATATATTTCTAAGGACTACAAGCTCCTAAATGATAGGAAGCGTGAAGAGGAAAGGAAAGAACTATCTACAGGCGCAACGTGTCTATATATACACCACATACCACCTGATGACTCATCCGAAGAACCCTGTACAGAACCTCATAATCCCCAAGATCCAGTAACTCGCGCCTATCCCTATCCCCTAATCCCGCGCCTCTTATTACCGAACCGAACCCTCATCGAAACCTCAAGAACATAGAAGTTAATCGACTAATCCTCTTCCCGCAACATCGCCAAGACGCTCTACGCCGCGATAGATATTAGGTCCCTCCTGCGCCTAAGTCTTAGCCATGAGGATATCGTTTATGAAATTCTTTAACCAACTCGGAGGAATTATCTAGATCACCGTAAGCGCACGAGGCTCGTTATACCAGATATCGAACGAGATACTCCACTCTTCCGCCGCTTCGAGTAGCCTAGAATATCGCCTACTTCCACTCTTGTTCACCCCGATCTCAACTGGTGGGGAGGTTGAACTTGTCCGCGACGGCCATTAGCGGCAGGTGATAGTAGCGAAACGCAAGACTGGATGAATCTTCATTGATGCTGGTAGCTTAAGTTCAGAGGCAGAGGATCGACAATACGAGAAACTGATAAGGTCCGATTTGCTTAGTCTAACTTCTTCAAGGCCGTTTGGTCAATAAATTTCGCGCGATAACCATACTTTATCTCCAACGATATACCGCGCTGGGATCCGATTCATGTTGGCTGATTCTTCAATCCTACCAAACATTTCCGCCGGAGAAAGTCGAATACTTCGACACGCCTCGCTACTGTGTTTGCTTGGCCTCGTTTGTGGCGACGCCGCCGTGTCGTAGTGGACCAAGTTCAAATGCGAGTATCGCCCATAATTTGCCTCGCGAGAGTTTGGTTGATTCGGAGACGCGATTGTTAGCGAATTCTGCCACGTAAGTAAGTGGCCCATTGTCCCGCTGATAGTCCACGTTTTCTCAGATATTGTTCCACGACGGCATTGATCCTTTCGGTTTGGCCGTCGGTCTGCGGATGAAACGCGCGAGAGCGAGATATTTCCAAACGCCGCAGAGTGCTTTCCAGAAATCGGAGGTGAATCGCATCGCGTCCGAGACTATCTTCTCCGGTAGACTACGTATTTTCCACACGCTTAAGACATTCGAGCAACATCTCTAGCTCCCGATTCTTGTGCATGGAATAAAGTGTCTCATTTTCGTAGCACGATCGACAACGACGAGAATTGCGTTATACCAATCGAGAGTAGTCCGCGACGTCCATTGAGATATCCGCCCACGCTGCAGATCGATAGTGGTCGAAGAACTCCCGGGCGCATTACGATTCGCTTTCGATATACGCGGCTTTACGACGTTTATGACGCGTGCGATTTCTCGCACGTCCGACAGAGATTCTCGACTAAGTAACTTCGGGTTTTGCTTACCCGGACGATGTCCACGATGGTTTGTCATGATGTTCTGTAGAAGTCTGAGTTGTAGTTCCTCGTATTCTGACGTAAGAGTTTATGACGATAAAGAAGAAGTCCATCTTCGCTTTCGCATTCGGCAGAGAGATTTGCTTCGATTGTTTTGTACCGCCCTTTAACATCGCGAGCACTTGTTTAAACTGTCTTCTTGTAAGTTTTTTGAAAATAACTCTTGGACAATGGGCTGCCTTCAATGTTCATTTGCCAAAGAACCCGCCAACAAACTTAAATTTATTGTCCAAATTCTTTCTTTTCAACACAGTCCGACATCGATACGAGACGCTCATCCCCTCTTTGGAAGATCCCCGATCGTCTAGTGAGTGCATCTGGTTTTCCTCCTTGTTATCGGACGAAATTGAATCACAAATAAACGAGATAAAAATTCGACCAGCGAGTTTGTCGACGATTTAGTAATTTAGTTGACATAAAATATTCAAGATTTCTATGATCTGTTAGAACTCGATAGCATGTAAGCGTTTCCGTAAAGTAGCGCCATTCTTCAAATCCCCGAATGATTGCCAACAGCTCTTTATCATATATCTCGTAGTTGCATTCTGCGGGCGTGTGTTTCTTGGAGAAAAAGGCAACTGCGGAGAATTCTCGTCATCCCTCTGACACGATGGCAGCTGAAACATAGTCGGAGGCATCTGTTTCCACTATGATTTCCTGCGGATCGGCTGTCTGAGAATCGCATGGTGAATGCTACCTTAAGATCTTGGAAAGCTTTCTCCGCTTTATCCGTCCATTTAAAACCACTCCTGTCTCGGCAGTCAAAGCGAGACGCTACCGAGAAAGATGATGAATCGTCGATAAAAGTTCGCGAACCCGAGAAATTCCTGTACATCTTTCAGACATAATTTGGGGTTTCCCAGTTCCTGATGGTCGCGACTTTGCTTCGGCCCATCTTGATTCCTTCCGACGCGAAAGACAACCGGTGATACATAGCTTTCGACACGCCATTCACACTTCTCGGTTTGAGATTTAACCCGATTCTCATCCAAGATCCAAGTACTTTGTCCACGTGTTCCTTGTGCTCTCAAGAGTGTTGGAATATATGAGAACGTCGTCCCAAATAGGGTGGCGAAACGATCAAGATAAGGGCGCAGCATGTCGCCGACCCAACGTTGAAACGCAATGCGCGGTTAGTCCGGCGCATAACAGTGTATTCAAAATGGCCAGAACGGTGCGAAAGCGCTGTTTTCCATTCATCTCCTTCTAATTCTCAATTGACGATAGCCATTATGGGCGCCCACAAGATTTACCGACGATATACCCACACGCCGCCTCTGCGCACGGTAGAGTGTCGATTCTTCACCGCTACCGCGATTTAACTTTCTATACCAACACAGAGTCGGAGAGAAATGCATCCGCTTTCTTAACAAATAATACGAGAGCTGCGGGAGTGCGCATGTCGAATCCGCCCATTGGATAGATACTCGCTAAGTAATCTCTGAGTGTCTGAAGTTCCAACCAGTCATTCCGCATATGGTCCGAATGGTACTGTCTTCCCTTCCTGTATATCGATAGATAGGCCGATTCGCACGATTTAGGAAGTTTTGACGCGCCGGTTCGCTGAGCAGATGCAAGTATTGATGATGCTTTGTGCACCATCGCTCGAGGGTCTTCGTGTCTGGGCCAATAGATCGCCGGAGCTTTTAGAGTGGTGGAGATATTTTCATCCCTTTTCTTTCTTGTTGATGAGTCGCGAAAGGCGAGGAGGTGATGACGATGTGGGTTGTAGATTTGTTGAGGGTTCAACCAAGATTCCTTTAGCTATGATCTGATACGATTGATGAGCAGTCCTTAATGCAGTTGAAGGAGTCGGCAGATTTCATTAGCTGCCGAAGAATCGTGAATCCGCGACGACGCATCCAGGAGGCCCATCACTATTGGATAATGCCCGAGCTGAGTTACAAGAATGGAGCGCCCTCTCGCGGCCGCTGATGTTGAGACTGAGAATAACCTTACGAGTGACTTTTCCTGATTCAATAGGCCTACCGCTCATTACGCCTATGTGTCGAGGAGAATAAGTGAATAGTTTTGAGTTTGCGCATACGAAGTCCTTATCTACGAACGCCAGATCCTGAGGCGCCAGTATCAATGAGCGTATGATGGAATAACAGAATCTTTATTTTGCGAAATAGAACACTTTACGACTAGTTGATTCCCATCCATATCCTTCTCCGAAACCAGAAACCGAGATCCTAGAAAAGTCGGCTTAAACCGTCGCAGGTGGCCACTCAGTCAGGGAAAAATCTTTAACGCCTTATCGCGAGGCTCTTCCTTCTTTCCTCTTTTTCTTCCCGAGTGCTGCTTCATTCGTTCGGGAGTGGCGCCTGGCGTTCGCACTAGGTGGCCTCGCTGCGCCACAATAAAAACACTATTCTCGCCGTCTCTCTCCTGAGGTCCGGACGGCCACGCGTCCTGCCGATAGATCCAGCAGGGCCCTCCTCCGGCGTATGGGACGGATGGGCCGCAGGGTTTGGGCGGCGGGCGCGATGCGAGCGAGCGAGCGGGGAGTGCGAGGTGTGGTCGTGCGGGGGTTTGGTAGCGAGTGCGGGCGGGGCGGGAGCGATGTAGCGGCGCCGAGCGAGCAGTGCGAGAGTCGATAAGCGGTAGCGGGCAGTGATTATCTGCTGCTTATTGTCCAGGCGTTGGAGAATGGTGGCGAGTTCGATGACGGTGGCGGGGTTTCTTCGTGAACCAGGCGTGAGTTCGCCACAGTCCTTCCATGAGCACGTTGGCGGTTTCTCCATCCCGCGTATCGTCGTTAGGCTGAAATCTTTCAGAAGGCGGTGAGTTGCCTGATTCTTCGAGCGCGGCGGCGGTGCCTACGCTGATCTCACAAATCTGTGTTCAAATTTGAAAGAACCTTTCCATGGAGGAAGGTTGATACGATTGTGATGTAGAGGCGTAAAGCTGTGGCGCCAGGCGAGAGATGGCGTAGGTGAGTTGATTCAGAGTGGGGTACCTGTCGGTATTGCCCGAGCTTGAGTTGCGGCGTGTTTTGAAGCTGAGTCCTTCCTGTTGCAGCGGTATTTCTCCGGTCAGAAGCTTTTCCGATCTTTCGATCGCTTGGCGGGGTGTAGATGGTGCTTCTAGGAGGCGATTACGACGGTGGCGGGTGGAGGAGGAGCAATTGGTTCGACTATTGGTGGTGGGGTGGCAGGGCAATATGGGGCGTAGGGTGTTTTCGCGTTCCGTGTAGCTTGATTGGCCGTGGCGAGTTGGGTCTCAGGGTTGGTAGCGCAGTTCGCCGGCTGTGATCACGAGCTTGAAGGGCTGAGCTGAATTCTAATCGACCGCTTTCTGCTTCGTCCCCATCCTCCCTTTCCTCGTCGCGTCGAGCGTATTGCTGCGGACCTTTCGACACTTCAGAATAAGGTCGTATATACCATTTCGCAGGTTCTCGTCGGGCGAAGAGGCGGAGATTGTTATCGAAGAAGGTGCGAGGCTTGCCATTAAGGCAGCTGTATCCACCCGGATCGGTATCGTGGCGGACATTCTTGATTGATTTTTGTTGTAGAGGTTGGCGTTGGAGGCGGCGCAGTATCGCGAGGTTAAGCGAGGAAAAGCCAAAGTCTACAACCTGAAACAAAGTAATAAAAATAAGATCTGAGCGTAGTGGAGCGGCGGACGTGAAGCGAGGAAGCGAGGCGAGGCGAGGCGAGGCGAAGCGGCGCGAAGTGGGCGGCGGCGAGACTATGATGATTGATTTGTCTGAGAGGAAGATCGGCAGCGAGAAAGCGAAAGATATATTTCTAAGGAATGCTCCTAGCGATAGAAAGGTTGCGTGAAGAGGAAAGGAAAGAAACTATCTACAGACGAGAACGGCCTCTATATATACCAGCCTGATGACTCATCCGAAAGAACTCCTGTACAAACCTCATAGAATCCCCAAGATCTAACTCGCCTATCCTATCCCCTGTCCGCGCTTTACTGAACCGAACCGCATTGCGAAACCTCAAGAACATAGAAGAATCCCCTGACTAATCCCTCTTCCCGCAACATCGCCAAGTACGTTCTACGCCGTGATAACCGGGGTAAAGGTAGCCAATCATGTCGGAGATGTGGGGAGTATGGTCACAATAAGCGGTCCTGTAATGTGGAGCTTGATTTCTATTAAACATATATGTAAATATTGAAAAACGAGTGATTAGGGATGAACCCGATTGACTATCCAACGCTTCAAGAAACAATGGAACATGAGCGCTATCTGTTTGAAGACCAGCTCGCTACCATGAGTAAAAGCAGCCCGCTGCATGTATAGAGACCAACCCGCTGCCTGTATGGAGAACAGTCCGCTACCTAGATGGAAACCATCTCACTACCATAAATAGAAGCAGCCCGCTGCCTATAGGGCCAACCTGCCTGGATAGAAACCAACCCGCTGCCTGAATAGAAACCATTCCGCTGCCTGCCAGTGGATGGAGAACAGCCCACTGCCTGGATGGAAACCAGCTCGCTACTATAAACAGAAGCAGCTTGCTGCCTGTAGGGCCAACCTGCCTGAATAAGGACCAGTACATTTCTTGAATGAGAGACCATGCAGATAGAGAATAGCCGTTCGAATGGAGAACAGCCGCTGCCTGGATGGAAACCAGCAGAAGTAGCATTTCTTATGGACAGAAGTAGCCTGGATGAAGACCAGCCTGCTGCGATATGGGGATCAATTCACTACCTGGATGGGACCAGTCCGCTGCCTGTAGCCAGCCCAAACCAGAGGCAGTAGCGAGCATTTTGGTACTAGACCAATTAGTAAAATATCCTAATAGGGGCTTGGCTCCAACTTACCTCAATTTGTGAAGGTTCCACTCAGTACTGGCATGGCACGGTTGGTGGATGGTATGGCAAAGTGTGGTTGCCAAGTTGGCTGGTATGGCGAACGTTTTCTCATTGCAAAAGCTATGCATCCCTCCCGCTAGATCGGGTGGGAACAGTGTGCAGCAGCAGCAGCATCAACGAGTTGACTTCCCAAACAGACTGATAGCCGTGCCAGTCGTGATGTCAACATTTCCATCCCGACCGCATTCCCGCCTCCGCAAGTCACCGACCAGAACTAGTGATTCTCATCGCGACCACTGCCGTATTTCAACACTCCACTCAAAGCCTCAGAAGCTCTCAAAGTGGCACGTAGATCACTTACTGATCAGCGCTTCCTCGGGTGGATTGCCTGCGCGCGCGCGCGCGGAGAACTACAGGTATCTAAGAGGTCAGGCTCAATTTCAATGACACCACAAGGCTGCCACCCCGCCTCCTATTATCGCAGCAAGCTTAAGTACAAAAAGCATCAATCATATTATAATTCACGTGATCGCCGGTGGTGAATCATAACCATTGAAGTTACATGCACAAAAGACTAGTATATTCACACATTCTCGACTGATAATATGCATACCAAGTGAATGGGCCACTGCACTGGTGAAGACACCGAAATGAATGAACCGTGAGGCTTCCAGGTCTACAGCAGCGGAGGATCGCTCTGCTCTACTGCGCAGATCCGCATGCAGCTTGGACGTTTTTGGTCAATGGTTCCCCCCACCCGATCCCCCGCACGCCCCAGACCCCAGCACATCCCATCCACCCGACATTGCCACCCCCGCACGACGCCACAGCGGCACCACCCTCGCACCCACAGACACTCCCTCGGCGACTCACTCATCACAAACCGGCTTTGTCTGCCACTAGACGACCCGCCAAAAGCCCCGCACGCAAAATCAAAAGCCACTCCCTCCCAGCAGATCGCACCCCTCACGCCGCCCAGCTAGCAACCCATCGCCGCCAAGCCGTCTTGGCACCCAGCGCGCGGAACATAGAATGCGCCGCGTACGCATAAAACATCGACACGGTCTAGTCTACGTACACCTACCCCCGCGCCCCAGCAGCCCACACCACGAACCGCCCACGCCCTCAACTACGGCCTGCACAAGAACAACCTCCAAAGACCCCCTGAGGGCCGCGGATTAAAACGGCCAACCCAGCCCGACACAGCACCGCCGACACATGCACCCGTGATTACGCTACCCGCTGTCGCTCGTGCTTAAAGATTAGCGCTCGCCCCGACCCGCGGCCGTACCCAGAACCGTCAATGGAAGGAGGGACCGTATCCGCTCCTTAACCCACCACCCGCGCGCCGACCAGCAGCACATAACCGCGACCCACCCCCGGGGCCTAAGCCGGACACGCAACATGAAGCCTGATACCTACCCGGACTACCGGACCCGGCACCCGTGGGAGCTATGGATGGGGATGCACTGTTGCACGCCTAACGGAACCCCCTCCGACCCGCCGGTGCGCTGCCTCGCGCGCCCGCTACCGCGACCGCAGAAAGCTACACTAGGCGAACCACGAGGTGCGGGGGTCGCTACACTACTTACGCTCGCTCCGCGCGCTATCTATAACCCGGGCACACCTACGCAACACGGTCCGCGGTCAACCCACATACCCAGATCCTTCCAGCCCAGAAAGCGACCACCGCGCCAGACGGATGTGGGTCTAGTAGCGGCGAGATACAGAGAAACATGCGGTGGTGAAAGAATTCCGGGGCGTTCCTTACGGTTCATCTCGGTGCTAGACTCCATGTAAAGTAGGCTGACAGTACATTGCAGACCGAACTACATTCTACCTCTTATAAAATACAGCGACCCGCAACAGGTGGAGTAAGAAAATTCATTTTGGCCGACCTCCCCAGCCGCTCCTTTTCCCCCGGTGGTGCGCGCCAGGAAAAAGAAAAAAAAGAACGACAACGGCAGGACTTGAACCTACGCTCCCTAGGGAATCAGATGCCCGAACATAGTTCAAGTCTGACGCCTTAACCGCTCGGCCACGTTGTCATGGTCTATGCCGCTGGTTATTTGGGTTATCCCTTTGACCACGGCTGACCTCCCGCGTTGGCACGGGTTTTAAGGTTCGCTAGCTTGACGTTCCCGTGTGCATCTTGGTTACTCTCGCACCTGCAACCCCCCCCCCCCTCTCTCCAGGCAGGCTGTCACAGTTGACCTCTGCTCTTCGCAGTGTTTGGGGAGCGGTGGGTTGGTTCCTTGGAATCAAGGTGTGAGCACGCGAGTGATGTACTGTGAGTCAGAGACCGGGAAAGGTCTCTTGGGCTGTTTAGTGTTTACCTACGGGGGAGATTGCCTTGGGATGGAATGTGCTCCATTCTTCTTGTATATACCAGTGGTCCATCGTACTTGCTCTATCATTCTGCCATTCTATTCCCCTTATCCACGGAAGAGGGAGCATGTATGAAGTATAAATAAAAATAAAGACATACTAACATAATAAGTTGACTGCAACACCCCCGAGTGACACCCCGTGATGCTTTCCCGGGAAGATATTGGCGTGTAGATAACGCCCGTGTACTTAAGTGTTAGGAGAATGCTACTCTGGGTGCACGGGGGCGGAACTGGTCGATCGATCGATGTCAGTCGTTGAAGGTTGATTGATTTGGGATTCGTATATGTGGTCGGTCACATCCTTAGAGGAATGGGAATTTACACTTGTCATGTGTATCTGCATTGACCTGTTTCCAGCTGGGGGGCGGTGGTAGGCTTGGAGTCATAATGGCAGAGGCTGTCCAGTGCCCGCGGTCAGCACCGTGATGGGTATGAGCGCGCAAAGTGCAATTCCCGCGTCGTGATTTTAGAAGTGCAATAAAAATCAACACACCAGCAATTGCCCCACCACACATCTACCCCGCATCGCTTATATAAAAAAAAACCATGCCCCACGAGCCCCGTAGGCCCCAAGCCACCACAATCGCCCTCCACATCCGCTGGAACCTGCACACCCTCGTCACCCTCCAGCGCCTCTCCTCCCCACTCGCCCCCGACCCGCTCGACCCCGCCCTCGCCTTCACCCACGCCTCCCCCTCCGCCCTCTCCACAACCACCACCTTCCTGATCATCTCACGCCTCTCCACGAAGGTCGCCCTGCTCGCATCCCCCACCGGCACATCCTACGCCGCAAAGTTCTACGACACGGACCAGGCCGCCGCCTGGCACGTGCGCAAGGAGCTCGCCGCCTACACCGCAGCACAGCCGGTGTGGGGGCGCAGCGTGCCCGTGTTCTACGGCGCGTGGCGCGTGCTCGGGTCCGTGGGCGTTGTGCTGCTGCTGGAGGCTATTGTGCCGGGGGTGCCGGTGGGGAGCTTGGAGGTTGGGGAGAGGAGGGCGTGGCATGGCAGGGCGGTGGAGGCGGTGAGGGAGATGAATAAGGCGGGGGTTAGGCATAGGGGGCTCTGCGGTGAGCATGTGGTGCTGGGGGAGGGCGGGAGGGTGGTCTGTGTGTCGTTTGGGTGGGCGTATGCTAGGGGGGCGAGGGGCTGGGGTTGGGGAGGACTGGGAGGGGCTTCATCGCGTCTTTGGGGGGCCGGAGGCGGAGAGGTTGATCGCCGAATACTACAAGGGCGCGACGTGGGAGTAGGAGGTGGAGGAAGTGAGGGATGGTGGGGGTGGGATAGCGTATTGCCATGGGAGGTTCGTTTTTGGCTCAAGGATATGTAATATAGCTTTTCTCAAATGTTCGAATATAACAGCCTTTTGCCTCCTGGGTCTTGCCCTGTACTGGTTTTCATGGTAGCAGGCTTGAAAATTCTCACGTCACAATTTTATTGTGGTGGTGATTGTATTGAAATCTTTCTGTGCCTGCCAAATTTATGTATATATCTAAACAGATACAGATATATCGGGAGATCCAGGATCCTATCAAAACGTCCTAGAAATGGGTAAAATAGAATGTATTCGTGTCCAGAAGCACCTTTTTACCGCAGAAGAACATCTTTAGGGGCGGATGCAAATGCGCGGAGCCTTACTCTCTGCAGTAATACTTGGGCACATGTGTCCCTCTAGAGTACACGTTACTCTCCAGCACCAAGCTATAGCCAAACGCGGTCATGACATACTCTAGAATCACTGTCTGGTAGCGTGACCAGCCTCCAATAATCGTTTACAGTTGGGCGGGCTACACTAGGAGCACTAACACCTGTTACGACTCTGACCTTTACTCAAGCTTGCCAGAAATAATACCCGGTCCTCATCCTAACTTCCAACAGGCGGCCACCTCACAATCGGTCTTACCTCCCCATGCATACCGCACCATCATATAAGCAAACCAATTTCGCACATCCTTAGGACTAGAACGTTAGGGTCAGAAAATGCACGAGAAACCCTAACCCTGAGGCCTTGCGGGCATCACGTCACCGGGAAAGCAAGGATGGCAGGACTAGTCGAATATCAAGCCGAATGTGTCGCAAGTATGTACTTACTTTTTAGTTGTTTTTGGGCGATATTTACTAGGGTAGTGGCGTGGGGTTCCAAGACCGAATGCATCAACCACCCGCCACGAACTGACAAGTCCAAAGACTTTTGCAATTTGCCGAATTTCACATTGGCGATAACCCTAACCCTGATCAAGACTCTCAACCGATAGCTACGTACATATCTACATACTAGCACGTCACTAGATGTGTCAGTTAGTTACTATAGTATATACATTGTCACTTTGATCTTGGCGTAGGTTTCGGAGCGGGCTTCTGGTATTTTCAGGTCAGTGAGAAGGGTTGCCATAAGGCCACAGAGTAATGCTAGACTTTAAGGGGGTTAATATGGCTTATAATGCCATAATATGTTCTCTAAACGGTGGTATTAATTGAGGGGCGAATTAAAGGTCTTCACATGATTTACTCTTTGTCTCGGACGTAGCCAAGATATAACAAAAGACGGGCTAGCCTTACGAGGATCACCGGAAAAGCTGTTACGTTACCAGCATCTAACACACCGAAGCCTAGTGGCACGTTTCTTTCCTTCACAACATCAACAGGTTATTGCAAAGCTTAATTCTTCTTCACTTATTTGGGGCTTCTCTAGTGTACTTTTTATATGATTTCCATGGGGCGAGCGAGTTCAACTACTAAACTTTCTTTTGTTTCTTGGCTGTAGTCGAGACTTTCTTTTTACCGTGGCACGCACAGCAGGTCCTGAAGGCCCCTCACTACATCATAAAATTATAAACTGAAATTTTAGATGTTCTTGCATACAGGCTAGATAGTCTCGGAAATAGAGAGTAAAGATATAAAAACAGTCTTGTTCGTAAAGTCAATACCCACGGAAAGGTTCAAGCAAAGCTACCGTCTCATCAATATCCTCCATGTAATGTCTCACAGCCTTAGGTCCTGCAGATCGCATGATCTCCGGAATACCCATAAATGCGCGTCGCTGGGCAAACTCATACACTGACCCTCCATCCTTCGCCTTAAGGGTTACGTCAATCTCATGGAGCGACAGAAGCCTTCGAATGGCTATTGGATTAGCATGAGCGGCAGCGTGGTGGAGAGCTGTCCATCCGTTATGGTCCTGTGCGTTCACATTTTCGGGGGAGCCGAATTTATTCAGGATATAGTCAAGGATATTTGACATGATGGCTCGATCATAGGAGGGGCTGTTCAGTGGGGTAAATGCAACCACATGCAGTATTGTCCATCCAAGGCTGGGAACTGCTAGGAATCCTGCGGGTTTCCGCCCAAGAGCTGACTGGTGGTCTATGAAGAAATGCATGAGTGGGATGGAACTGAATGCACAGGTTCGTACGAGTAGTCCCAGAGCGGTCCAGCCTTCACCCCTTGAAGTGAGCCCGTCTATATCTGCTCCCGCGGCCAGTATAATCGAAGCGTCCTGGAGTTTTCCGGCACTCACTGCATATGCGATCGTATCTGGGTAGCTTTCATCATCTTCCTTACCGACCCCGCACCGGAGAAGGTACCTTAGCATCTCAGTTGTTGAGTCAGGACATGAACAGCAATAAGAGAGAGTTGAAGATACGGGCTTATTTATTAGCCCGAGGAACGGATTCGCGCCATTTTCGATAAGAAGATTGAATATCTCATTTGATCCTCTTCTCATTGCGACATGGAGTGGTGTTAGTCCATCAAAGTAGGTATTTATATCTGCAGCTTTCGTCTGTAGGAGAAGGTGCGCGACAGTACTCGTTGTACCACGGTCCGTGGCAATGAAAATGGCAGGCATACCCCTGCTTAACCTCAGAGGGACCTTGGTGTGGTGTAGCCTTTCAAGTAAGAAGTCGATAGTATCCCGCATCATCTTTGGCCTGAGATTCCCATGGATGTACTGTTTCTGGAAATCTGCAAATCCGTCAATTGCCAAATGGAGCAAACGACCATTCGTCCATTCTTTAGACCGGGGAATGTGCCTCCAAAACAGCTTTAGCACTTTGCAGCAGTGTGCAGCCGCCGCTGTATGTAAAGGAGAACCATTGGAGACTTCACCTCCTCGGGGGTGTCGCCCATGTGTGGTGAGGATTTTGAGCTTCGGCATGCCTTCGCAGGGATCCGCCCCATGCTTTAGCAGAATATTAACAAGCGGCAAGTTTCCCCTCAAAACAGCAGTGTTCAGCGGAGGGCCAATCAAGTAAATCATGGCATCCATGTACTCAGTAGGGAAACATCGGTCGGTACAAATGGCGTTCACCAGCTTCGACCCACCATACTCCATAATTAGCTCCGCCATCTCGCAAACCTCGTTCGGGCGCTCAAACTCGCAAAGAAAGTGTAGGATTGTCTCTCCGTGCTTTGTCCTCGCCCCAACGTTGGCTCCAGCACAAATTAGAAGCTTCGCCATCTTGTAGGCCCCTAGCCTGCACGCGGATAGGAGTGGTGTGAAGCCCTCCCCATCAACGTTCTCGAGTAACTTTTCCCTAAAGCTCTCTGACTGCAGCATGAGAGAGACGGCCTCGGTAAAGCCCGAGCAAACTGCGTAATGCAACCGATTGTGACCCAGATTCTGTGCCCTTCCTTCAAGAAAATAATTTTCAATATCAGCGATTTGCCCAGCAGCTGACTCATCAGTGTCCTTCAGGTCAAACAGTTCATCGGGGTATGTATTTTCATCGAGGCCGTAGACGAGCTTTCTATGCGTAATACTTCGTAGCCGGTTATATGAGAATCCCTCTGGCATTGGGAAGTATCGAATTAGCTGCCGAAATGCTTCATAACTCTTCGTGTTTTGCACAGTGGCCATAAGTCCTATGAATACTTGCTGCTCATAGTCGGTGCAGGCCCCGTGAGAGGCAGAGAGAAAGCTGCATGGCTCCTGCGACTCGAAGAACATTGGCTGAAATATTGATATCTGGGGGGCCGCCAATGCAGATTCATCAATGAGACGCTTTGCCTCGATGAAATCCTGACTTGTAGTCCATCCCATCATCATGGCGAGTGCTGCGCCAACTCTTGATTGGCATCTTTCATCGGCGCTCAGTCTTGTATCGAGATAGACCTCCGAGAATTCCCTTTTATACGAGAGAGGGAAGTGTTGGGTGAAAGTGACGATTCGTTCGAAAGCAACATTGTTGTGGAGCTTTTTGAACTCCATTTCTGCGCTTAGTCTGGCCCAGGTTGGGTGGGTCTGATAAACACCGTCGCTACACACGTTATCTCTTGATGTGAGTTGATGTTCATCAGGTGACCAGATATTATAAATAGGGGCTCTTACTGACCTGCTGAACCATATATCCCAGATTGCAACTATATCATCTATCGAGGCCCGCTGATCAACATCTGGCTCCAACGCAAATCGGAAAATACACTCCAGTAGCAGTTGAACTGCCTCATCATTACTCTTGAAATAGCTTGAGGCATTCGAGCTCAAAGTCCAATCCTTCATCCCTTCCACCTCCTCCCTCAAGTCTGCGTCATTTCTATCATAATCTTTCCCACCGAGGTCGAACAAATCCCCAATATCCCTTTTCGAAAGTATCCTCCAAACGAGCAGACCATAGGAGAATACATCAGTCTTCTCTAGTTGACTCCAGGTATGCTCTGTGTGCCACTCAGGATCATTCCATGGCCATGTCCGCCCTTTCAAACTTTGTCTCTCCTCGGCTACTAAATATGCAACGCTAAAGCCAAAGTCCGCTAGCTTTGCCCTTAGGCCATGTGTCTTTGTGAGAGTGATGTCACTTTCATGGGCCTCAAAAATCAGGACATTGTCAGGTTTTATGTCTCCGTGAACGATCTGGCTATGATGAAGAACAGCCAGACCCTCAGCGATATCCCGGCATAATCTGGCTCCCCCGTCAAATGTCATTTCGGCGTATAGGTCGGTTTGAAGGAAGTCTGCCAGAGACCCGTGTTCTGCATACTCGAGAAGTATAGCAGGCACTCGTTTTGGTGGTAGAATTTCTTTCTGCCCGGGCTCGATATCGGGGAGTTCACACTGCCAGCTAATTCCCAAGAAGTCGACAATATTCTTATGGAGGTAAACAGGCGGATGCGTTAAAACACTGATTTCCAGAAACACCGCTTCAAGCCTTTCTTCAACCTTCCCTTCCTTGGGGTTTCCAAAGCTATCAAACTCGATCATGGGTCTCTTACACGTGATCGAAGGCGTTTGGTGCGCCCTCTGTTCCGGAGACCTAACGGTCGGCTGAACAAAGAGTGTCTTCGGCCACGATTCCTTCAGTCCAACCATTCCTGGGAGATTAAGTCGCGATACATAAAATGTCTTTCCTCTCCCAATGTACTCGGCGGTCTCACTGCCTATCATGGAAAGCTCGAATGGAGGGCTCGCATCAAATCCAAAGCAGATTTGCAGTACCCCCAGAGCATTTCCGATGAACTTGTTGATTTCCAGGAACCGGCGTCTTCTTGCTACTGCGGAGGCGGAGGATTTTGGCGGGCCAAAAGAGTTCCTGCTCTGGTTTGATGCGCTGGAGGCTGCGGTCTCTGTGCTGCTAGAGGAGGTTTCGATAAAGCCATGCCTGGGTCGTTGATATGGGGTACTTGAGGTTGAATATGGTATCATTCTTTTGGAATTTGGAATTCCTCTGGCTCTTTTGGTGCGCCGGTTAGCCTTGTATGCAGGTAAACCCACATGGAGTAAGACAAGGAGACTTTACACAACTAATTGCTAGACTGTTCTTGAATAGATCGGTTACTAGGGCGAGGTGTAGGGTGCCCTAATCACTCCAGTGACAGATAGTCGGATATGATGTGACCTCACGGAAACCTTCTGCTAATAACTATAGTCGAACATAGAAAGGGTTGCGGCTCATGTTGAGGGCTGGGCTGCAACCTCTATTTATATATCTTTGTGTCGTTTCGACGCTTATCGAGATAGACAACTCTACCACTCACCTGGACACCCCCTTCACCGGATAGTTCATCTTGATTGGTTTAGAGCGTAGATCTTCTTGTTATTAGAGTCTGTTATCCTCCTCCCAGGTCTCAGTCAACAATCAATTGCTGATGATACCGCCTTGGCCCGCTCTCGTCCCGTTGGGTGCGGGGGGCGCCTGGAGTGCTTCCGCCTCTTTGGCCATTGACACATCAGGTATGATTACCGTTAGGCTATCATAAGCCCAGGTCGATAGATCTAGCTAACGAGAATAATGTTTTACTGATGCATGTAACACGGCGCTGCGAACAATTACGTGGTGAGCCGTTGAACACAAGAGGCTTCTGCCTTGCGAAGCGGGGCTGTTCAATACAATATGATATGATACACAAAAACTGCTTCGTCCATTGGTCCCCTCGAGGGGTGCAGGGATAGTAGGTTGTGCTAGGATCCAAATAAGCTAACTAAATATAGGTCGCGATCGGAATATGAGTACTCAAGCGGGTGCTTTTTGTCTATGTACCTTTGGTAAATTAAATACATGACGAGACTCTTAGGCTCCAAAGAATGATATTCAAGGTGATGCAAAATATTAATCGCTGGTGGTGTAGCTGAAGGTTTCTAACTGGGCGCTTCTAAGCACGGCTAGATGCACAGAGAAAATCGCCAGTATGGCATGCAATAGTAGCCGTGTTCAAGAACGTTATGATGTTGTGAATACCCTCTGGTCACCTGGAATTGTAGTTCATTGGATGACATCTCGTTTTCATAGTCTAAATCTGAACAGAGGGGGTGGGTCGATTCGGAAAACTAGAACGCAGCATTATCATTGGCTAGTCGCCGACCGTTGCCAGGTGGTGATTACTATCCACCAACGCCTGCCACTATGGGGACAAGAGGCGAATACTTCTTATAGAGCCTTAGGGAGCAAGGAACAAACACTAGTTTTTCCACCTCATTTGCATCGTACACATATGGAAGTCACTGGACTAGTCTTTGGGGCTTTGCCTCTTGCAGCGCAGCTTTTTCAATGTACCCTTGCTCTTTATTCCCAATTTTCCGAATCTCAAGATATAGGCAAGACTTCTAATAAGTATCGAACATTTCTCCAAATCGAACGGCACCGCTACGAGAACGTTGGGGCATATATCGGCCTCAGTCAAGGCAATCAAACACGTCAGCTACAACCCGCAACACTTGATCTCGTCCTCGACATATTGGCCCACATAGCTCAAACGTTACTTGAAACACAAAGGCTTGAGAGAAAGTACAGTTTCCCTCTCAATACTTCAACGTCCGCGGGGTCGTCTCCGACCCAAACATCCGTTTCCACCACACCGCCTAGCGAGGAACCGTTGAGCTCCAGCGTAACCCGACGACTTGAGAAACATGCGGTCTTGGCCGAGGAGGTGAAGCGAAGCGTATCACGACTAGCTAGCGTAAGGTTCGTAGTACGTGATAAAAGTAAACTCGAGCAGTTTATCCTCGATCTCAGGAATTTCAATGATGGACTTGAAAATATCACCGGATACCAGCCACAACTTCGAAGTCAGTTAATTGTTCAGATGTTGGATGCGCAAGGAGTCCAAGCCCTATCCGCGCTAAGTTTGGCTACCGAGAATGTCTACCCTACACTGTCAGAGATTGCAAAACGGAAGGCAGCATATCTTGAGATGGGGGACCGTCAACAGCAGGAAGCCTCCGGAGGTCCGAAGCATCTAAAGGTTTCCGAGCTCAAGCTGAACTACGGTGACATTGATATGCGGAAGGGCGCGGATTCAGCCGGTCGCACGTTTGGATCGTACCGGGGAATGCACGTTATGATTGAGTGGAAGGTTCTTGGCGACGAACCGTCCTACAATCAGAGACTGATCTCCAGAATAGAAGATATGTCCAGGTTCTTGTCAAGTACAACTCAAGACGATGTTTTATCTCCTTCCCATCTGTTGGAATGTATCGGGTAATGAACTTCTTCCGTCATGGCACCAATGGTACCGTACAAAGACTAACCATCCTCGGCCAATAGCTACTCTTTTAAGCCCGGTCAAACAGAACGGGTTGCAATTATCTACAAAACATTGGACACGAAACATACCACTCTCCAGGATATGATAAGCGATGAGGAGCATGCGGATTTCAACCTCGGGGCACGATTACGCCTAGCGCTCTCCCTAGCAGAGTCTATTTTTTACCTACATCTCACCGGCTGGCTTCACAAGGGTCTACGTAGCTCTAATATTATCATCCGAGGAGATTTATCACAGTACGAGATAGGAACAAAGGCCTTACGGGCGTACCTTGTGGGATTCAGCACAGCGAGGCTAGACGCTCCCACCGAGATATCGGAGAAAATCGAAACAGACACCCATTCCGATCTTTATCACCATCCGCGATACCAATCGGCAAACAAGGATGAGAATCAGTACACTCGCCAATACGACATCTACAGCCTTGGCATGATTCTATTAGAGCTAGGATCTTGGCAGCTAATAGAGACAAGTGGTGGCTACAAGCCAAAAGGGTACAATCCCAGCAGGTTTCTCAATAAGCTCCTCAGAGGTCCAGTTCAGAGCTTGAGCTTCACGATGGGAAATGCTTATAAACGAGCCGTGATTTGGTGCCTCCAAGGGCAGTTCGAGAAGAAGGATGCTGAGCCTGAATTCGCTTCCCTTAACCAATCGGAGATGTCAACTGTATTTTGGGAAAAGGTCGTGCTTGAGCTAGGGAAAAACGCCGTCGAGGAGTAAAGAGAATGTACTTAACAATATTTAAGACTGTGATAGTTAGACCTCGAACTTTAGAGTTAGAAACAGCCTGGACCATAGTGGTGTTTTAGAACGAGCTAGTGGTCATTACCTCACGAGTGACGTCTGTGTAGATACTAACCTCCGGGATTGCCAGCTGTGGACGGTTCGGGTGCGCGTATTGGAACCCTAACCCTGGGTACCAAAGTAGTAGACTCGATATTCCTAACATTATACAGTCGTGTATGACCATGAGGATACTGGGGGATGCTGATACCACTTGATGTATTCGAACTCATGGCCTACTTAACTCTATAACAGCTACCCCATAGAATCAACTCCGGAGTAGGACAGGGTGTCACAGTTGAGCCAAATAGGCAAGGGCCAGTGGAACTGTTTCCTTGGGCTTTTGGGGGGCTCCTGGCATAAGTCTAGGTACTTTAACGCCGGTCCATGTAGAAACAAAAGATGAATCCGAGCCCTAGGAAGGTAGGAACTCTAAATGAAATTGTTTCAGAGGTTACACAGTGTTATGCGGTCCTTAATACACGTTCGATCTGCCCCTCTAGAGAGACGGAGGGTCATAGAAACAGGGAGTTTCCTTTCATTTAAGCTCACTTCCTCCACTCGGCCCGGTAATGACAGTTTCATAAGTACTGAAAGCTGTGATATGATGATATGGCGCAACATTCGAGCGTAGGAAGACTAGATAATACGCTCCTGTAAGCTCCTCAGATACTTTCTTATATATATTGTCTTCCAGAAAACTCTGATGATTTGTACATCTACATATGGCAGCATATTGGGCTGTAGTTTCGTTCATCGAAGTCTAATCGACCTATAGCACACGCAGCATGTCTATCATATGCAGCAAAAGATGTCAGGCCTCCGCAATATATCTAAAGGCGATACGTCCGGTCCTACATCCCACCCGTCCATGAAAGCAAGCAGTCACCTCTAAGTTTAAAAGGATCAATCCAGCGCGCGCATCCCTCCGTAGTGTTTACGCATATTTCCGGGATCGGTCCCGTCGGCTATGTGGTATACTATTTAGTGGGAAGTAAAAAGTGAATGGGAACTGGTACATACTGCACAAGTCAAGTATTGTCGCTCGTGGAAAGCAGCGTAAACCGAGTGATGCATCATGATCCGACTCATCTTTCAGATCCGGGATTTCTCGCCCCATAGTGTTCTGAAGAGTGCATCGACTATCCTTCCCTCCCTTATACTGCAAATCACGCACGATATAAGCCATAAAGACAGTCCCAAAAATAAATGTTTCCCGTATATCGGGGTTAGGGTTGCATGTGGGATTTGGATTTAGTGGTGCGGAAGGTGGCATTAACTCTCGGCTGTGAGAGGTAAACGACCAAGCTCTCACTGTCCCGTGGGATTGTTTGCTATATTCAATAACAGATGACTCTAGCTATGTATAAGTTATGCTCCAGACTAGGAGAAAGGGCTAAGCTATAAACAACGCAAATGTCAGGGGATTCATGTTTCCGTCGCGGAGACACAGTCTACTACGCCAGAAAATGCATCATTTGATGCATTATCGACACATTGCCCATAAAAAACCGAACATTGTAATTCCTGATCGGTATGCATGATGCATTTTATGATGACTTTACTATCTTACTGGGAAAGGATCAGGAAAGTCATCAGGAAAGTCATCAGGAAGGTTGTTGAATAGCTATAAACTCGCTTAATGGGATTATCATCATATCATTATTATATGAGTTCAGGGCCTAGCTAGTAAGATATACATTCTCGGTGGAAGCATCCAGGTTCAGCTCACACACATAACATTTTTTTATTTCCGGACCCTTTACTGATTGGAAAGTCGTCAAATTACTGGGATGCATATACCGATGCATTAGTTGATGCATTTGCCGATTCATAATTAGCACACGGAGTATTCATTCCGAGATGCATTTGCATTCGGAGATGCATTTGCGATGCGTTATGCGGCGTAGTAGAGCCACCTAAGTAGACCGTTCCTTCAGCCACTCGAACACCCCCTCACTCGAATGGTTGGAGGGGGAGAAGAGGTCTTCGTAATAACTAGCTTCTTTACCGCTCACTCACCAAGTACTATACTGCCTGACCGGGGTGGGCAGCTACAGAGCCGTCTAGTTCCACTAAAAAAAAATCAAAGATTATACTTAGGGTTAGGGTTCTAAACTATAGGTGTCTGTTAAGGATCTATCTGAGATCGAGACAGCTTGGTAATATCATAAGAACTGGGGACGTTATGGTGGCAAGGGCTCAATTTGAAGGTCATACATCCAGATACCGAACTCCCTATAACACGCAAGCGAAAGCGTTGGTTTGTTACGACATGGGCATATAGATCATCGGGCTAACGCGTACGGAGAAACACCCACCATGGGCCAGGATCTTTCAGTGATTAAGCTACCAGGAACAGGTCTCCCTATAAATAGGGTAAATAATAAATCCTGGCGCCGCTCAATACAAGTAGTTATTAGGGGAGCTAAATTCCCCGGGGTTGGGCAATTGGCAAGACAAGGTTTAAGCCTTATTAAATTTAAGGTCTTAGAATGGATTTTAGCAGAAATTTTTACTTTCTTTACAAAAAAAAAAAGCTTAGAATATAGCTCTTTTGACAGATCTGTAGGGAGGGATCAGTATAGGCTGGTAGAGATCTGGTAGCTTAGGTGCTGGTTTAATGTTGAAAACGGGGCCCCGGATGTTGGGTCAACAAGTAATTGGCCTTCTGCCACGAGTCATCTGACAAGCTCGTGACTAAGCTGTGGTAGGGTGTAGGGTTCACACTACTAGCGAGTGCGGTCACAAATAGTCACCCGCACTCACACACAGTTCCTGTCCTGCCCGCCTATAAAAGGGTCCTATTGTTGTATCTAGAATAAGCAAGCAAGTTTACCTGACGAATTCCACAAAGCGTTAAGAGTACCTTGTGACTTTCCAAAAAAAAATAAAGCGCCAAAGGTCCATGGATTGGACTACCATGGTTACCTCCACAGATGGGATTGCAACCTCCTTCGATGTCAACAGAACATGCCCTAGCTAGTAGCTACTGCCCAAAGCTACATGTTGTTCATAGACACTATTCCATATACCTGATATCAACCAGACATGGAATACTTAGCTGAGCTGCGGTATATACATTCAGAGATCCGGGCCTGGCAGGGATGTTTGGTAGATTTGGGAACAGCACGCGCTGGTGAGGAAACCATTCACCCCCGATCACCAGCTTGTTCGCGAGGGAATGGTTTCAGCCTCCACCTCCCAAATGACGACATAATAGTCTGGGGAATCTCGACATTATATGGCCTAGACCCTTGCTTGTAATAGAGGATACTGCTAATAGTTGATATAGTTCTCATGATCGGGATGGATGAGCGATATTGTAATATGGAAGCCATTATTCTGCGAGACTATATGTCCATGGACATAAGAAAGTACCTTCACAAGATCAACTCTCACTATCGCTTCACCTTGGCATTACACATTACACAAGTTTAATCACGCTCACCATATTGTGTTGGCCTGTTTGGTGCTCTTTGGCGAGTGCCACGCCTTTAGTGGATGGAAAGTTTGATATACTGGTTGGCGAACCGAAGAGCGGCTCTCTTAAGGCAAACTGGCATGATTTACTTATGGCGGGGCATCGGATGGCTCCAATTGAGAGAGGGATGTCATTCGTTGTGACGTTTATGCAGAAAACTAGAAAGAAATATGGAGCCTCAACGCTGTCGGATAAAACGAAAAGAAAGAGGAAGAAAGACATGAGTTCATAGTATCATCCACGCTCAACAACCAATCCGAGACACAAATACCAAAGCGGAATCGTAAACAAAAAAAACAATTGTCAAAAAGGGCTATCCCTCCTGGGGTAGGAATGGGGCAAGTAAGGTCATAACTCTCTCGTGCCCCCGCTTTCGCGCAACAGCAAATGCCGAGTCACCATCGTTGCTGGTAATACTGACGTCGATACCATCCTCTCTCAGCAACATCTCCACGACTTCAGTATGTCCGCAGATCGCTGCATGTAGTAGGCCGGTATTACCCTTCTTATTGCGGTAATTCACATGGTGTGCGCCCCTTTTCAGTGCTAGTTCGACGATCCTGGGTTTCCCTGACTTTGATCCCAAAGTGAGAACTGTATCACCGTCCCTATCCGCTTCTAGTAGCTCATCCCCCTTATCATATCGGTCAAGGAGCATCTCAAATATCTCGACATGCCCCGACTTGGCAGCAAGTAATAGGGGTGTCCTTCCATGATAATCAGCGGTCTTGAGTTGGATGCCTTCCCCCTTCAGTAAGATTTTGACAGCTCCTGCATGCCCCTTTTCTGCTGCTAACATCAAGGCTGTGTGATGCGGGAAGCCCCTGTGGTTGATATCGTATCCGCGCTTCTCCATAATCAACTGCAGGCATTTTAGGTTTCCGGATGCTGCGGCCAGTAATAATGGGGTGGACCGGCGCCAGGTAGTGATGGAGATATCAATACCATCCTGTTCCAGTAACATCTCTAGAATCTCAGGATCATTGCTAGCTGCATGCGCGCAGGCTGTATACCCACGGCCATCTCTGTGATTGATGTCGAATCCACCTCGTGACAGTAACAAACGAACGTTACGTGCATTTCCGGATGCTGCGGCGAGTGTTAATAGGGTGGACCCGGTCCTGGTAGCGATGGAGACATCAACACCATCCTGTTCTAATAACATCTCTAAAATCTCAGGGTTTTCGCTAGCTGCTGCATATGCGCAGGCTGTATACCCACTGTTGTCTCTGTGATTGATGTCGAATCCACCTCGCGCCAGTATTAAACGAACGCTACGTTGGTTTCCGGATACTGCGGCGAGTAATAATAGGGTGGACCCGGTCCCGGTAGCGGTGGAGACATCAATACCATCCTGTTCCAGTAACATCTCTAAAATCTCAGGGTTTTTGCTAGCTGCTGCGTGTGCGCAGGCTGTGTACCCACCGCTGTCTCTGTGATTGATGTCGGATCCACCTCGTGACAGTAACAAACGAACGTTACGTAGATTTCCGGCTGCGGCGATTAATAATGGGGTGGACCCGGTCTCGGTAGCGGTGGAGACATCAATACCATCCTGTTCCAGTAAAATCTCTAAAATCTCAGGGCTTTCGCTAGCTGCTGCATATGCGCAGGCTGTATACCCACTGTTGTCTCTGCGATTGATGTCGAATCCACCTCGCGCCAGTATTAAACGAACGCTACGTGGGTTTCCGGATGCTGCGGCGAGTAATAATAGGGTGGACCCGGTCCCGGTAGCGGTGGAGACATCAATACCATCCTGTTCCAAAAGCATCTCTAAAATCTCAGGATTTCCACTAGCTACTGCATATGCGCAGGCTGTATACCCACGGCTGTCTCTGTGATTGATGTCGAATCCACCTCGCTCTAGAATAAGCTGAACAACACTTGTCATGCCGGCTTCCGTAACGAGTAGCAGAGGAGTACGCATTTCAAGGTCCATTTTGCTTAGCTCACCTTCACCCATCCCCCGGACTATCATTTCACTAATCTTGACAGATCTGCACTCAATGGCAGCCTTTAATAGGAGTAACCTTTCAACATCTGTGATAGTGACGTCAAGAAGTCTCTCCTCAATTAATATCTCTACTATGCCTCTGCAAGGTCGTACTAGTGCTAGCATTATATCCCCGAATGGATGCCTTCCCTTGTCTTGCGTGTATATGCCTTGTGTTTTGACAAGCAGTTTGCAGGGCTCCAAATGCCCACAAATTGCGGCCCAGGAAAGAGCGGTCCATCCAGGATTCCTGCCTGTCGCGTTGACATCCAAGTCCTCCCGCACTAGGAGCAACTTTATCACCTGGTGCTGATTCGTTCGCGCAGCCAATATCAATAGTGTTTCCGAGCCATACCGTTTGTTGATATCAACCCTTGAATCAGCGACGAGAACTTTCAATACATCAAAGTGCTTTAATCTAGCTGCGATGAACAAGGGAGGTTCTCCGCCCGCGTTGGTGGTGTTTGGTAGAACGTCATCACTGGCCTTGAGGATACTTTCTACAGTTCCTACATATCCGCCAATGGTCGCAAGCGACAAAGCCGTCTCTCCGGAGAGATTTTGATTATTTAAAATTGAAGCCTGAGCAGATGTGTTCCGGAGAATATGTTTAACTTCAGGTTCGCTACCTTTGGAGGCGGCATAATGTAGGATAGTATCGCCGTTCACGTCGCTCAAGGTAAGGTTACATCTACCAGTTTGGAGCAACTTCCGGAAGATAGCGGGGTCATCTGTGAGAAGCGCATGCATCAATGCCGTTTTCCCTTCCTGATCGGCGTGGTTTATGTCGACCGCTGGCCGCGCAATGAGGGACAGAACCACGCTCATCTGCTTTGACTGAATCGCCAAGATGAGTGGCGTATTCATCGACTTATCGCGGCAGTTTAGATCCGTGTTAGCATGATCGAGTAACAGCCGAACATATTCCATATCTCCATGCTCGGCACTGTGGTGTAGAGGGGTACGTCCCATTTGGTTACAAGGGTTGGGATCCGAATGTTGGAAGTGCCCTGAGTCTTTTAGGCACTCCCTGAAAGTAGGCAACAAGCGATAGTAACACGCCGTCCATAAGAGAGATGTATTCCTCGTATCTCTGCCACTTAGATATGGGAGAGTAACGCGCAAACTCGAAGCCCACGACCGATAAACGTCAGATTGAGGGTCCAGCAAGCCGTCCCACCTTTGAGGATTGAGGCTGGACTTGGTTACTAGAGTACTCAGGTGATGTCCCCAATTTCGGGAAGCGTAATGAATCAGAAGTTTCGGGGAGACCATGATATTATGGACGTTTAGATCATCAATATCGGAAAGATTATCATATGCGCCGTACATGGGGTTTGTTAAAACCTGTCTACACACATCGGCAATCCACCTCCTACCTTCATCTCTGTTGTATTCTGAAGCTTGGTCCAAAAACTCTTTAACAGTGGCATGGGAAAATCTTAATATCCCAGTGCTTTTATCCAGAACCACCAAGCCACAGCATATTGCATAGAGGTCGTCGATGCTACTAATCTTACTGGGCGGCACATGGGTATCCTGATGTGGATCAATGGTGATTTGTAACGACTGAAGCAGTATCTCTGGCGAGCGGTCGTCGATGGTGTTATAAATCCAGTGTATTACGTTGAGCGCATTTCGATTATTGGTCTTTGTATGCTTATCAATCCTAGAAAGTATATTCCTATACTTTTCCTGTAGGGATTGTGGATTGTATCTCAGGGTGTCATCGATTCCATCCTCCGTAACTTGTCGACCAAGCTCTTGGATCCTAAGAGAGACGGCCAGGAACCTGGGGAATGTAAGCTTAATCGCTCACCATGTAAGGAATAAAGTAAACATACATCCCGTTTGCATCGGTGTCCAGGGCATTGATCTTTGATCTCTGCGTCTCCAGGTAATCACGCATGCCTCCAGACTTCGAATATAAGTCTTCAATCTTTCCATCAAGGTAGACTCGGATATCTCCACCGTTATCTTCGGGTCGTATGTAGTGCTGGTTGTATGTACTCATACGACTCTTGATGTCTGATTCATTGCGGCTACTGAAGAACATGCGGACGGTTTTCACCGCAACCTGGATATCATTCAAGACATGAAAGAACTCCATGCGCGTAGCTGAGTCTAATTCGTCGAGTGCATCGATAATAATCCAGACTCCGTCTGAAAAGTCTTTACAAAGTTCAATAATGTATCGCTTGCTTTCCTCAAGAGTCAATGATCCGCCGGAATTCAGAGACCGCTGCTCATACAGTTTCATGATAGATTTGGGTACTCCCGATGAGTAGGCAAGACAGAGCTGTCTTACAATGGCTCTCAAGACGGAACTGGGGTTTGAATGTTGGGGAAGATCGTAAGAACAGTAGAAGAAGGCGACCGCAGAGTTCCCAACAAAAGAGTTCTCGTTGTCCGGGTCCTGATTCGTACGGTTGATCAGGATATCAACGACCTTTGAGCTTTTATTAATGTCAGCCAAGGCAGCTATGGCGGGGTATTATATCGGCTCTTACGTCAAGTGAGACTTGCCAGTTCCAGCTTGAGTAAATATAGTTAGTATTCTACCACTGACCTGAGAAAGAGCCCTCACCATCGCCGCACAACCAAAAAGCAGACGAGGACGACTCTAAATTGAGCCATTCCTTGAATTCCACGTTTTCCTCCAGCCATCCGCATGTGTTAGGCGTTCGTCGTTCACAATGGGTCCTATGGTTTGCCCCATATTCCAAATTCGATATCCAGTTCAAGGCGTCCTTCAACTTTAGCTCTGGAAGGTTTAGCCATCTAAACATTAGGGTCGTTGTTTATGAGCCACTAACCATCGAGATAATCACAAATCACCCCGAGTCTCATTTGACAGTCCTTTAAAGAACTTTCAAGACCCTGAAACTGACCCCTACATTCTTCCAACTGGGACTTGAGCTTTTCTCGGGACGCATCCGCTCCTACAAGGGAACAATGACTGTCAGAGGGATAGGGGCACAGGAATCACATTGGGCGATATACTCGATCGGTTGAGGGACGCAGCTAATATTCCTAGTTAGCAGAGAGCCAGAGCTTCTAGAAAATAATGGGTGGAACCTTCTTTCTCCAAGAGATCAGCGCACTCACGAGTACGTCTTTCACAGTCACGTACATCCTCTAGTAATCGGGACAGATGAGTTGAAAGGCTTTCTAAGATTTGCTCTGCTCATCCCGGGCGTTAAGCATAGTTCGTGAGCCAACTTTGTGGGGTACCTACTTGGGGCAGATTTATCAACGTGTTGTTTCGCATAGACGAGGTAAGTCAATATTGAAACATATTGATCAACGAGACGTGTCTTCAATTCAGTGACGGACTGTTGCTTTGTCCCCAGATATAGTGCCTCATATATCGCGCTGCAATGCATGACCCAAGCGAGGTATCCAAGGCTAGTGGATATCAGAGCCATCCTTTTATAGTATGCCAAACCAAGCTATAGATCCAGGTTAGCATATATCTTTAGCAAGAGGATTGAGGGGCACTTACATCTAGAAGGAGCCTGAAGCCTGACCATGCCAGAGCGACAACATCAGGATGGTGCTGGAGTGCTATATCTCCAAACTTGGCGTATTTCTCGAGCTGCGTCAGGAAGACTTCAGCATAGCATGCTTTCTCGTTCTTACTGTTGGTATAATGAAGCCTCGACTCATCACTTTTGGCTCGTTGGTCTCGAATATAATCGATGAGGGAAGTAGCTAGCTGGAAATTCTCCTTTTTCTCCACAAGCGCTCCGGGCATTTCCTTGCGTAGCCTCTCCACCGCTTCGCCCCAGGGAGGTCTAATAAGTTCCACTTGTTAGACAGCGAGATATGATATCCGTAGACTGCACTTGGCAACCTACTTCGGTGGACCTCTCTTTAAGCTGGACGGAGAAGAAAAGATTTCCGGTGGCTGCAAAGAAGGTGCAGTAAACTGGGAACTACAGGCTGAGCTTGGTCTCGGGTCTTTGCTAGCTGGCGCGTGGGTGTTGGTCGCTTCGGCAGCACCAGTGTTTGTCGGTGGGTCTGAGTGAGTTGTCGAAGACCCCTCAGAGATTTGCGAGGGTCCTGGCGTGGTCGTATCCTGTGTCGCGGGTGTCGCACTGGCATAAATAGAAATTAGAGCCCCCCAGATAAGAATAGAGTGATCCATTGTCAATTACCCAGGAAGAGAACTCATCGTAGCTTCGCCCAGGCTAGGATCTTCCGAGACCGGGGGTGAGGGAATGCCGGCAGTGGGGTTGGGCTCAATTTTAACATTGGTTAGGTCTTGAAGTGCACAATCACCAGGCGTCGACGGTTGTAGAATGATTGGTAAATCTTCAGTCTTTGTTTTAAATAGCTTTCGTAGCGTAGAGAGAAAGTTACCCATTGTTTGGAAAGAGTCGCTGTGGTATGGTTGTTGGGTCTGGTGGTGGGAAGGTTGTATGACTCGCACTGAGCACACACCTACAATTATATATTAGCGATGCAGCGTAGTACATGACCTACGTGTCTGTCGCTGAATTTCAAGAATCTGCATTGGTAATGCATAACCCGTTCCAATTAAAATCCAATCTACAATTTAACGAATGGAAACGGTCGATATGGGACGTAGTGGAGTCTTTTAGCCAAAGGCAATTCTGCACGACCCATGTCCTCGGCAGCTGGGTATCCCTAGAAGTACCATAAAAACCTAAGCCTCAGCCACAGGAGCGGCGGTTTGTATAGACTGAGTGCTCGCCTGGGAAGATAGCCTGCTGATTTGCACCAAATATATCAATAGACTTTGTTTTTTGGCAACTTTATAGCGTTTCTGAACACAGGCCATACAAAAATGTAGACTTGGCGGTTTTTGTGTATGCAATATTAGCAAAAACGCAATGAGATTGAGAGTACCGTAGATACCCGAAGAATTCGCTAGCGTCGTTTGCACTAAAAAGTACTCAAGCTGTTTTTTTCGTGTGCCAAAGAGCTTGTCTAAAGGTAGGCGGTTGGCACACCCCAGCCGCAATGAAATTTTCGTATTCCTGAGTCTTACAATCTGAAATATATCTATCACATTCTGGTTGCATAACTTCGTGTGGGAACTTGAGACCTGTACACACACCACTTCGGACTCTTCTCTCTGTAAACTCCAAGCCCTGGTCATGTAATTCCATAGGTACATACAAGGCTCTGGGATAAAGTGAGTGAAAGATTCCTTGCCGCTGTTTGCGCCACAACACTAGCGAATCAATCGGAAATTTGTGGTAGGGGTGTATGTGCGAGAGATAAGTGTTGGTAATCTAGTAACAACTGTCCCATTGATTACGTTAACAGGTTTATATAGTAGTCTGGCGATGGTGTGAGATCAACTAATTTGTATAAATAATCATAGGTTCGGGGGAGGTCCTCGGGCAAGATCTCGAAAGTAACTACCAATTTTTATGGAAAATCATTTTGGAAAAATAAATTTAGCGTTATTTCTGTGTTTTAGCGACCCTCGTTTTACCCGGACGCCTGATGCAAGGCTATGCGCGCCTCCGACAAGGAAATAGACAAAATTCCACTACAATTGTACAAGGCCGTCGGGCTGGATACTGGTATTAGCTAGGCTGGCGGGTATTCTTTATTTTTAGGCTGCTAATCCATAGCATCATAGCCTTTGCGTCCGGATAATTCTGACATACCGGCGCAATAGTAATGCATGTCGTACCGCATTAATTCGTCTCGACGGCCGGTCACACAGGAGGTTGAAATAAACTGTGGCGGCCTTGGAGAGTCATAACTGAAGTTATTATATGGGAAGGTCCGAGTGCAAGCCCCTCAGTAGAAAGTCGTGGATGGCTGTTGCAAATACCACAAGCTCAACACACAATCATGAGTCCATCGGAACCCTCAACAATAACTATCCGTACAGTTGAGCCAGGTATCTTCTATGCAGGTGTAAAGAAGCGTCCTGGTCCGAAAAAGGAACCTGTTTCCGAAAAGGCTCTTGCATCTCCAAAACCTATCCAAACTCATCGGCACTATTCAAACTACGTGCTTTATCATATTGGCAGCATACAAAATTACCGATTGGGCCAACAAAAACTCAGCAACTTACACGATCTGAGGTATCACAGCGACTCAAGACCCCTCTTTCAAACCTGACCCGATGGAAAGCCAACGAGGCTCAACTACTCAGTAGCAACAACAAAGTGCGTAGCATCAGACATAATCAAACTAGAAAGTGGACGGATATGGGAAAAATCCTCTATCCCTGTTTCATAGAACACAGAAAAGCTGGCAAAATTGTAAGACATGGTTGGTTTAGGGGAAGTTGTAGAGGGATTTTATCAGCAACAGATAACAATCTTTTTCGATTCTCCAATTCTTGGTTTCAAATTTTTTTGTCTTGCTATAATATTTCACTTCGATATATAGATAATTTTTTTTTCTAACTTCCACGGACCTTGTGCTCAGACCTTCCTGGGCCCCTGGGCGGGCTGCCACAGTTTATTTCAACCTCCCGTGTGACCGGCCGTCGAGACGAATTAATGCGGTAATGGAGTGGAAATACGTGGGGAAATGAACTTAGTATTATGAGGAAGTTTATCACTAGTTTATCATAGGATAATAAAAAAAGATTCCGATGGGGATTAGAGGTATAGCCTATATATATTAGGAAGTCAAAGATTTATCACATACTTTTTTTTTTTTTTAATCAGTTAAAGATCTATCACATACGCCATTAGTATTACATATTTCTTGTTTTCAATTCTGTTGTGTGTTTCCTTGAAATAAAATGTATCTCTGTTATTAAATTCTACAAGTAAAGGTGTAAGGTTTTGTTGACTTATTATCATTGATCAACGTAGAGTTTGATGTGTGTTGAGAAATCTTGTATGATAATGCTCCTGTTTGACCCACCTACACAGCCCTCAACGGGAGATGAGTGAAAAAATGACTCTCCATCACAGGTTTGTGTGGGTAAGGTCTTCATTAATTAGCTCCCGTGTGGAGTAACGAAGGTTCTGATCTCATTGATTTTTGATACTGGGAATTATCCGCGGTGCTATCGCCGACACTCCACATCTTAAAACTACACAACTATAACGCATCCTCACACTAAGCTCCCTATCGCTCCTAGATGCCTTGCTACACCTCACTTCTATCCGCGAGGGCCATCCCCTCTCACACCTCCGCCAGCACCGGCAAAATGACTCGAGCGGGCATAGGAACCCTAGTCGCCCTCAGTAACCTTGGTGAGGATCTCCAAGAAGGCCAGGAGAAGCCATTCACCCGCGTCTGCGTACAAATAAACGGGCTTCGTGATTTCGTTAGCGCGCTGAGTCATGGGGTATCACTCGCTTTCTTAGCCAAGGCTTTATTATTATCTGTTTATTTATACTTCGTGCATTAGCCAAGTCCTTCGATTGGTTACATGCAGTCTCTCGGCGATGGTAACGCCTCCACCGCCGTCCGCAACAAAGGGGTTAAGGTAGAGCTGGGGGTGAAATGTAAGAAGTGACAATCTAGGTAGGGCTCCCGTTGATTGACTGGAGCTGTCTTTAGAGAGCACATTGTGTGTATTCTAGGTAACCAATACTAGCACTATGGTTTACAATGCTCGGGAGCGCATATTTTAATAGCCCTCGGTCATCCCAGGCTGTTGCAGGGCACAAATGGATATCGTAGTCAAATATAAGAACACAGTAGTAGTCAAACCGGGGGCACGGTAATATAAAGCTAGAGTTTGGGGGCACGGGTTTGCGTTTCGGGCATGCCAGTAGATTAATCGAGTCATGCGCCTGCTCCAGAGTGTCAGAGGGTTCATTTTTGGACGCGAAGTGGGCGGGTGGGTGGTGCCAGACTTGATTTGTGAGGTGAGTCGTGGCTTCTCTGTTGGCTGCGAGCGCGGGAGTAAAGGAATGGGGTAGGGAGGAGTGGGGAGATGAAAAGAGTGTAAAAATATGAATAATTAAGGTAAAAGCAATAAAGAAAATAATAAAAGTAAACGGAATAACGCAAAGAAGGGGGGTAATAGGGCTAGTCAAAATGGTAGCAAAAAGAATAAAAACTATAAAAACGATAAAGATAATAAAGGTAATAAGGATAATAAAGATGATAAAGATGATAAAGTAATAGGATAAGAGAAGTAATAAAAATAATAAAAGTAATAAAAACGAGAAAAGTAATAAAAGTAATAAAAATAAGAAGAATGGTGAGGGTGGTGCAAGTGATAGGGGTATCAAAGATAATAAAGAGAATAAAAATAATAAAAATAACAAGGTAAATAAAAACAAAAAAGTGAAAAAAAAAGAAAAAAAAAATCAAAGAAAAAAAAAACTTGGTCAGCGACAGGATGCCCGCGGCGAAAACGCATCCCGTAGATGCGCTATACCGGACCGATGCCGCAGCGACATTGCCATATACTACTAATTGTAGACAGGCAGAACCTGTCCACTATCCCCACAGCTGGGCCTCTCACTACCATCCTCGCTTCCAGAGCCGCTGAGGCGGCGATTCGGTAGTAGGTCAAGTATTAACCTTCATCATCATCAATGGGTTGTGTCATCATCTACACCCCCGCCCGGATCTAGCGTCTACACGAAAACTAAGCCGGGACAGCCTCTCAAGGCGATTCCAGATCGCGAAACGCCATCTGAATCCCCGATCGGTTGATATGGCGGGAATGAAGATGATCAGGGTTAGGGTTACTTGGCAGATGTCAGAGTTAAGACTTGCCGTGGAAGTTTAGAGTCCTGGATCTGAACCTAAAGAGGAGAAAGGCAAGCGCCGGTAGGAATCTCTAATTATCAGGAACCTGGTTGAAAGCCGCGATGCAATGTCGTTCTACTTATTTAGTGAGCGCTTCCCGCCCCGCCGAAATCAGCGCGCGGTTAGCCGGTCGGTCGTCCATGGCATGGCAGTATCCGCCGCTATCTGTGAAGAGCACCTGTGCGCGTTTCCCCGCCGATGCAGCGGTGGTACAGCGTACTCCCGCATGCCCGGGCGGTCGCGCTGTGGTGGGGGTTGTATGGTGGTAGGGTCGTTTTTGGACTGCCGTGTACCGTGGGATGTCGGTACCACCACTCGTGTAGTGTAGTCTGCAGCTGGGTGTGCGTTCTCGGGTCGGTATATATATGTATATACACACAGAGCCGGAGGGGTCAGGTTTTGTGCAGCGGTGGATGTATGTGTTGGTATGGACCTAGAGCGAAGAGCCTCAGCGTTTGACCGGGTGCAGGTGTGACGTGCAGCATCTGCAGGGCGCGGGGGTGGCTGCAGGGTCGCGGGGTTGGTGGGGTATCGTATGCAGGGCATGAGATAAGCGAGATCGGTATGCAAGGGGAAACAACATAGTGGGGGAGAATGTACGTGTAACGGACCGCCACCTAGAACGAGCGAGATCTCGCATCACCTCCCACCGAAGTTTGGTCGCCGCAAGAATTAGCTTACACGCCTTTCACACTAGCTTGAGATCAGGATAGCTGCGTGCGGCGGTGCGGGGAAGCCACCGTAGCGTTGGGGGTTGGTGGTTCCGGGATCTAAACACAGTAGCCGCAAGACACGCCGACACCCTCAAGCGGTGTGAGCTACCAGGAACCCTAGTTTGCCCACACCCACACCCATGGCCTGCCCCTCTGCAGTCAGTCCTTCACTCCCGTGGGCTCTTCTAGAGAAGCGCCGACAGGGGCTCTGCCAGACCCCCGCGTGCGGCTTCTGTCATCGTGGTAATCGACTAATAGACAAGTATGTATGACTGAGCGTTGAACCAAGAACATATCAACTCGGAAGATGGGTTACCGGTTAAAAAGGGCTGTACGTAGCCGAGATCAGTAGGTCAGAACCTCTCCCCTCTCGTCATCAATACAAGGAATTACTCTACGTGGTAGAAGCCCTTGTGCGATATCCTTGGCGGGAGTATCTCTCTAATGGGACCCCCGGTTGCTTGCTGTTGGTGTATGGACAGGGTGTATATTGCAGCCCTTTCTTGACAAGGTATGGGGTGTGGGGCGATAAATGTAGTACGTAACTCTTTTGCTACCGGTGGTGGAAACGTTACCAGTATTCATACTTTAAGGTGGATGGAGGCACAGGCCTTTGGGCAGGGGGGGGGCTGTGTAATCCCAGTATACACATGAACATTGGCTGCCGGTGGGGAATTTCCTGTGGGTATGCTACCAGCGGTAGCTACGTCACCACTGGCACTGGTGGGGGCCTTTATAAAGGTTAGCATTAATGGTCTAATATTTACTAACACAGTATAGCGCAGAATCAAGACTGATGTTCAGTGTTTATACCGACTGGCATAAGGGCTGGAATCTAGCACCTGTGCCGCCACTCGCCACCGCTGGTAGAATTACTTTCGACACATTCCCGCTCTACACAACGTTACGATAAAAGCACAGCATCTCTGGGCCAAGGATGCCAGTACATGGGTCCTATTCCCCACCGGCAGATGTTTCGGTTCGATGGCTGGATATTTGCTAGTTTAGCATAGCAGGGGGCGAGGGCTGAAATTCAGTGTCTATACTGGCACGGGGCTGGAATCTAGTGTTATCAATACCACGGTGGGAAATAACTATTGACAAATTTACCCCCGGGGGGGGGGGGCACAAGTGGTTGCGGTATCAAGATGACGCCGGTATGAGGATCACCGGGAGTTCAAAGTTATAAGAGAGCACAAGATCAGCCAAGTGATGATTTAAGCAAAATAATATTTTTCCACGCAGGGTTAGGGTTTCTTTCTCCAAGCTGGGAAATGTGGCGGGTCGTGCAGTTTCGTCAGCGGATTTACTTTTATCATGTACTTATTTACCGGCGAGCATATGGGGCGCATCTGGCTATTATGGGTGGGCATCACTTCGGGATGGAGATTAAAGTAAGAAAGGAAGAAGTGGGTGGTTTCGATGTAGTAGCCTATTTATTTATTTATTTATTCATACTTCATGCAGCCCTTAGGCTATGGCAACCATCTCCAGCTCCCTCTTCGCGGAACAGATGAATCCTCCTCCCCTTCATCCTCCGCCGCCAAACCAAAAAAACGAAAATAAAATCCAGAAAAACAAGACAAAACAGCAAACACAATTGAATCACACCGATCTATCCTTCTCCCCCTCCTCTCCTGATGTAGTAGCCTGAGATGTTGGTGGGAAGGCTCTAATAGCCCGGCAGATGAGGTGTAAAATCGCCGGTATATGGGTCCTGTAAATGTGTGACTAGGGGGGTTGGACAACTCTACATACACATCAGGGTCCCGTGAGGTACTGGGGACCGTGTTTGGAACAGGGCAAGGTACTCAAGCTGTTGGAAGCTGGTGTTTATAACTGCATGATTCTCCGGACGACATAGACCAAAAAATGCGGGTGTGTCGTCAACAGTTGTTATATGCCTTCGGGTCAGGGGGGGAACGGACTTGTCCCTCGCTACTGGTGCCCTCCGTCTGGTGGTGGAGGATATGGGGAGGGAGATTCCTCTACTTCGGAAAGAGGAAGGAGGTGGTTGCCATAGCCTAAGGGCTACATGCATGTATGCAGTATAAGTAAATAAATAAATACTGGTGCCCTCTTCCTATATAATTGCGTAATAACCCTAACCCTGCTTCCTACCCTCGGTCTCTTACCATTATATATTCGACCCTGATACACATTTCCGAACTCTTGGAAGGAAAATCTAATGTATCTTGTGGGGGAGGATGTTGTTTAAAGGTGTACTACACCAGCGGCTAAATTCGAACCTATACTAGTACTACTAGACGGCTAAGGACCCCCTATAACTGCAATACCATGGTTTTTGTATAATCTAATTTATTTATTTTGGAAAAAGAGAGGCGTCTCACTTTTACGACTTGTAAGAGAGTTTGTAGAGTCGTAGACTCAAAGGCTCAGTGGGGGGGGCGGAGGTAAAATTATCCGGTGATGCGTTTGCATTAGACATTGCATGTGAATCATTTCATTTACCGATTTGTTTTGTAAGGGGAAAGACATAAAATAGACAATTCTCGGACTACTAGAGAGGGGGGTAGTGAGGATGCCTCCCCATCACCTAGCCGCAGAGCTAGAGATCCCGGCAATACCACACCGGGAGCTGACATGTGTGCGCCGGAATGCAACTCTGCGGGCTGGCGGGGTACTATATGGGCTGGAGGTTGGGTTATGGTGGATAGCACATTGACCGGAGGTTATTGGAGAAATGGGATATGGAGTGAAACATGTGTTGCGCGGGCTTAATGCGGGAGCTCGGGGGCGTGCACATGGGTAGCATATCAAGTGATTGGGGAAAGACTAGGTTGGAGGTGTCATTTATAAGAAAAAGATTTTTTTATAAGGGTTCGTACAGTCTACGACAGGGGGAGGAAAGAAGAAAGGAAAAATTCGATAGCTCATAACTGAAAAACAGATAGGGTAACGAAAAAGGTCAATGTAGCAAACTCGATAACAGATGGAAGATAAACGGGTAACTCCACAAACTTGGCGACAGATAAAGTTAGAAATAACAATCTTAACAGGTTCAGTTACAGGTTAGAGGGAAAATAAATCAACGCTTTGATATGAGCCGCCAAGGGATTGCCTACACCACCGCCTGCATCTCGAACATGATAGAGGGCTAGCAGGGAGGATCACAACACCTCCTATTTCCCCACCATAGTATCGGCAAGCGCTAGTAGATCTATAACCCTCTGATGCCGCCCTTGCTTCGCAAGGTCGAGAGCAGTCTTCCCTTCTTTATTGGTAATACTGACGTTAATGCCCTCCTGTCCCAGCAACAGCTCGACAACGCCTCCATGGCCGTTGTTTGCCGCGCGTATCAAAGCCGTATTACCACGTTTGTTTTGGAAATTGATATCATGACCTCTCCTCTCCAAAATGAGCTTAACAATTCTGTGTTCCCCCGACGATGAAGCGAGGGTGAGGGGTGTATCGTCGTCCTGGTCCATTTCCTGTAGTTTGTCGTCCTTGTCGTACCGCGCTAAAAGCGCCTCAAATATTCGCAGATGGCCATATTGACAAGCATTCAATAGTGGTGTTGTATGATTGTTTTTGGTACATTTGGGGTTTGTGGCTGGGTGTTCTAGAAGAGCAATGACGGTTTCGGTTTTTCCGTGCTGCGACGCTGAATGGAGTGCTGACTTGCCAGTCGGGGTAACTATGCCGATGTCGGCGCCCTTGGAAAGAAGAAAGCGTACAACTTCTGCTCTGCCTTCTTGGGCTGCTAAATTGAGTGGTGTATAGCCCAAATTGGTGACGGCATTGATGTCCGCCCCTTTGGAGACCAAAAACTCCACCATGCCCATGTCACCGTGGAACGCGCGGTTGTGTAGAGCTGTGTGGCCTGTTTTAGTCTTTGCACTGATGTCTGCCCCATTTTCTAATAGTACCTGTGCCGTTTCTTTGTGTTGGTTCTGGGTGGTAGAATAGAGAGGGCTACGTCCGTCGTTGGAGGCTTTGTGGATGTTTGCACCCTTGGAAAGAAGAAAGCGTATAATGTCTGTTTGGCCTTCTTGGGCCGCTAGATTGAGTGGTGTATAGCCCAGATTGGTGGCGGCATTGATGTGTGCGCCTTTGGAAACCAAAAACTCCACCATGACCATGTCGCCATTGAACACGCGATTGTGTAGCACTGTGTGGCCGGTTTCCATCTTTGCGTTAATGTCGGCCCCGTTTTCCAGCAGTAGCTGTGCTGTTTCTTTATGTTGATTTTGAGCGGCAGCATAGAAAGGGGTACGTCCGTCATTGGAGGCATTGTGGATGTTTGCACCCTTGGAAAGAAGAAAGCGTATAATGTCTGTTTGGCCTTCTTGGGCCGCTAGATTGAGCGGTGTATAGCCTAGATTGGTGACGACATTGATGTCCGCCCCTTTGGAGACCAAAAACTCCACCATGGCCATGTCACCACGGAACACGCGGTTGTGCAGAACTCTGTGGCCGGTTTCCATCTTTGCGTTGATATCTGCCCCGTTTTCCAACAGTAACTGTGCTGTTTCTTTATGTTGATTTTGAGCTGCAGAGTAGAGAGGGGTACGTCCGTCGTTGGAGGCTTGGTGGATGTCTGCACCCTTGGAGAGAAGAAGGCGTACAATTTCTGTTTGACCTTCTTGTGCTGCTAGATTGAGTGTTGTATAGCCCAAATTGGTGACGGCATTGGGGTCTGCCCCATTGGAAACCAAAAACTCCACCATGGCCATGTCACCACGGAACACGCGGTTGTGCAGAACTGTGTGGCCGGTTTCCATCTTTGCGTTGATATCTGCCCCGTTTTCCAGCAGTAGCTGTGCTGTTTCCAAATGTTGGTTTTGAGCGGCAGAATAGAGGGGGGTACGTTCGTCGCTGCAGGCTTGGTGGATATTCGCACCCTTTGAAAGAAGAAAGCGTACAATGTCTGTTTGGCCTTCTTGGGCCGCTAGATTGAGTGGTGTATAGCCCAGATTGGTGACGGCAGTGATGTCCGCCCCTTTGGAGACCAAAAACTCCACCATGGCCATGTCACCACGGAACACGCGGTTGTGCAGAACTGTGTGGCCCGTGTTCGACTTTGCGTTGATGTTTGCACCCTTGGAGAGAAAAAAGTGTACAGCGTCCATTTGACCTTCCTGAGCGGCTAACTGCAGTGGTGTATGGCCCGAATTGATGACTGCATGGATGTCTGCCCCGTTGGCGACCAAGTACTCTATCATAGTCATATCACCATAAAACGCGCGGTTGTGTAAAGCTGTGTGGCCCGTGTTCGACATTGCGTTGATGTTTGCACCCTTGGAAAGAAGGAACCGTACAACCTCGATCTTCTGTTCTTGAGCAGCCAACTGCAGTGGTGTATGGCCTGAATTAATGACTGCATGAATGTCTGCCCCCTTTGAGACCAAGAACTCCACCATAGCCAATGCACCGTTGAACGCCTGGTTATGAAGAGGTGTGTGTCCCGTTTTCGCCTTGGCATTGATATCGGCTCCCTCTTTCAATAGCTTTTCTAATATATCTGTAAGGCCGTAAGGAGTAGCGTGATAGAATGCTGTTCGACCAGTATCATCCTTCACGTTTGGGTTGATGCCAGGGGCATTCAGCAGAACCTCAAACGCCCCCCACGACTTGAGTCTCACAGTATTCGTTAACGCCGTCCATCCAGATACCCCTCGATGGTTAAGATCGATATTCTTAACTTTCGTAAGTATCTTCACCAGCCATAGCTGATCCCTCTCAACCGCACGAATCAAGAGATTATCCTGCCCCTCTGGGCAACTCTCAAGGGCCCTATCATCTTGAAGTAGAAACTCTACTAATTCTTTGTTCTCGAGACTAATTGCTTTTTCAAGCGGCTTTTCGTCCGTGTCGTTCGTACCAGAGAGGTCTAAGGCACTGATACAAAAGCTTACGCACCACCTGGATATGTCCCCCATCGATAGCAAGGGAGATAGCAGTCTCTCCTGATTCGTCTTTCTGATTAACGTTCAGCATTGGGTCGCGGAGGAGTAGCTCCATAACAGACTCGTGTCCTTGCAACGCTACGTGGTGGAGTGCGGTAAGCCCCTTGATATCTGCCAGGTTGACATCACATGCAGGTGAGGGATTCGATGTATTCTGGGCATGATTGGTAGTATTGGATGTGGATGATGCCTTGGGAGTATCGTCGGACATTTCGGTACTATTCCCCTGTCTCCTGAGGCCCAGCAGATATCGGACAGCATCCACTCTATTGTTCCTGGCAGCCAGCATAAGCGGTGTGAGCTTTGTCGCGTCTCCTGTGTTTACATCGATCTTGAATTGGCCAACCAATGCTTTCAGAAAGGTAACCTCTCCAGTTTCGGCGACGTGGTGAAGAGGGGTCCGTCCTGCAGAGTTGATAATGGCAGGTGTCAAGGTGTACAGATATCGCTCGAGCACATTGAATAGTCCATAATAACATGCCGCCCAGATAATGCTAATTCCCTTGCCCGCGGGAGCTTTAAGAGCAGGAACTAGACTCCCAACGTTATATGCCCAAAACTCATAGTAGGACGACGAAGGGTCCAGAAAGATATCCCAAGATGTCAAAGGCTCATCACGTAGATGAATTCCCCAATTACGCATTGCGTAGGTAGTGAGGTCTGGGCGAGTGAGGCTAGTAGGGTCTGGTTGCTCAGAGGCCGGGCGCGTAAGATGTCGGAGACATAGATCCAGAATCCATTGCAATCCCCCTCTTAGAACGCCTGTTGATTCCTTCTCTAGATACTCTCGGACAGTGGCATGTGAAAAGCGTAGAGTCCCAGTATCGGGGTCGTGAACTACGAGTCCACAACACACGTGTAAGATATTTTCAACCTTTCTCGTTATATCGTCGGGTATCGTCTTGATTGTTGAAGATGTGGTATGAAGGGCTTGAAGAATAGTCCTCGGAGAGAAGTCGTCTAACGCATAAAATAACCACTGCACTACCTTTTGAGCAAACTGTCGATTTGTGGGACTCTGCCCATCAATCCTGCGAAGTATGTCGTTGTACATAGTTGCTAATCCTTGAGGAAATTCGATTATAGCGTTGTTTACACCCTCGATCGATGTCTCGCGGCCTAGGGCCTGCATGCGCAGATGAATCGAAAGAAACCTGCGAGAGGTATGAGAGGGATGGAAAGGACGATGGATGATGGATGGTGGTGGATGGGGACCGTGTCTACACTCACATTCCATTTACGTTGCTGCTCAACGCCCTGCAAATCTCCGCTTCATTTTCCCTGAGGTCTTCGACCATGGCCTCCTTGCTAGGGTCGTCATATAGCTTATCAAGCTCGCTCCTGATATAGAGCTCAATGTCCTTTGCGTTGTCCTGAGGATCAATGAGATAACTTTCGTAGTTTTTCATGTATGCGATAATATCACCCTCGTTCCGACCCGTGACGAATAGCCGAACATATCTGCCTTTCTTTTCAATCTCTCTGAGCGCTTGAAAGAGATCTTTCCGGCGCTCCGGATCACATTCATCCAGAGCATCGATTATAACCCATAAACTAGGTAAATGAAAGGAGAGCTCAATGATAAGTTCTTCGCACTCCTTCACAGTAAGAACCCCTGTCGACTCGCGTTCCTTCTTCTCTTTCTTTTTTACTAGCGCTTGTGGAAGGGCGTCGGGGGAGTATGCTAGACAAACCTGTCTTAAAAGCGCCCGAAGTATTGAACTAGGACTAGACCGGTCCACATGGGTTTTACTGCAGTAAAAGTAGGCCACGCAGCCTTCAGTATCCGCTACTCTCCTAATAACTTCGTCGATCGCAAAGGAACTATATGCATGTAAGTATGAAGCATGAATATGTTCGATTTCTGTAACTCACGCAAGGATAGTTTTTCCAGTACCAGCTAAGAGAGAATTAGATACAAGCGCCTAGTGAAGTAACTAAAGGTGTATCTTACCGTCACCACGAAGCCAGAGGACAGATGATGGTGATTTATAAGAAATCCAGGCATCAAATTTTGGGTTTGTCTTCAACCAGAGACATGTGCCCTTAGTCCGTCGATGGACGTTCTCTGAATGGGTCGTGCCGAATTGAGTCTCTGACACCCAATCCAACGTGCCACGTACAACCTGCTCTGGTTAAGGAATTAGCGGTCTGTTACTACACTGGCCTTGGTAACCTACTATCGACATATTGGCGAAGTCGCTTGATGTTCGCATGACATGCATTCAAAGTCGTTTCCACAGCGCTTAATCTCCCCTTCATCGCTTTCAAGTGTCCCTCGAGTTGTATTCGTGACTTATCTTGCTCTAAAATCTGTTGTTAGATTGCCGATAGAAGATGGAAGGGGGAATTCGGGTATCATCATACTGGCCCGCTCACTACTCGCAGCTATAGGGATTTCTTAGCATATCGTTACCTCGCTAGGTAGCAGGGCGGCAAACCTTGTTTTTCAACAAGCTCCGCATGCTTTCTCGTTTCCTCCTCCGAGGCTCGGATGTCTTCCAACAAGTCCGCAAGTGTGGATGACAGACTCTTGATGATTTGTACTGCCCATGGTTTGCTTAGCCCATATTTACAAGCATGCGATCAGCTCAAGGGGTTATACCACTAAAACTCTCCTGCAGGTGGGTCTTCGCATGTAATAGATATTTCAGAATTGAGATATATTGTTTGACCAAGCACCTTTGAAGGAATGTGGTCGTTCCTTCCTCTAAGTCGAGGTATAAATGCTCGTAAATTGCTCCACAGCAGATCACCCAGGAAAGATACCCCAAGCTACTCAGTATTCTTTCAAGATTATCGGTATAGGCGGTTCCCACCTAGAATACTATCATTAGAAGGTGTCATCGTGAAATCAGTAAACAACATACGTTTAGAAGCAGCCGAAAACCAGCCCAAACTAATGCTACCACATCCGGGTGATGTTGAAGGGCTGTGTCGCCTATAAACGCATACTTATTAAGCTGTCCAAACACCTGGTCGGCAATAAAGACATCTTCGCCATCCGAGTTTTTATATTTCATTCTCCCTTCATCAATCGACTTCCGAAGATCTTGTACTTCTTGAAAGAGCCTCTCCACCGGAGTTGTCGTCACCTGTTCGAAATCGTCAAGAGCCAGAATACCCTTGCTCTCCAGGGCGGTGATCGCTTCAGCCCATAACCAAGATCTACGCATTAGGAGTAGCATTAGCAAAGACAACGTGATAGAATTGTAACACTTGCGGAGGGCTTACTGCTTAATGCTAATGGCAATTCTCTCGTCTGATCCTAACAGGCCTGCCAAATCCTGATCGACAGGAGCTGGCGAGAGCTCTTCTCGGACCCCCTCATTCTCACCCTCCAACCCTACTGCCGACGGGGGTTGCACAAAAATATTAGGCGTCGCCTCAAACTGTGGCCCTGTGAAGGTTATCGTTGGCGGCACTAGGTGCGCTACAGTGCGGGGGGCGTTGACATGATCGCGCGGTTGCTCGGTCGGGGTAAAGAGTGTCTCAGCAGGAAAGGTTGCCGGGGGTGGGGAACTAATCGTTTTCGCTACTTGAGTGCTTTAAGCGGTTAGCAAGACTTCGTAAGGGTCAAGATTACGGTGGATGGGGTGTACCTGGTGAGACCTGGGGACAACGCGGGCCCCGATTTCCTGGTGTCGAGAGGCGTTCTCTCAAATGCGCGAGACGCGTTTAGCGTCTGAGGTGGCTCCTGGGAGGTATTCGCTTGGCGTGTGGCAGGCTTTCTTTTTTTCCTCCACTTCCTTCTCACAGAGCGCTGCACCTTAGAAAGAGAGGATCCCATGGGAGGAGAAAGTTTAACGGCCGAGGAGAGGGGAGGGGGGAGGGGGGACAATAGATAGTATGCTAAGGGGTAAATCTGGCGACAGTGAGATTCTGAGCTGTTGCTTCGCCCGGGGGGAGAAACAATACCAACATTACCTAAATACTTACATACTCCAGCCCCCGCGACCGTCGCACTGTGTAACGTCTGGTCTGCGATAATTATGTATATATTAGAGACTGTACATGTATGTACTTTCTACGGTAGAATATCTACATGTATATATGTACATGTAGCTTGCATATGATGTAAATTTTCGTCCATAATATTTGAAGATTTGATACCTAGGACTACGCTCGTATTTCTGGTACCATATAACCTAAGTCCCCCTATATAAATAGCTGCCACTGGACCAGGGCATGCCGGGCCGGATTCATACCCCGCTCGGGGTGGGCTGGAAACATTTCCCCCCAATCGAATTTAGATCCCGTTTGGCAACTACAGCCAGCCATACCTAAGAAACCTTGCGGGGTGTTGCTGTAAACAGGTCTAGCAAAAAAGGCTTCGAAACGAGGCTTTAGAGTAAACACTGTTGCCAAGCAGGCCAGGGTACTGCTGGGCAGACCCAAACCCACAAGCGCCGAACAGGCCCTAAGAAGTGCGCAATGCTGTCTCATCCTAGTAGATATCCAGGTTTAGGTCGAAGTTGTGCGCAGATACCTACTGTTACCCACTGGTTGTTGACGGACAGGGGCTTTTTGACCAATAAGAATATAAATAAACAGGACTTAGCTGTTTCTCTTTAGTGGGGTCCATCAACACCTAGTATCCGTCATCACCGCATTTTGTAGTTCGTTACCTACAAGGCTCTGGGATAACGTGAGTGAACTAAATGTGGTGTTGACAGGATCCGTTCACCCACCTCATCCCAGAGCCTTGTACATAGTTAATTCGCAACGGCGGGCTTAAGCTTATAAGGCGAAACGAACTTCCACCGAATCAATCAAACACCTTCTTATCTCCAGATTCCGGTCGAGCGGGACACTTCCAGCTGCCCAAAATGTCGACCCTGCTGCTACTGGCATTTCTTTTCATTCCCACCTACGCAACGGATACGCCTGTAAACTCAACGGAGAAAGTGGGCTGGACACCTGAGCCCCGAGGGCGGGGTACATGGGGGATTCTTTCGAACTGCATTTTCACATTGATAATCTGTACCTGGACGGTCATTCATGACGATGTCAAAATTAAAAAGATGTTGCCCTTGCCCCAGGGTTCTACCATCATAGATCCCACGCCATTCTCGAGGCTTCTCTCCAAGCTTCAATGGATGCTTTACGCTTTCCTGGCTCCCGAAGCAGTTCTAGGCTCGGCTGCTATGCAGGGCATTGATGCAGCGGACCTTCAGAGAGAGTTTTGTTCCATAATTGGAATCGAGCCTGGGAGTAAAGATGATATATTGGGGCCTGAAGGCTCATTTTTTGTCATCATGGGTGGCTTCTCATCCGGGCCAATGCGACCCGATGGTTCATATCCCGGTATTCTTGACAAAGAGAATTTCATAAGGCTTGTGAAAGAAAAAGGCGTTCCCGACTCGGTCAACCTAAGGCAAATTCGAGATCGTGGTAAAGTCGATGCCATCGGAAAACTTCTCGCGCTCATCCAGGCTCTCTCCCTCGTCATCCAGTGCCTCCTGCGCACAATGCATGGCTTGACCGTCACTTTGTTCGAGCTCCACGTCGTCATCCAGGTTCTCTGTACCGTGCTCATATATAGCCTCTGGTGGTCGAAGCCTCAGGGTGTTTTAGAGCCAATCCCGTTCGAACAGCCTGCTACACAATTCGACAAGATTCCGACATCCGCGGCCGGTGAACAACACGTTCCACCTCGCGAGCTTCGTGGGTTTGGTGATGACGTTGTGTTTGGCTCTGGGTCTCCGAGCTCTCTGAGCATATATATACCGCCGGCCTTGCACACCCACGAACGGACGAGAGAGGTCCGCACCACGACCAGCAGAAACCTAACCCATCCCTCGCAAAGAATCCAACGACCCCCAAGCCCAACGTTCTTCAGCTGGTCCACGGTTGGGGAGGCTCGCAATCGATTGAAGGAGTGGTCTAATATACCCTTCATAACCAACTTCCGTACCCTCCACGTGTTTACTTTTCACAATGGTTCCGAGGTCGCACTGATCCAGGTACTCAAACTATACCCTATATATGGTGCCTTACACGGTTTTGCATATATACTCGCCAGCTTCCCAACACCCATCGAGCGGAGTCTGTGGGGCATGTCGTGTCTGTCACTTTTCACTATCCCTTTTCTCTTCCTTATGTACCACATATTCTATGTTTGTGCACCTGGGCGCATCCCCAGCCGGTATGATGGCATTGTGAGAATGTTGGTAATATTCTATTTACTCATCTGCCGATCATACCTTATCTTAGAATGCTTCATTAGTCTCAGGCTTCTCCCAGCCAATGCGTACCAAACAGTTGTGTGGGAACGTGTCTGGCCTCATTTATAGAAATCAATTATCGTTTCCTATAGTAGATGGAGGTTTAAGTAGCTAGAATGGCTGATCAGTGATTGGAAAAACTGGCCTGGGTCCTAACACATGACCACAAGCCCACTCTGTTGATTTCCTTCATTTTTTTAGCATATCTTTTTGATTCTGTCTTTAATAATTTGAGTGGGTATTCATCCTTATTCTACATTCGTGCCTTCTTATAAATTGCGTGATATATTATACAATCCCGACCAGCCCACCAATAATCCCACCCCCGCTGGTCTGGTTGGAGCCGCCAATCTACCGCACGCAGCCCTAGTGAGTATTATGGGCAGTGGTGACCCCAACCATTACGCCTCTAGCTTGTCGTCTATATATTTGGGTAAGTAAGCTAAGCATTCGTGCCCCCCCACTATCAACCAACAGTGGTCTCCATATGTTGGGCTATCGGCAATGACTCTGATATATAAAACCTTTGAAGTATGATAATATATAGAATCCAGAAGAAGCCTGCAATCCAACATAATATTCACAAAGCGGATGCTGAAACAAACAGGATATAATAGCAGTGACTCAAATTCTATTCATTATATGAATATACCTACGCCGAAAACAGTGAGCTAAGCTATGTCCCTAATCCTTACCAACGCTAAACCCCTTACCCACATATCCACAGCCCCAGCGGCTGCAGCACCGAACGGCCTTTATTCGCCGCGGCACGCGCGCGCCAGGCCAGGGGTGGGGAGCACAAGATCCCGCGCGGAAGTGGGCAAGCGACAGAGGGTCCGGTTAGCTACTCGAACGGCGATGCGTGGTGCTAAAATAGCTGGATCTACGTTACTGGGCCTGTCCCTGACCATTTCGGAAGGGGGCTCGGGGTGCCCCTCTGAGTTTTTGGGGTGGTAACCAAGTGGTGCATGCCCTGCTAGGCGCGACGAGTAGGGTGGGGGTGGGCACGATTTTTCCTGCTTCCACGGCGCCTGAACCATCCTCCCTCTCCTCCTCGTTCTGCCACGGCCAGTCTCATTTGCCCTCACAATTCCCACCACCTCGACCGTCACCATTAACTCCACCAGCCACACCATGGCTCCCTTCCCTTCGCCGTTGCTTAAAGGTAGCCTCGAGTAGATCACACGGACTCAATCCTCCGCGACCTGCGCTTGAGGGAACGCCACACAGAACCCCCCCCCCTTTGCAGCACCGGCTAGTCGCGCGTATAAAGGCTCTGAATCCGGGGCGGCGGCCTGCAAGCCAGCGTAATAACAAGGTGTTTAGGGCTGTTGACAGTAAAGGAGAGGCTTTAAGCAGAGTTGTCGTGTGCTGTATATGTAGACCGTGATTAGGTGCTCGGGGCAATAGGTAGCCGCCATCCAAGACAGCTGGCGCTCGGGGCGGTGGGCGCGACGCAACGGCACGTGAGGATTCGGCACGTGATGGATGAAGTAGGACAATGAATTGTATTGAGAGTTATTTTTGTTTTTTGCGGATAGAGTTGGCTCTTGCCGCCGATCAACCCCAATTAAGTATCATTTGGTGGTATAATATTAAGAAGCGGTGTTTTGGTTTTGGCAGAGTGGTATATTTATCGGTGGAGCTGGCAAAGTCTCTTAACCCCTACTTACCATTTGCAACTCCATCTCAATATAGAGCTAGTCCGCATTTCACGAAGCCTTTTCTATATCTGTGATGTAAAATTAATATCCTTTGGACGGAATTAATGAATCAAACGAAAGATGAATTTTCCGAACAACCCACCACTATGACCGGGTGAGGGTCTGTACACCATTTTTGACTCGAGACACCCCTCAGGCCAGAACTCCCTAAAGGGTATCGGCCTAGTATCTAGCAGACGGCTACTCCGTATTACAATGTAGACTATTAAGCTCCATTGGGCTTGACGTTCTAGTTACCTTTAGCAAAATGACAGGGGGTGAGGAATAAGCTATTTAATATTGGGACATATAAGAATTGAGAATGGAAAGAAATAAAGCAGTTTTTACAAAGTGTCGTACTCTGTTATTCACATCTACAACCTTTTGTCCTAGTGACTGTTTGTGTAAACTAGTTCATACCAAATAAACCGTTTCCGGTTCCAAGTACAAACGGTACAAATATAGTACAGCGGTGGGTAATAAGTCATCGGATGCCCTAGCCACAATTTTGCGCATTCTGGTGGCGTTCCGTCCGATGACTTATTACCCACCGCTGTACATCGGTCGATCGCCAACGGGTTGTTCGCCAAGGGAAGGGTGTAAAATGGGGGCGAGTTTCTCGGGAACTGGCCTGGATGAGATAGGAATATAGGAAGACCTACAACTGAGTAGACTCGGTGTAATCCTGTACCACGATAGTATGTTAAATCATTAATAACAAACCTACTACTCGATAGATGCTATACACAGATAAAGGACATAGTAGGTACGGACGCATTATGCATATCAAGACTTAAACTCGATTCAGTATCGTGCAATCCTGCTCCCACATCATACTTACCTGCTCACGGATCGTATCTAGATGCATACATCTCTATAGTAGGCCCTTTGCGCAAAAGACTCAAGAGTCTTTTTCTACTTGTGTGATTGGTTGATGGGAGGATAGGCATCAATCAGGTTACCGGGAAAAGACCCTGGAGTCTTTTGGGCAAAGGGCCTAATAGAAGCCGCCCCATAGATATACTCAGCGGATCACGTGCTAGAGCTGTTAGCGCCGCAGTAAGCCACCTGAATACACGGACGCCTGTTAATGCCCTACAGCTTCAGCTAACTTTTAAATATTTTTTATCGATCTATATGTAAACATCCTAGTAATGTCAGAGGTATCATATACCGATCGATACTGCCTCGTCTCTCCTTCCTCTAGGTCGTTTTCATCATTTGACACCCATCCCCATCTTTTTACTACCTCTGGCTTCCTTTTTCTAGCTCAAGCGGATTGTGTATATGGGCTTTTGTATATTTAACTACTATAATAACGACCATTTCCTTCCTACTTATAACTATTTATTCACCGAGGAGCACCCGCATTACATGGGGCCCTAGGTGCCGAGACGGCGCTGGTTGGTTCATTGATACTTCCACTGCGGCGGCATTTATTTAACCCGGCTAGTCCTTGGCGTTCCAAAAATGGTTCATCACCTACGTCTCTAGCATAGCGAGCTCCTACCTCTCCTCAGCCCTTGTATCTCCCCCAAGTTTTTGTACATAGGTTGGAAGACACTCATATGGCATCTTCCGAAGTCCCTATCCCATTAAGAGGGCACCCAAGGTGCTAATGCCATCGAGTAGACTTGGGAAATAGGGCTTTGTCATAACCTTAAATCTAGAGTGAAGATGTTGGTGCGCCTGAGCTCACCGAAGCTGTTCACAAAATTGAGTGTGGTAGCGAATATAATTCTTGTCATGTCTCCCCTGATCGAGGAGGTTTGGTAGCCTTTTTATTACAATGATGGTGTTGGCAAAGAAGCAGTAATCATACAATAGTGGTCTAGGACTTACCATAGTCGCGGGGAAGATATTTTTCTCCGGCTCGCAATAAAATTACAGCAGAAGCACTGGGTGGGGGAGGAGGGGACGCGTCGACCCTGGGAGGAGGGGGAAGATGGTTGCCATAGCCGGAAGGCTGCATGCATGTATGAAGTAATAAATAAATAAATAAATACAACAGAAGCACTGTGTCAGCCGAGTGATAGCTTATGATGCACCCCCGCTGTGGTGTTTCTCCTTATCCAGTTCATTACATGTTCTATTACTAGGATATAGACCCTCTGGGGTCGCTGTGTCGAACGTAAAAACGCCGCTCCGCGACACATCATATTTATTTTCTCACCAGTTAAGCACAGTCGGTATTGATGTATTCAGGGAGTATGCCAAATCCAAGAATACAATTCTAGGCCTCTGAGTGCAGAAAGACTCCTTCTGCTCGCTTTAGAGTGTCCAGTTTATTTAGAGTCGTCTTTTATATCCTATCACATTGTTTAGTAAAAATAGATCGCTTTTATTTTTTGCTCACTGTATGAACTAGTTCACAATACTCTTAGGTCTAGAGAGGTGTCAAAAAGATCCTAAAACGGTTGAGCTTTTAGGATGTGTTACATGAAAATGTGAAACGGACGAAGGAACAGATATATCTTCTAGTACTATTGCAAGCAAAACGGTTCTTATCAATGACAGGACCCCTAGTTATTAGTAGATTGGTTTGACCTCTCTTCTCTGGGCTTGTCACCCCTCAAAATGGGTGAGCTAAGCACCGCACTCTTTTCCACAGCTGCTGCACAAGAAAAATTAGCGGTAGTGTTGAGTGTTGAGATTATTCCGGGTTGGGGAAAATATATCCTCGCTGTAATAATTGTCCTTTCTTATATTATGTCATTGCTGCTTCTTTGCCGAGTTTAATATTGTTATAAAACGGCAGCTAAATTCCGTTCTGTATTTGTGGTAGACATAACAAGAATTATGTTCGCTGTCAGCTCTATATTACGAGGATTGGGTTTTTGGGTACGACCAGAAATATGGTGCGGCGCGGCTTAAAGGTGACAAAAGTTGCATCGCTTATAACTTTTCAACAAGGCAAAATATCAAAAATCTAACACACAAAATTGTAGATATAGGTATGATGAAGACTTTTGTGTGTTAGATTTTTGATATCTTGTCTCTTGAAAAAGTTATAAGAGATGCCATTTCCCTATTTTTGTATGTAAAAAGCGCCAAGACCTGGTGGAGTGGAACAGTATTATACCCATTTATACCCCCTACATCACAGACCTGCAGCCAAGATGTAGTTTTCAGCCATAGCATGGCTGGAATCCAAGGCTCTTATTGGTCAACAAGCAGCCGGAGTGGCTATGATTGTTCCAGCTGAGATACCGGCATGTCGCCTTTAAGGCGCGCCGCACCATACAATGATGTAGTCAGGGGGATATAATAATAGACTTCGTTACTCCTTTAACATCGAGCACGAAGGAGGGGTCTTATGAAGGCATACAAGGGCCGCATGTATATGTACCGGGTATGGAGCCCTAGGTGCAATGGCTGGCTGTGCTCGGAGGCAACATATTACAAAGTTGAGGCATGTTGCCAAGACGAGTGACGGTGTATGATGCATGTTCGAGTGAGCGCACATGATGTGGTAGCGAGTGACCGGGTTGACTTTGCGGTTCAGGTCTCAGAGACTTGAAGTTTCGCTTATGAGAATTGCTAATTGCCCAAATTGTAGCCTTTGGTTAGCCAATTGACGCTATCGATCTATATAATGGCGTAGAACTCCACTCTTGAGTTGAGGTTCACTTCCGCAGCTTATTCATCGATCCTCGCTTAGCTTTTACGGGGGGCTTACAGAGGTCTGTCGGATGTAAGCCAAAGCTATGGGCTAGGGTTATATAGGCTTGGCATGCTTAGCCATAGATGCACGCTTAGTAACCGCAACCACAAACAACCCCACCAACAGCCCCACTAACAACCCCGCCAACCCCCCCCACCTTAACTCAAGATCGACCCCCACCCAGCACAAAGCCCATTCAATCCTCCAAAAAACAACCCAAACCTCACTGAGCTTATCCGGGCCAGCGCCACACAACACCTGATGCCTATATGAACAGTGGGATATAAGCAAGCTTCAGTCCCGTAGTTCGGAAGCCGGAAGCCGGAAGCATCCGTGCCGGTCCTCGCGCCATCAGAGTACGTTCCGACCGCGACAGACAACCCGCGCAGATGAAGCTTACCGAGGAGATCAACTTGGCGGATGTCCGGACCTGGAGGACGCGGACAATTTCGTCAAGAATGAGTTAACCGGAGGGTAAGTAGTACTCAATTTGCGGACAACCAGCCCTTACTTCAGTATGGTCGCTGAACGGATTGTAAAGGAAAAATAACGAGCTCGCCCGCCGTTGCGGCGGGGAACCCCAGAACATCCACGATTCCACCGCTCCACTCCACAACGCCCGCGGCGATGCTGTGTTAGGGTTCCCCGCCACTGTTGGCGATCTTCTTAATCTCGGTTCGCCCACCCCCCCTCCTGCCTCCCAGAAGGCTGCGATGAAATGAACTGACGGGACAATAGAGTACACCGCCGCAAGGCTCCTGTCTGGTGCCTTCGTAATCAAATACCAGCGCTCCGGAACAACATTCATGGAGTTCTGCGGCCTTCAACCCCCAGGTGTTATTCAACCTCCCATCGTGCCAGATTAGCAGGAGCCAACTAGCCGCAACACGCGTGTTTAACCGCCAAATAACGCGCAACCGACCTCAAGAGGGTCGGCCGCCCATCAAGGGCCTCCAGGCTGTTGGCGAAGTAAGTAAACCACCTCTTGCCCCCCCCCCCCTTCCAGCAAGAAAGCACTAACTAGTCGCCCCCATTTCCCATATAATAGGCACCATAATGCCGACGCCCGCAGACATAAATGTGCGGACTCCCCCGACTACAAGATCATACCGATGCACGATGTGCACAACGTGGCAGTTCCAGGTTTTCCAACGTATTATGAGTGGTTCTTGAAGCCGCAACGTGAGTGTTCAAGACTGGCGCTCGCTATCGGCAGCGGGTAGGCGGGTGGCTGACGGGTGAAAAAGGGAGGGACGTGCTGTATATGCTGGACAGGATGTGGAGCCGGAGGTGTGTATGGAACGGTTTGAGGCCTTTTTAGGCGTTCCAGAGTCGAGAGGTAGCCAGAAAGGTGTGGAGTGGTTTTTGTAGGATGGCCGGGGGAGCGCGGTGTAAAGGTTATATTGGTAATGCATGTGCTGGAGACTCCCGATCTGTTCCTACCATAGGATAAAGATCTATGGAGCAGTACATTCACTGTAGCCACTTATCCCCCACAAGAGGTAATCCTTATGCAAACCTGTAAGGCCTACTTGACCTTGTGTCTGCCGCCAGGGAATTCCTGTGACTAATCACCCAGGCTCGTCCATTTCTCTACTGGCTTAAGAAAACTCTTTTCGAAACAAAACCTTTATCTTCCCTACATATTAGTCGTGGTTGAAATTTCTGTCTACTGTCCATATTGTGGCTGCTTCAACTGTGGGGTGGGTGTGTGGTGCGGCGCATCTAAAAGCAGGCTCCACCGCCGATAACCCCTCAATAAGAGAGGACATCAGAAATCTGCCTAGTAGAAGCGTGGGTCTAGTGATTTTGAACACTTTAATCAGGCAGACCTTTCATATTATGTCTTGTTAGAATGTTTTTAGAGATTGAATTTACCTGTTTTTGTATGTAAAAGGCGCTGAAAATTGGTAATGTGATCCATCATTTTCAGCCAGAACATGGTTGCAATAAAAAGCTCCTATTGGTTCAATAGCAGTTGGAATCATTCCGATTGATACACCCCATATCATCATTAAAGCGTGCTGCACCAAAAATGAAGCTCACAGCCCGATACACAGCTCAGAGCCTCCGTACACATAATGGCTGCTGTAAGTCCCGAATCCTTCCTGGTAGGCTTATCCAATAGGTTTCATTGGTTATTTCATATAATCCATAGGTTCTGATTCTTAACTGATCTTTACCTACACTATCCATACACAGACATCCTCCGTAACTGGCTGCCCTCACGTGCGAAGCAAATATCATCCATCCTCGATAGAGTCAACTGATATCAGGGTTCTCCAAGTAGTTCTGGGAACGCCGGGACATAGAACTTTACCTATTCGCAGCCATTGCCTTGAACCCCAGGTATTACGGTTCAGCCCAATGCACATTATCAATCGTCAAAGCAACTCCGAAAAAGAGTTGTTGGATAAAACCGGTCAATGTCGAAAGTATGATACTGGGTTGGGAAAGAGGTTTAGAAGTAGGTTGTAAACGCTAAAGATATTTGGGTTAACGTTGGAATTTGTATCGGTACTGAGAATATTGTTATCGCTAGGATTTCTGTTAGGTTCCATGGGTTTCTTCGATATTAGTAAATGCACCAGAACCACCAGAGGGCGCAGTTATCTATATAAGGTCCTGTATTTTCTTATCCTTCTAGCTTCTCCATGTAATCTTTTCCTTCTGTTAGCAATATATAGTTTTAGTCTTTGGCCTTCTATTCCCAAACTACCTCGTTCGGAGTTCCGCCTCCGACCCTATTCCTGTCCCTGAACATGAACCTGAACCCGTCTTGGCTGCGGCGTATTCTGAGCCGAACCCGCCCTTGTCCCCATCTTAGTCTTCACCCCCAACCCCTGACCCTGTCCCTTTAGAGAAGAGCGTTAGTAAGTAAACGGCATATTCTGGAATAAGGTAAAGGTTGAAATACTATTGGGATTCACGGTACAAAGTGAACTGTTGCCTCCTGAATATAACAACATGATTGGTGAGTCTGAGGGAATTGAATTTGAGGTATGGTGCTAGCTAGAGGAGTTAGGGAATCAGGACTCTGATGAGTATGAGAGCTACTGCTCCAGTAGAGTAGAGTTTTAAGTTGGTTTTTTGGGGGCCGTCAGTAGTGAATGACTGCAAGGAATAGAGGTAGATACCCTAATCTATCTCGCCGGCCATAGATATCTTGTCCATTCCTGCCATGTCTTCAGAGCCCAATATACCGTTCTCCAGTACTAAGTTAACTGTCAGATCTCTCAGAGGTAAATTAAAGGACGGAACTACTGAAGCCCTGGAACCTCCCAAGTCTTGGGATCATGCTTAACCATTCTATATTTCTCTTTTATCATTCATATTATGTTTCCACTCAGGTGGCCTAGTCTCGTTTGCTATTGACTGTATGTATCATTTATTATCAAAGTGAGTACAATATAACCTCTAAGAATTATTACCTAATGCGATATGACATCAAGCCGTAATAATGAGTACGCTAAAGTGCTACACACGGATTGATACGTACCACTGAGAACCCTGCCTGATACCCCTCCACCAGGCCTATAATCTGTAACCATCCATAACACTAGAACGCAAATCCTGAAACAGCAGAGCGTACTTTTCTTAAGGATATCAGAAGGTAGGACAGGACATCGCTTGTTGGACATGTGAGAGTATGCTGGCTTTGTACTGAGCTAACCAACAGACAAGCAACCATTCAGGGATTAATTAAATACACGCCTCTCGATCATTGGCCCGACTGCATATCGTGACCTCCGGTCCCCGAATACTATTGTCACGCCACGGTTTCTTTTATTATGTAACGCGTATAGTATTGGCACCACGCCTAACCCCAAGCCACCCTAGACCTTCACCAATTTACGTCTTTGCTCGGTGACTATTGATCAAATTCCATCCACGAGTCTTTGGGGCCGAGGAGTCAGGTGACAAGTATCTTCCTCGGCAGCCACTCGAGCTAGCTCCGATCCCTTACACTTTGAGATAGGAATGACTAGGTGTTACTACTAGGGACGCCCAGCTGCATGCATGTAAAGTATCAATCAACCAGGGACGCCCATAGGCAAACTCGCACCTTTTTTCTGGGTCCGGGCCAGATAGTTGGCACTTCTCATTCTTTGTACTCTAGTAGGTTGGTTTTTAATCGAGTGCTTCCGTTCGAATTTACGTGATACTTGTTACTAGAAGGCCTCGGCTCAGTATTTTGGCCCGGGACCTTCCTCTGCTACGCCCAATTCTTTGGTTCTGCAGCTGCTGGATAAGTGGGGATTCTGAGTTTGTTATTATTTCGAGTTCAATGCCTTCTAACCGAGCAACGTCTAGTTGAGTAATTTCACCCCGTTTTTTGGTGGTCGAGCCAGTTGTGAGTTAGGTGCACACAGGGTAACCTCCAAACGCACAAAACCCAGTAGCTGTACCAGATGCACTTTAATTTGACAACTACCGATTGGAGTATGTGTGGCGCTGTGCCAGCCGATAGAGAGAGGAATATGTATGTTTAGCTACAACGAAGGCCCATGACGGGCACTTGGGGCTCGAATCTTGAGGAACAAAATTTAAAAACAATAAATGTAAAAGAAAATGTAAGTCTTGGAGCTATCTGATATCCTAAATCTACAAGTGCTCTCCACCTAGTGATCCCCTTTAGTTACCTTTCTTTCTCTGCGCTGGGAAAATGTAAGTCTGCGACGTACCTGTTTGCTCTCCTTCCCCCTTACTCAAATTGCAAAGTCTTCCTCACACAAATCTCTCCCGCTTAGCATTTGTCCCATGTGTGTTGCAACATAGTTCTGGCCCTTGCGGCGCATCCCTACCAATGTCCGAAGAAACGGCACGGGGCTTTGGTCGAAGGTTGAATCTCTCATGAGTAGTAACTTGCGACTTGACGGCTCAACAAAGCCATCACTCCCTATAACCACGTCTTTTACCTCGGGATGAACCTTTAAATAGAGCCCCAAGAACCCACATACTCTCTCGTATGTCTCATAGTCCAAAAAGTAAACCTGACCAGCAAAGATATTGATCGAATCAACCAATTCCAGGTTTGGTTGCCATGGTTTAGGCAGTCGGGGGATCGTACAAAAGTCTAGAGTTTCGTATGACGGATTGGCCTTTGCCGTGCGCGCAGAGTACATGTGTAGGATTACCGATTTCGACTCGCGTATGCGGGGTAGTAGGTCGTTGACCTCGTAAGGACTCAAGATGATCAAGGTTGAAGGATCATTTTTCATTGACAAAATCCAGTTGACAGGTCGGAGATACTCGTCCGACTTCCTGCCCCGCTTGCCCACAACAGTAGCAAAATCGTGTGTTACAAGAATTGTGTCCGGCCAAGATGATAGGTCCATATCCGGATTAGCCGAGGTATCGCGGAGAGTTTGGAAGGCAGGTATGAAGGTGTCCCAGCGCCTAGCATGTGGCGGTAGGTTCCCGGTATCTACCAATTCCTTCAGACCTCTTGTGACCTGATTAGGGATGGGGTCGGCCTTCGGGGGGCGCTCTACTACTCGCTCGCGTTCAATCTCATGAGACAACTCTCGCTCTTGCTCTTCAAGCATCAGAGCCCCACCGAACGATTTCACACCGAACTCTTTGCATTTCTTGAAGATAGCATGAAACTCACTACGCTCTGCTTTTCTGACCCTCTCTGCGTCTCCTTTGTCGTCTGTCTTTCGTGTTGAAGGCCCTGTTAGCGGGATCCCACCCTTCAGCCGGTTGAGGCCGTAATGCTCCTCCAGCGTTTTTGATTCTTTCTCCAGTAAGCTCTGTGGAAATGCGAGTCTAAGGTCGTTGCATGCCTTGTACCGTTTGGTGTGACTGATCCCTTGTTTTGCCCATATTGGCAATAGCCTGCGAGCATTATCACACGTTTCCATCATACACCAGTGTAAAACATCCCGGACCTCGATCTCGTGAGAATTATCCATCTTAGCTATCTCAAGGATCCGTCGATGGACCTCCGGAGGCCCGCAAAAAACGACTGAGTGGCCGTTTCCAAGTTTTCGCATTCTCATACATGCTGGGACACGTTAGTTAGATATAGGCAGACCAGAGATCACTACCAGGGTAGAAATAACCTTGTACAAGCCTATCCTTTGTTATGTTTGGACCCAGTGTTACTACAGCTCGACTCTCGCTCGGGAGTTTGAGGTCTGTACCGCGAGTATGCGCTTCATCAAGATATACAAGACACGCGTCAAGTCGTTCTGCGAAAGCCGAGATCATGAGTGGCTCTGTGGTTCCATCACGAGCTACTACGGTCAGTTCGTCGATGTCGTTAAAATATACTGCTGCTTTAGCGTAGCTCTCCGGCACCAGTCCCAACCACTCTCGTGCAACCTCGTCGTTTCGTAACTCCAATACCTGAGCGCCAACATCTAGTAATACTGTAACCCCTAAACCCCTCTCTGAGTCTGTGATAAACTCCAGTAATTGTCTGACGGTCAGCCGCTCACCGCTAGGTCCATCTGCCAACATGTAACAGTTCTCGGGCTGTAATAGATAGCTAAGAACCCTCGCGTTGGTATTGAGCTGCTCTTTCGCCTCTTGAGTAATCGATAAAGGAAGGAGGTATTGGTTATCATTTGTGCCGCTGAAACCTGCCGTTGGCTCGGTGTCTTTCTTCTCGGCTATATCCCATCCCGAGGTTGAAAGCTTCTCAGAGAATTCCTTAGCTTCCATCGGGAAGACAACCCCAGAAAGATAAAAGTCAATGACTGCTTTGTTAAATTTAAAGGTAGGGAAAACCTCCTTCGACCATTGGTTCCGATCCTCCAGGTTGATGGCGCTCAGGTGTCTCAACTTGAAATTATGATTAGCCGCAGAAACCTTCCCCAACCAACGCTCAAACTCCATTGTTGGATTATCAGACTTGTACACATTGCGAAAGCAAATCTCCAGCTGACCCTCACTCAGCCCACCATAGTAGTAGCTGAGGCAGGTGAGGGTTATTGCAACGTCTGGATGACTGAATTCGGACTGCTCAGAGGGAGAATCCTTTGCCCTATAAGGCACAGCTAGCATCGAACGCGGCGGGTCGAGGCCATAATCAACTTTCCATCTCTTGTAATGCAGCACGTAGAGCAACAGCTTATGGGCAATAAGTCCTCTCAGTAGATAGAGGATACCGGTTGCCGCCTGATTATCGTGATACTGTAAAAGAAGAACTTCGCACTCATCCTCACGTAAAGTAGGCTCTGTGATAAACCTTTTCGCTACTTTTAGTAAATCCTCGGGTAGGAACCGGAAAGAAAATGAGGGGAGATAGCCTATATAATATCATAGGACGTGTGGTCAGCCATGTCAAACTTTGTACCGCAAACCTCCGATACGAGGGAATGAAGGTTTGGGAGTTACCTGCGATGATCTTGGACGCAATCGCTTTTAAAAGGTTTCGCCCCGCAGAAATATCCAGGAAACGGATCGAGTCAAAGCCACCGTCATGTGGGGAACGTACTACCTCGAAGTGCTTGGGGTCGGGCTCTGCCTCGCTGAGATGTTTTCTAATAAGATCGAGAATTTGTTGGATGATTATCCAGCGGTCAGGATAGCCTTCGAGAGGTCTTGAACTCCCAATAGTATATATCAGTTCATGTCGAATGCTTAAGATCTCATCGCTTTCATCCAGGATATCTCTTGAAGTTTTCCTGAGCCACCGCTGGGTTTCGAGTAGCTGTTGAGCAACTGCCTGCAAATCGTTCATGCCCCTTGTGGGCTTGTTAACATCCATGGATGGGTGTTCAGCGTTGTATAATCTTTCGAGCCCGAGCAGCTTGAAGGACAATATATGCTCTGGTTGGGCTAGCAGAATGCCCCCATTCTGCATACACTCCTCAAAAAGGCTATGAACAAGACGTGCCTCATCTAGTCCCATCTTGATTCCACGGGAGAAGGGCAGAAGATAGATTCGTCGGTTGACCAAGCCTCCCAGCCTCTGGACCAGCGTTTGAAACATTTGCCCGATAAGTGGCTTCAACACGACGACCCGAACCAATCTCTTACGGTTGGCAAGGTAGGCGGCAGCAATAGGGACAATAATTGAAGTCTTGCCCTCTCCCATACAAAGTTGTACGAGCGTATTCTGACCTTTATCTGGTGAGATTATCCTGGACGCTATGTCTACCTGAACAGGTCGCACAAGCAGGTTATTCTCGATTTCCATTAATAGCCAGTCGGTTTTCTCCGTTTGTTTCCAATAGCTATGGCCGATATTTTCCAGCTCCTTAGAGAGTTCCGAGAAGGCTCCTGCTCGATAATACTTGAGGAGACGTTGTGATCGCTGAAGCATAGCTATTGCTTTACCATATGTGACGAGTGCAGTTCTCCACTTGTCAGTTAGCTTGACTGCTCTGTTTGTTGCTAGCTGTTGGAGGATGAGCATCGGCGAGATCCGTGGCCACAGGCCGGCTCTGTATATCATCCAACCTTTCCCATTTCGTTTTGGGAGAAGTCTTTCCCGAATAGCACCAAATATACCCATCAAATACCTCTCGCACTCCGCCTCGCAGGACTGCAACATGTCTGTGGATACTAGCGCTCTGCCAGTTTCGGTAGAAGCAGGCAAATCCTTAAGAGCCTTGAGGCTCTCCCTTAAGCCCTTAACGTATATCTCCCAGAAACCTCCCTGGCTATCCGAAGTCCCGAAACCCTCCAGAAGTGACTCCAGACCACTATGATCAATGGCTGCCTCTGGTTCGCAATTGTTGGGGACAGAGCCTGGACCGACGTATGTAAGACGAGGGGGTACGGGTAGGTTTGGATGGGGCTTGCGGAGGAGGTTTCCCAGAGGGATTGTGCCGCTCACAGATGAAGGAGTCTCTCTGCATGGTTGAAAGGTATAAATCTGAAAGGTTCTCTTCTCCTGTAGATCCACATCTTTTAGCGCATCTTGAACCCTGCGAACATAGTGTTGGAGTTCCTGGTTCCTATGCCAGTTTCTGAAGTGGACAGTAACATTTGCGAGAGCGGTAGAAGTATTTAAGAGCGAAAATTCACGTTTTGGTTTGTATGGGGTTTTAGACGGCCATTGAGCGAACATTTCGGTTACAAAGCTTGTCGCTTGCTCCTCCAGGTTCTTAGAGTATGCTTGGTATCGCCGAAGGAAGTGTTCACGTTCACTCTCACCCACTCTAATCCGCTGGTTGGCCTCATCACTGTGTTCAAACGGTATGGAACATCCCTTGAGGGTGCCGTCTAAAGTTAGATGATCGGGGCCGCAGCCTTGCTTAAGGTTATAGGATGCAAACACAGGCAGACCCAACCCCCGAAAGTTATTCACTGTAGCAAATGCCAACAAACTCTCAATGAGGTCCATCTTCGTCTTTCCTGAATATGCGATCGCGCTGAGCAGGAATATTAGTCTGTATGTATGGCGTTCCTTGGTGCTCTCGGTCAGAAACTTGTAGAGTTCAAACCAAACCTCATCAAGACTTTGGTCCAGCCATTTCTGGTCATAAACAAAATCAATCGTATTTCCCCCGACCTCTCCCCACTTCTCAAATACATCCATCAGATTTAAGCAAACGCTCAGCCTCGATGGCCAGCGTTCAACTAAGGTAGAGGTGTAACAAACTCGTGCTTCATCCGTGGACGACCTTTGGAGAATATCACGCGCCTCATAAACCTCATCCATGTTCTCCTCCCCGCTGGAGCCGCCGAACTCGTATGTGCGAAAGCTGGCGTTACGGTGCGCAGCCCTCCTGAGGAGCACCGAATGGGTAGGTTCTGGCGCCAGGGGACTGGATATAGCTCCCTTTCTCTCGAACATTTTCAAGCGGCGTGCATGACTCAAGACATGCCCCACAATACTGGAAAACTCCTCGTGCTGCGCTATTGGGGACAGACCGCTCCACGCTACCTTCTGCATATTCTTCATGCGTTCCGGGTAATAGGTGCGCGCTGGGGTCAGTGACTGAATGAGTCCAAAGAGTTCCGCTTCTTCCCCCTCAATCTCGGGCTTCTGAAAAGACCATGTTGCTGCGGCTCGAAGTAGATAGAGGGCCTCCTCGGTCCCCGTCCGGCTGGTTAGGGTATCTGGCAGGCACGATGCCGTCACCGCATGAAGATAGATTTTGTATAGGTGACTGGCCAAGCTGCCGTTCCCAACTAACCGACCGAGTATGGTATCGACGGTATAGATGTGATATTTAACCCGTTCTCGCCCTCTAGTATCGATTTCAACCCTGACATGGTGATTCTCACATTGCTCGAACCTCACCTTGCCGTATGGGATCAAGACGCTCCTCACCGGCCCCTGCCTCACAACAAGGCGATTTTCCAGCCCTATCAGGGTTCCGATATGTAGGTCACAATCAACAACCATGCCCTGAAACTGTCGGCATTCTAACTTTCCATCTAAGTTGATGAAAAAGTCTAGTTTGAGGCGGGGTAGGTGCGCTGATATAACACCATCTTTCCCGTAGCATACAGCAATATGGCCTTTTTGTTCAAGATGTCCGAGCGCCAAGTTGATTGCTGCTGTTGTCGCACTGCGTACGTCGATCAGGCGTTGGTCTGCCCCAAGGTGGAGCACACTCCGGGTAGAACCGTGAGTATCAGAGATATACCGGTGGCTCTCTGGTTTCCATGGTGTCTCTCGGTCTCTCAATTCGATCTTATTTGTTGAAAGCTCTAGCCAGTAGAAGTGATTTGAAATAGTGTGACTCGGGAAGTCCCCATGCAATTTACCACGTGGAATAAGCTGGTGTACTACTGAGTCTGTTCTCCTCCGGATCCGAATGATAAGTTCCTTTCCATGCATTGCAAACCCAACCTATACCGATCTTGTTAGAAGGCTGTCAAAAAGAAAGTTTCAAGGGTCGTGAAGGCATTATTACATCATGTTCTTCCATAGGCTGCTTTGCCTCAAATACCATTCCCTTCATCTTTGGTGGGACCACATCAAGCACTGTCTACAAAGCGATGATTATCAGTTCTTACCCAGGAATCAATCGATAGATGGGGCACCGACCTCGCCAAATAACTCCATATACGTTGGATGAGAAACATAGTCCAGTGGCAATTTACCAAGCGGTAACCCATTAACAAGTAGTTTACCGGTAAGCAGGTTGTAATGCACCTTTTGAAGTCCATTCTCGGGACCTCCAGTAGTAGTAAACATCCATCTGGTGTTAGGGGCGGCTAAGCTCCTCCAAGAGGACTTGGATTTGTATGCACTCCACACGGGGGTAAGATCTAAGCCGAATCGATCTATTTGAATCAGAGACCGAACGCGGGCTTCGATTGCATGAGACAATCTTCTGTCTCGATCAAGTAGGCTAGAAACTTGACGGGTCGCGGTTTCTTTAATAGCAGGGGCACTATCGTGGATGATTATGGCGCATTCGACAAGAACAGCAATATCCTGGCGGGAATTGAGTACATCGTGCAAATGTTCCTCCCCGGCGTTATAGGTTTCTCGGCACACTGCTGCTACCTGCACAATACGAACCGTAAGTTCCCTTTTCTCCTGGGGCTTGCATTCCCGCAGCTTTGTAGATATTTCTCGTTTCCAGCCCAAGCATACCCTCCGTGCGTCACGCAAGAACTTAACAGCATCTGCCTTGATGGACTTATCGGTGGCAAAGGAGAGGAGCTGAATCGCTAGCATGATAAGGGTCTGGGTTGCGACAACCTCTTGCCAGTTGGACTTTATCATTTCGAGAAAATGGACCAGTTCGGAAAGAAGGCTTCGTCCAAACTCCTCGTCCTTGAGGTCAACATGGGATTCCCTCAACACCTTTGAACATCCCGGGGGTCCCCTGGGACCAACCTGCCAAGCACTCTGTGAAAACAACATATTGACGGCATCATTATTGAACCTGAGGGTACGGTTTCTAAGCTCTCGTAACATATTAAGCCACTGAACCCTGTGACCAGACCGCACAAGTCCAAACGCGATGTACTCGTGAAGCTGCATATCTACCGGGCATTCGGACTGCCTGGATATAACCGTGTTCGGGGTATGGGCAGTCGACTTAAGAGTGTAGTGCAATCTTTTGTAAGGGCCTTCAGGGAGTCTGAATGTACACAATTTCTGAACATGGGACTCGCCGATGGCATGGTCGGCCCATTTCTGCCCCTCGCTGTCGTAGAGGCCATAGCGCAACCCATGATTTACTCGAATGGACGCCATCGTCGTGGGGAGCCTGGCAAACCGGTAGTGACATTTGAGAAACGGTTTGGCGTACGACGACCACTGAAGTTTCTGCGGCCTGCACCGTTGGGGGGCCTTCAGGTACCTTTTTAGGCCGGGGTAGGTGTCAAGTGTCTCATGGACTTCATCGGTTTTACCTAGGTGAACTCCTGGTGGGTAGAGTTCGGTCAAAACTTTGTATGTCATGTCCCTCCATATGGAAAATCCTAGTGGGCATTGGAGCTCGAACACCACAGCCTTCTGCGCCAGAGTCTCTTCGGGGAGTGGATTCTCGAATCGCTCTATCCGTATCCTCTCTGCGGAGTCAATTAAAAGACATCTCCTACAAAACTCGGGATATTCCTTCCGTCCCTCCTCCCAGCGGGTACGGGAAACACATCCGCAAGACAATCTATCGGCTGCGCTGAGCAGGTCATAGTAGTTTGCCTCTTTATCCTCAAGCTCACTCTCTTTTCTAACGAGGTCCCTTTTCACGTTGTCCAGTATTTGGCGCCGCAGACGCTGGAGGTCATTCGAACTATCAAAGTACTGTACCGAAAATGATCTATCGGTCACTTCATCTGAGAAGAGCGAATCTGCTGACCCTTGATATGTCCCATTCTTGCGAGCTTTCAGATATTCCTCGATGTTATGGAGGCGAATTCTTTGCTGGGCTTGCGGCAGCAGGAGGTGAGTTAGGAGGTCATCTCCGAAGCCCGGACTGTAGCGGGATAGCAGCGGATGAAGCATCAGAGCAATTTTATCGAGCGTGACCCAGAGCTCCATCATTGTCAAAAGGAATACTGAGTTTTTTTCTGGACTGGAGGAGGCTGATGGCTTTCCAGCTGAGATGTAATCATGTAGTTCCTCTCCTAACCTCTCGCAGGCTTGCCTGCGGTCCTGAATAGAAGCGAGCCATTTGTCCAAATTATTGCCCACCCAAAGCTCAAAGTCTGCCAACATAAATTCTTTATCAGGGCCCCCCTTAAAGCTGGCAAGCTCCGGCAAGCGAGATGAAGCAGTATTGATCCGTTTGAATTCAGTTGGCGCAAAATTGTTGATATTCTCTTGTTTAACCCCCACAGTCCTGGCTAACTTCAAGTATTCTTTGGTTTTGTCCATTGAGAGTTTCACGTCTCTCTCGGGAAAGAAGGATTTCGGGTCCCAATGGAAGGGTCTGGAGTAATATTCCCGCGCTTCCGTCCATCTTTTCTCCAACGTATCATGCGCTAGCTCGCACACCCTACGTGCTTCGACCAAAGCAAATTGTGGTAGAACCTCGTTGCGTATTTTGTGGACTCGCCGGCTCAGCTTTGCATTCATGACAAAGAGGACATCACTGGAAACACCCTCCATGGATAACGCCCAATCCAACAGCCTGGCCATGAGAAAGACCATGAACGATTTATACTCTTTATGCCCCTCGCCAGGACCCCTCAGCGTTGTTTGCAGCGCAACCCTCACAACAAGCCACAGTGGGGATCGCCGCCAGGGAGCCCGTGCACCGTCAAAGAGGACATCGTCGGCGATACGTTTCTCGATGCGCTGAATAGCGGCTGGTGTCCCAATCCCTCTCAGGATCCCCGTAAGCATTTCGGTGATGAATTTCGGACTCTGCGTTTCCCTATCCTCCACCACGGTGGATCCCGCTTTAACCACCTTGTGCGATGCTTGCTCCAAGACATCCCGACTCATCTTCTCTAGGAAAATGCCAAGTTCCTCGAGGAAAGCGGCGTTCTTGACCTTTGCTAGACTCACATAGATCGCAGGGCCAGGATAGGAACAACGGAGTTTGCCTATAGTGCCTATCACGCTCTCAGTGAGCGGGGATGCCTCAAAGGACTCAAACAACATCGTATTTTTCAATTGTCGTAGGATGAGGCCGGCATTCTGGGCGCGAATATGTAGTGCCAATACATCTGTTTCCATAAATCAACATTCACCCAACCCAGTGCAGCGAGGGACAAAGATAAACCTACCACCCTTTTCCATAGATTTGACAGCCGTTCTGAGAGCATTCGCGTCGAGGGCGTTATTGTTCTCGAGCTGGCCAAGTCTTTCGAGCATCTTGACAGCTGGAGCCCACTGCGCATGTCTCTCATCACCCCTTTTTTCGTGGTAGGACTCAGCAATCTCCCGCACAACTTTCAATAACGCAACATTGCCCTCTCCCATATCGTTCTCGGCCTCTTGCGGCAGCTTTGGTGGGAGGAAAACATGGTTGATGATGAAGGACAGGGAGCCCATGTCAATATCTAACGGCATTTTCTATCTGTTAGCAATCACCGTAATGAATTGGCATGCAAAAGAGCACCGCGATTGGGGGGAGGGTTACATCCTAAACCTTTGAACTGCGCCATCCCCGGGCAGGAATTGGCAAGATAGAGAAATTGATAAACAAGATTTTATATAGAAATAGATGTAATCGAAGTAACTGGGTACGAGGTAGGCGGATTGGAAGAATGTAGATTTGGTTGATGATACGAGAGGAGTACTCGGGAGTAGAGATATATTATTACTAGATTTTTCAGCCCGCCAAGGATTTAAGGCATCCCATATTTGCAACCCGGTCCGATAGGCAGGGATCACTCCTGTAACATTGCAGGGGAGGCAGAGAGCAGATCTACCTATCGATAATGGAGGTATTTGGGGGGAGGGGGGAGAACATTTTAGGTGATAACACGCGACCTCCAGGGCCCTTAAACGGAGAAAGGATTTTCTTGTAACCTGAGAGGCTTACGCCGTGAGCTGAGTCTGGAACCATGCCAGCGGAATCGATCCTTCTGTCCGCCCCCCCTGTAGTACGTTACCACAGATGTAGCTACGATTTTACCAACATTTTCGGGACCGTTTGGCAACAGACCAAAACAGAGTTTTCATCCTTTTGTTAGGCCTTGATTCTTGGCAACTTAACTCTGTTTTGCCAAACGGGCCCTTAGTGATCAGTTGTAGAGAGGCCCAGGCGATAAATACCAGGATAGGGGATCCTCTGGCAATACCAGTGACCGCCTAGACTACCGCAAAATCTGAGTTTATTCGGACGGTTGCCAACAGCGGTGTTGGCAGTAAAAGGCTCTTATCTCTTCCTTTAAGGGGTGATATTTTTCAGCTCCTCTGCAAAATTGTCCTGTTGGCAACCTTCTGCATGAACTGAAACACCGGAGTACCAAGCGCCCCCCCACCCCCCCGGGCCGCAGGTAGCACCAAATTTGTAAGAGGGTGGGGTATCGCCTGGCAGGCCGAAACATGCTCAGAATCTGGTGCACTGCATATTATACAGACCTGGTCCTTAAGTTACTGTGGTAATGATAGAATTAACATTACAATGGAAATTCCTCCAAATTGTATTTTTGTAGCGCAAGGTTGCCAGGACTGTAGTGCACCAGATTCTGAGGCCCGCCAGGCGATAGAGAATCTCATTTGTGTTGGTGATGATGAAAAGAAGGGAATACCTCCTTCTCACACCTCAAGAGGTCTTGTTATCTCTCTTATCAAATAATAGCTCTCCCACAGAAATCTAATTCCTCTGTTATGGGGGTCAGCATCGACGGAACAATAAAGACGACGTGAACTTTTCTCTGGCTTATATAGCGAGTCAAGGATGGTCATTAAGGCTAGGGTATGATCTGTAATTAAGGAGTGGCATTTCAGACATAGAAGAGTGCCCTATTAGCGATGTACTTCGGGTGTAGGGGTAAGTGAGAAGACACCACTCTGCCAAGGCTACGTGAAGGATGTCTTCTCACTTACCCCTACACCCGAAGTACAATACAACCCTTCTTGAGGCGTAGGATATGGATAATTAATCCCAGCAGTCAAGCCACCGTACAATACAAGGAGGCGACATCGGAGAACTGAGACTGGTCTAAACATAGGTAAAGCGACTTCGTGACAAAGCCCCTACGGTAAAAAGATTTAGATGGAGAATACTTGACTAGGTCAAGAACTGTACTGCCAGTCATGGTCGCAGCAGGCCATAGCTCTGGAGTTCCCCTACCCGCAGTACTAGCAGTGAGGTTTTTGGTCACGTGGGACTAATAGCGGTATCCTTCACGTGACTAGCTTTCTTTGAGGTTTAGTCACCAACCTCTACTAATACTTGGAATAACGCACTGTAACTGAACTGGGCGCCGTAAAGGCACCCCTAGACGGATGAAGATAGGACATCTCTCAATATTTACCCTGGCTAGTTCTACTCCCTTTTCCCCACCTTCGTCCATAATCAATATACATTATCTCCCGGGTAGCCGAAAATTGAAATGCCTCTTCATATCGTCGACGAAGCCAGACACTATTCAGTACAATAGGGGCCAATACTGTGTCCTAGAGTGATGAGCATTAGCTTAGCGTATTAGATGCTTCCCATTGAGTAAATCGTTATCCTACAACCACAATTGTTACTAGGATAGAGCATATTGGGGGCGAGCTACAACCCCTCATCAGTCTTTGTTGCTGCGGGTAGTGATACTCATTATCTTTTATCTGCCTTCTAAAACGAGGCAGACTCTCATCCCGGTGGCCGCAACCCTAACCCAACCTAATGATTTATGTTCTTTAACATGGAAAACGCAAGTGGTATGCAGTCGGAGGTCCCAGGCTTCAAGGCTCACCAAAAATTTATCTTCCAGATAACGTTCGACCTTTGGCATCTCCGGGGCCTGCGAATGTTTATTTGCGCGACATGGATACCACCAGAATTAATCCTAAAGGCGATAGCATCGGTTATTAGCTTCACAACCGGTGTAGTTAAATCCACCTCGTTGCCTGGGCTGCTGCATTAATAATTGGCAAACGTCATTTGCCCAATTCGGCCCACGTGTGCTGAATGCGCTGCAGAAACTCCCCATATAACGTTTTAGACCGGGTACCGTGTCAGACCTAGAAGAGTGTCAATCCCACACAAATTTGTATGGGGATTTCTGCTACTAAAGCTATCCCCACCAGATTTTAATAAATGAATTCCACTTCAAAGCACAAGCATTTAATTAGTTTCCAGATTGATTATCCTCTACTATGGTGATTGTGGGGTCTTCGTTTTTCCAAGGCTGCCGTTTCCGTAGGACACACTTCTATGTCTGACACAGTACTAGGTCGAAAACGTTATCAGCGAGGCAGGCAAAATGCAGCTGTGGGGAAAGGAAATTACCCCCGATATGATATACACAGCTTAATCCCTCTCCGCAGAGATAGAAATGCAGTATGTTTACCCTTAGAAAAGATCCAAGAGCTCCATGTACAGCGGTGGGTAATAAGTCATCGGATGCCCTAGCCACAATTTTGCCTGCAAACGCGCATTCTGGTGGCATTCCATCCGATGACTTATTACCCACCGCTGTACACTGTCAGCTAATGTTCTTACAATATAGCCGCCCGTCTTTGAGCTCATTTCCAAGGGTTTGCCGCTCACCTAGTAGCGACTTTTTAATGTAAATCATACTGCCTCTTCTCACCCTCCATCACGTTGGGCGGGTGCAAGAGTGCCTTCTCCGGCAATCATTCTAATGCCTAACCCAGAACTCTTCGGGGAATAGAAACACCTTTGATGCCCCGCTACGCGTCAAGCTTATCCCTTAGACGGATGGAAGTTGTGAAATTCGCGACCTAGACCGTCCACCCCTTAGCAAAGGCGTTGTATTGCTTGTTCCAGTGGATGGGGGCGGGGGAGTCAATCAGATGTTTCGGACGGTTGCCGCACTAGACTGGTGATCGCTGAAAGAGGGAGGTCGCGAATTTGAACAAGTACCTAAGACTCCGTATCGAATTATCAAACTTGGTAACAGGGGTGCGGGTGCGAGCAGGGATGCCCTGCCTTTTATGGGCGGGGGAACAAAGCAAGAATAGAGGCCACCGGAAAAAAGAGGGACAGGCGCTTCTGGGAACTGGTACTTTGTGCGAGCATCTTCACCAAGGTTCTATCCTTTCAAGGGATACACGAAAGGTATAACCGCGGAACGCCACCAGAAAACGCGTTTGCAGACAGAATTGTGGCTAGGTGTCCGATGGCCTATTACCCACCGCTGTACAAAACCTATGAAATACAGCGCCGGAAATGGGCAGAAATTCACTACCGTATTCCGGTCATTACGGTAGTGATTATGTAGGAATAAGTACCATACGGTATCGATATGGTATTCTACTTATGGTGCCGGTTTAAACCGGTACCCTTGACTCAAAAGCGTAGCCCCACGGTTACATTTTTACCCCCCATTTCCGAGACTGTATACCAGTACCAGAGGTTATGATGTGTGAGTTTTCAAATTTTAACTTATTATTATTTTCATTTTCTGGGGTTGCACATTTATTTACAACTTCAGGTTGTGGGGGGGGGGGGTGCGTCCACCAAAGCCAAACATAGAACCTAAATTCATGTCCGGATTAATCTTTTTATTCCAGATCCTGCGTTTAATAAATACTCAACCACCTACTTATTCATATTTCACATACATCCTATTCTATAGTTTGTGGAGAGAAAGTTGCAAGTACTATCAACGGATGCATTGGAAGATCACGAGCTTCAGGAAGGTGCGCAAGCTAAATAAACTGCTAAGGTCCGCCCCTTGCCGGGTGGTGTAACCGAGCGTCCCCACCCTCCATAGAGCTACAGTATGTATATATTGTAAGCCATTCTAGAGGTCTAACACAGCCTATTGTGAAAAAACTATCCGAAGCCGCAGCGGCGGCCACTACCATACCTTAGCCTAGCTTAACACTCCTGATTCCTTCGGCACTGACAACGTTACACGCCTCTTTTTCGGACAGAGGGTCACGGACTGCGGGCTCGAATGCGGAAGCGAGCGTTGCGGTAGAGGCAGCATGGGCTAGTCCTCACTGAGTAGAAGAAGCAGAGATGAGTGCTTCCGCTAAGTGACACGCGGAGCAGTGGGCCCCCGAGCGGCGTAGGTGGGGGAACTGTTCTGGAGCATCTGGAGAAACGATTTTGCTTCTGGTGTGGGTGGCTCACCTTGAACAAAGGTCACAACAACAGGTCCGGTTCTGCTCGATTAAGTGGGGTTCGCCCCCGGAGAACATCTCAGGCGCGAAATATTAGAGCATTGGGGGAAGCGCGAGGTGGCGCTGGAGACTATAGGCCAAACCCCCGGAGATACAGTGCACATAATCACCAACACACATATGTCACTAAATAATTGCAATTAAAATGTTGACACAGCCAAAGCTTGCTCCGGTAAGTCACAGCTCCGGATAGACCCCGCGCCCACAGAGCCGCAGTTATTCCACCCTTGCTTGATTTATGCAGGAACCGCCTTGGCGCTGCATCCAGGGGTCATTACCCCACCAACGCAGAGCCTCAAAGTGCGGGGTAGGGGAATGCTTGTACTTGTCCACAACTGCTAACCGTGTGAACAGGAAAAGGAGCTGCTTCTGCTTAATATAGTTCTACTCGCGACAAGTAACAAGTACCCGAAAATGCAGTGAATTGGTGTATTTTCCTCTTTTAATCCAATAGGAATTGCATCTCAAGACTTGCATATTCGGGTACCTCTTACCTGCTGCGAGTAGAATACGTCCGGACTGCATCCATCCTGAAAGTTCCATACCTCATGGGGGTGTTGCATATAGAGAATTAGTATACTTGATTGGTTACTCCCACGCCCAATGGTGCATCTTATCGCTGGGAGTTCATGCTTATAATCTGAAGTATCATGCCGCTCATGCTGTGAACACCCCTCCTTGTCGCAGAGATTTTCATACAGAGCAGTACTGTGAGACTCAGGCGTAGACGATAGTACAGACGGCATTGAATGTTGTGTTATCTCATCTTCGCTTCCCCACGCCACAGCAATAATTGATGTTACATCATGGTTCCCACAATTCCCAAGCACCACTACCACGGAAGCTGCCACACCACATCCGTCCCAAGCCTTCCTGGTGCCTGCCGCCTTGGCAGGATCTGCAAGGGGTTTCTCGGTGCCTGTAGGTCGCGCTTATGCAGGGACCGACCACTCCTCATGTGTAGAGAGACATTGGATTTTTTGTGGTTGTTGTTTGGTTTGGCTGGGTAATGATTAGTTAATACCTTTGCGGAAGGAGTCTATTAGGGCAGTAGTAAGTATGCCCTTTGTGATGATCCACACATAGACTGACCTGTATCCATCCCCAAATAGCTAAATCGTAGACCTGTAGTGATGGAGGATGGATTTCCTAACTGTAACAGCGTAAATGTGTATTTTACGCTCTTTCCCATTTCACTGAGGCATTTACATGCAATTTCTGATGTAAATGTATCAACTAATGGTCTGCCTACGCATTTGCGAATGAACATTTCTGTCTACAACTTTACATACATCATTAGTAAATAGAAACGTTTGTAAAGTTGCAAGAAACGAGACAGCCAACTCTGGAGTAGTGACAAGGCTGGTCCAGCTGCGGGAAGGGGTGTCGGGGATCTTGGAATAGTGGCGCCTAGGTTTGAATCTGTAGCTCGTTGGTTTTTTTTTTCTTTCTTTTGCTTAATTAGCAGCTGTATTCTTTTCTAAATGTGTATCTAGAATTGATTATATTGCATTAACATGATGGTCTAGGTTAAATAGCACAAACTCACCTCCTCACTTAGTAAACCTTTGGATATGTTTCCCCACAGGGTTAGGGTTTTCGTCTGGTAAATGTTAACACATTTACTGAATTATCTACTTTATAGGTACAGCGGTGGGTAATAAGTCATCGGACGGAACACCACCAGAATGCGCGTTTGCAGGCAAAATTCTGGTTAGGTCATCCGATGACTTATTACCCACCGCTGTACAAAACCAACGATTTTACCCACCAGGGGTCATTCGGCAAGCCCTAATACACACTTGCACCGACAACTTTATATGATAAGGTAGTAGCATGGAATAATTTGACGGAAATAATCCAGGTGGGGGTATTTTATCGAGAAAGAACTACCGCATTGATTCGTCTCAGCAGACCCTCATATTGACCCTGTTCTGGTCATTTGTCTCGCAAATGCCCCCCTAATCCGGACCCATACGCACTATAGGAAGCAACTTCGGCGTCTGTTTAACCCTCCACTGGGACGAATTACTGCGGTACTCGCTTGGTAACCAATACATCGCTCCCTTCACAAACTCGCAACCGCTACCCCGCTTTTCTTTACAGCCACCTCTCAAGTTATCAGTGAATCTCGCGCACGAGGGAGGGAGCAGAGTTGATGGCTTCTGCTAACAGGTCTCATCACCATCCCTCTTACCACCCAATAGATCAACGATACTAATCCTACCACTCTCTAGAGCCACCGGTAGCACCGAACAGCTATCACACCACCATGTGCCTCGATGAGATCAAAGATGAAATCGAGCTCGGCCAGAAAGTCATCCCGCGCGCTACCGCCGCAGGAAATGCAACAGATCTGGGGAACCTCCATGGCTGAAGTACGGACGGAGGTGGGCGCGATGGGAGCGAAGATGGGTGAGAGGCGGGCGGAGATGGGCTAGCTCCGTACCGAGGTACGATAGCCCCGTACGTAGAATAGCGGGCTGTTCGAGGAGGTGTTATACCTCCTCACGGAGGCTAGCGGGCTAGGTGTGATCTTTCATGAAAGGTAATTCTACGTTCCATCACATCCCCTCCACTCTCTACACCAGCTTGCCGCGACTAACAGTAGGGGAAATTGGCCAACGTCTGTTACCTATGCGGCTTCACAATTCCACGGCGAGCGACGGAGAAACTTGTCTGCTCCCCGCCCGTAATAGCGGTCGGAGATGTCGGTTACACAGCAGGATATCTTGACGCTAAGTGGTAGTCCCCCTCCTACACTACTTTACCTACCATCAGATTACTAACCAGTTGTGCTGGACTAGGTTCGCAGGCGAGCGATATCAGCTGCTGTCTGCCGCGCCAGGGGTCCTGACGGTGGTATTACGGAGGAGTGACGTAGCACAGTATCTAGGGGTGTCGTCGCAGCTGGAACGCCTGACACCCCATCGAGCGGCGGCCTGGATACATATCCCAATGGGTGCAATAATACTTGGATCCACCGCGCTGTTGGCTGAACAGACTTATAACCACCCCTCTTCCACCCTTTTTGCGCCGGAGGGGGTGAGTTGTTTTACCGACTCACTGCCTGTTTGTCTACAGACTAAGTTTCACCGCTGGCCGACGCGATCTGTTGTAGGTACTAGTTTTCTTCCTATGACTGATGGCGTACGCGGTGTGTTGTAGGTACTGTTTCTTCTATATGGCTCAGGACGTTTCCTATGTGTCCTGTGCTTTCGAGCATGTTTCTGTTTCGTCTTCCAATATGTAAATAGGTTTCTCGGGGGTAGAACAGAATGCAAAGGGGAAGGGTAATAGGAAGGGAAGCACTAAATTCAACAAATCGTTGGGATGACGATCTCCCTGCTACGGTTTGTTTTATTTTTGTTTGTTGCGTGCATGTATGAAGCATAAGTAAATAAATAATAAATCGCATTATCGGTATGGCCGGTAATCTTGCCAATGAAGTTCAAGAACTGATATATTAAGCCAATCATGCGTTCACGGCCTAGAGGCGGGTTCTGTCGGGCTGTGTCCTGCAGTATCCCCCAATAGAGCGTTTTGGCAACACACAAATTTTCAAATTTTGAGCTCAAATTTTGAGCTCTTGGCGGTCTATCCACACCAAAAACCGGTCGCCAAGAACTAAAAATTTAGACTCAGAAGTTGGTTGCCAAAACGCTCTAATAAAGGGGGAATTAAGTCCGTATGGGAGATCTATTATTTGATAAGAGAGATAACAAGTCTGTTAATTAGCAAAGCTACATTTTCAGAGGGGGTCAGCATTTTACTGACGGACTATGGGATAGAGATAAACATGACGTTTGTAAAAGAAACCGCTGTTCAAGTTGCATGCCGTACAAATACGCGCCCCAAAATTTAGTATGGCCGATAGTGGTCCCTTACAGACATCGGGGACATACGGGTGTTCCGTACCTGTCTATTGGGGTGGGATTATGACTATGAGCGGCGATCTGGTGAACTCCCCGCCGGGGTTAGAAAAGTACTAACTGTATGGTAGGTATGCTCTGCCATAACGCCAAGTACGGGGAAGTGGGTCGCGACAGAGAGCCAAATAGCAAAGATTATTAATTCAACAACTAAATAATAGGAGAAAGGGTGATATGAATTAAATTAGAATCAACTAAAAGGCCTTTCTAAAGCCTAGGGAATAAGGGATAGAGAAGCGACATTGATTGTGGTTCTACTTTCATGTTGCTACCCCCTCGCTACCTACTTCGCTAGAGATATCAGCAAGAAGAGCACCACATATCCCTTGATTATTATTTGTATGGAGTGTCCTAGCCCTCGAGCAACTGATTATGCCGCTCGAGTTTCAGATTGTGGGGCCAGCGCATTCTTAGCACAGGTTGAGAGGATTACCCCGCTCTGTAATCTTTACAAGACGAACCTTTTGATAGGATTTTGCCCTTGCTTATGCCGCTTGGCAACCGTTGATAGGACCGGAGGGTGAGGGTAAAACTATATAGCAAAAGCCCTCGCGCCCTGCCTTCAGCACGAATACTTAACGTCTCTAAATTCGCAACTGATCAACCCTACCCAGCACAAAAACAATTCAATCAACTACGAGTACTTTCCAATCCATGTTCGGAAGTGCCATCAAGAAGTGGAAGGAGAAGCAGGAGAGGCGGCAGAGGCAGAAGAAATCAGAGACTACTCCTCCCCCCATGGACGTTGATGATATTATTACCGAGCCCCGCCAACCCCTTGGCGTGATTCCCCAGGCAAGCCCCATCGTCAACCAAGAAGGGGATCTTTCCAGCGCGTCCAGGCAACAATCCATGTTGGTGGCCTATAATCCCCAAAACAGGTAGATGAACACTGACACCCTACCTTAACCTAGTGCAATCACCGAGGGTGCTCTTGTTCAATCTCCAGCGCCCCTAACTACTACAGAACCCTACCAGTCCCTTGGCGTTACCCACCAAGCAACTCCCGTAGAGAACAAAGAAAGCGATATGGCCAGTGCTTCTAGTGGGCAATCTATGTTAGCCTAAAATTTCTAAAGCTCTTTTGGACATAGGAAGAGCACTGACACCTATATTTATCTAGTGGAGTCACCACGCAGCCTGCGATAACAGGCATGGGCGAAGAGGCGCGATCAGGAACGTATCGTGCACCACGTGCGGGCGCACATCCAAACATTAAAATATCGCACATGGTGGGACAAAGAGCGGTAGACACAGCGCTCTCCGATATTGGGCATAGCACACAAAAAAAAACGTAAGGCGTCATATCCTGTAGCAATGAAAAACTATAATTGACAAAATGAATGGGATTAGAACTTCACCTTTATGGCGTAATGCAGTAGAGAAATTGCGGCGAGAAAAGCTTGACGGTTTTGAGGAAACAAGGGAGACTGAAATTGAATTAGCACAGGCGCTCATCGGTGAGGTAGAGAGGATCCACAAGGAGGTTGATGAAGAGAAACTACATTATAGGAAGAGTACCGGGGAAAAGGTATACTATGGCGAGTTGTTACTCACGCAACTTCAAAAGATTGCGGCTATCGGCGATCTAGCCATTCAACACCATCCAGATGTAGTAGCGTTGGTCTGGTCGGGATTCAGATTACTTTTACAGGTGAGGTTCCCGCTCAACTAACAAAGCTGAGTATGGGCTTACGGACATTTTGAGGTCGGTGTTGCATACTATGAGAACATGGCGATGATTTCAAGCGGTTTAGGCTACCTTAGCTGGGTTATACGCTGTGGTGAAATCTATGAGGGATTGTACATTGAGTCGCAACATGGATCAGCGGGACTGAGTGAGTGTCTGGTTGATCAATATGTATCAATGTTGAAGTATTTGCTATGTGCGAAACAGCATCTTCAAAAGAGTGCTACAGGTACCCGACCCCATTTTAGGCGCGATTAACTCACACACAGTATTTAACACCTGTTGGTATAAATAGCGCGTATCACAGAAAGTCTTTCTACAAAGCTGGCAAGATTGCTGGAAGATGTACGGGAGTCAGAAAAACGTACAAGGGAATGCGCAGATCTCGCGGAGAAAGAAGGTTTGGACCTAAAGCGATTTTCATAACTGTTCTTTGCTAACATATCTTACAAGCTGCTTTTATCTCTCGATCAAGTTGTGCGCTCCATCTAAGCTTCATGCGTTAATTTTCTAACTCAACTCGCAACCTTAGATGACCGTACCTCAAGTTCCAAGCTCCATGGTCACTTAAATGATCTTCGGAAAGAGATGAAAGCCATCGAAACTGCCGTGGATGACTGCAATACAAATCTCAAGCGCCTGTGTGAGTATGTTGAGGGTAAGCTCTACCCCATAGTCGAAAATACATGTGCTAAAAATGAATAGAAATCAAACGGAAAAATGCATTAGACTGGATATCAAAAACTGAATACGGGCTCATTCACGATGAGCACAGTACGCGGCGAACTCCAGGGACATGTAATTGGCTACAGGAAAATTCTCAGTTCGACGACTGGCTCAACCGCAGATCCTCCCCTGTGTTTTGGTTACGCGGCGCGGGTAAGTTATCGGGGCGCCCCTATCTACCAGCGGTAAAAGGTGACTAATTATATATCAGCCGGGACCGGGAAAACCATTCTCTGGTAAGTATCGTGCATCGATCTAATCCTTACCAGCGCTGATATAATCGATAGTTCGAAGGTGATTGACCTATTGAAAGAGTTATATGCTGGTAAACACGCCATCGCGTACTTTTACTGTAGCACAACAACCCCAGACCGCTCCCAGCCCGCTTCGGTTCTGCGAGCAATCGTGCGACAACTTTGCCTTGCATATTCCAAGGAGGGTTTGCCTGCATCTTTGCTAAAGATTTATGAACGGCGAACTTTGGAATCTGCGGGCTTTCTACAACTCGAGGAGAGCAAGAACCTCATCATTGAGATCTCTCAGCATCTCCCTGGCGTGTGGATAATTATCGATGCACTTGACGAATGTGACCCAGAGGAAAGGAAGAATCTCCTCCTTATACTCAGAAAGATTTTCGGCACAGTAGAGACCGTCCGAATGTTCCTGACTAGCCGTTTCGAAGTTGATATCATTCTTCACATGGAACCGTACAGCGGGCATGAGATCAGACAACACGATAACACCGATGACATCCGCCTATACGTCGAGAGTGAGTTGAGGAGGCTTTATGACCTTAATGCCGGCGCTGCTGTTAGAAGATTAAAAGACCGCGAAGATTCAATTCTTGCGTTGAGTGAGGATGCAGATGGGATGTATGTGTGAAGTTTATCACCTCTTTAATTGAAATTAGCCTGACGTGGGCATTAGGTTCCTTCCGATTTACCTGCGAATGCAAGCCTTGGGACGTGAAACTGGCGCGGGCGGTATGGACCATGCTCTCAACCACACTCCAAACGGGCTTAACAATATGTATATGGATATAATAAAGAGGATAGAAAAAAGCCCAACTGAAAGTCGATTAGCCTTCAACATAATTCACTGGTTATTCAACACGATTGACGATTGTTCCCCTGATATAGTTCTTCAAGCACTACAGATTGATGCCAAGATATACCCAGAATCGAAGTCGGTCGAAATTGAAACAAACGAAATCCCGGGTATCTGCCGTGGGCTCGTCGTGCATGATGATAAGACCGGAATTTCAGGTTTTCTCACGCTACTGTGCGGGAGTTTTTAGAACAAGGCGTTACATCATGCGGCCCCATGGACCAAGGGTCTGTAGGCCAATATCCCCTGATGAGACGATACGAAGGGGAGGCATGGGTTGCCGATGTATGCTGGGAGGCTCTACTAAGCACTGATTACGCAGATGAGGAGGTTTACAAGTCAGAAACACCCCAATACAGCTTGATGAATTACTCCGCTCGTAATTGGGGGCATCATCTCAGGCCTCTGTTACTACGATCACCAGACGCTGCTCGAAGATTGCAAAGCTTCCTTAACGGATCATCTAAGAAATTTCAGGGATGGGCATCACGGGTGGGCAATCTTCTGCCTGAACTCCGAGCCAAAGGGGACCAGATTATTAGTCCCTTATGGGTAGCATGCTACTATCGACTATTCGATACATTTATAACACTTTTACAAACGTTCAGTCCCGACTGCGTGAACTCGGCCGGTCGGACCCCACTACACCATAGCGCGGAGAATGGGTATCTAGAATTTGTGGAGCACCTCCTCGGTATCAAAAGTCTTAGCGCCAACTGCACTGATGATATGAGGTACACACCACTCATATTGGCTACAGAATCGAACCAGATAGATGTTGTAGAGGCTCTAGTAACGAGACACGACCTTGATGTCAACGTGGCCGATGAACGCGGGAGAACAGCACTGATGCACGCTTCATCAGGTGGTAGACATACTATATTGAAGCTCCTGATAGCGACAAAGCTTTGCGATCCCAACATCAAAGATAACGAGGGCCTTACAGCCCTACACCAAGCAATAGCCAACGGCCATGAGTCCGTTGTAGAACTACTTCTCAGGGAGACCTCACTTGCCGTAAACTTGGAGAGAGGGGGAATGGTCACAGCCTTGGCAACTGCTGCAAAAGGAGGCTACGAGGTCGTTGTTGAAAGCCTTTTGAAGCTTGTGCCAAATATCGAATTGAATTGTACGGACAGTTCGGGGAAAACACCACTTTGGATCGCGGCGATTGCTGGTCACCAGGATGTGGTTAGAAAATTGTTAGATGACAGGCGGGTGGATATCAACGTAAGGTGCTTGGACTCTGAGACCTTAGTAATCTGGGCCGCCAAGCAGGGTCAGGGGTGGTTGGTCAGGTCATTATTGGAACGTGATGATTTAAAGATAAATGAGGAGGGGTTGTACGGGCGGACTGCTCTGGCTTGCGCTGCATGGTATGGGTCATTGGGCGCCCTTCAGTGGATCCTCAAGGCCCCTGGTGCCGATATCGAGCACCCAGATCAGGACGGTGATACACCTTTGATGCTAGCCGCCAGCCGAGGAAATATAGAGGTGATACGTACACTACTGGAGACCAACCCAAACGGTCCACAGGAACATGACGCCGCTGTCTTAGCGCAACCCAGGCTGCTGCACGGGGCAAATATCAATGCTTCCCGTAGTGATGGGTGGACTGCCCTCCATCTCTCAGCCTACAACGGTCACACAGAGACTCTCCAAGCCCTCCTATCTCATGGGGCAGACATCAGTGCTGCAACGAATCAAGGATACACTGCCCTCCATCTCTCGGCGCACAACCGTCACACAGAGACTCTCCAGGTCCTGCTGTCTCGTGGAGCAAACATCAGTGCTGCAGGGGATAAAGGATGGGCTGCCCTCCATTTCTCGGGCCAGAACGGTCACACAGAGACTCTCCAAGCCCTCCTATCTCATGGGGCGGACATCAGTGCTGCAACGAATCAAGGATACACTGCCCTCCATCTCTCGGCGCGCAACGGTCACACAGGGGCTCTCCAGGTCCTGCTGTCTCGTGGAGCAGATATTAGTGCTACAACAAATCGAGGATGGACTGCCCTCCATCTCTCGGCCCAAAATGATCACACAGAGACCCTCCAAGCCCTCCTATCTCATGGGGCAGATATCAGTGCTGCAACGAATCAAGGATACACTGCCCTCCATCTCTCGGCCCAGAATGGTCACACAGAGACCCTCCAAGCCCTCCTATCTCATGGGGCAGACATCAGTGCTGTAGAAAGTGATTGTTGGACTGCCCTCCATCTCTCGGCCCAGAGCGGTCACACAGAGACTCTCCAAGCCCTCCTATCTCATGGGGCAGACATCAGTGCTGTAGAAAGTGATTGTTGGACTGCCCTCCATCTCTCGGCCCAGAACGGTCACACAGAGACCCTCCAAGCCCTCCTATCTCATGGGGCAGACATCAGTGCTGCAACGAATCAAGGATACACTGCCCTCCATTTCTCGGCCCACAACGGTCACACAGAGACCCTCCAAGCCCTCCTATCTCATGGGGCAGACATCAGTGCTGCAACAAAACAAGGATCGACTGCCCTCCATCTCTCGGCCCAGAACGGTCACACAGAGACTCTCCAAGTCCTACTGTCTTGTGGGGCCAATGCCACCTTGGCAAACAACACCGGTAGGACCGCTCTTCACTCCGCCGCTTCCAAGGGTTCGGTCCTGTCGGTTACTATGCTACTAGAAATCTCTAACGTAGACTGGCGACTTCCTTCTCATCACGGTACAACACCATTACTTTCCGCCGCTGAACATGGGCATGTTGAGATATTCGAGATGTTACTCGCGCGATATGACGAAGCAGACAAACTCCAGGAGGTTGATAACGACGGAGACACTCCGCTACTATGTGCAGCAATGTCAGGAAAAAGGCGTATCGTTGAGTTGGTTTTGGGGAGGGGCGGGCATGATATCAACCACCAAAACAAACTTGGCCTAACGGCTCTAATATGCGCAGCGATGAGTGGACATGCTGGTGTTGTGGAGCTGCTGCTGAAGGAGGATGGTATTGATGTTAGTATCGTCGAGAAGGAAGGAAGGTCGGCTTTTGATGTTGCGAAGGATGGAGGGTACGAGGAAGTAATGGCACTGTTAGCGCCAAGTGTGGATCAGCACGTGATGTAGTATTGGACAATGAGGTGAAATGGGAACGAGAACCTGACCGAAGAACTCGTGGACTTCGGTGGGTTAGGGGATCGAAGAGGAGAAGGTATCTGGAGTAGAAAGATTGAGTTTTCTTGCGTTTCCTTTACTCCTGTGGTGTACATCGAGTTTGTGCCTTCTATCTTTTCTTTTCCGGTATACAAATATATTTCGATACTCTAAAAACAGTGTGCTATCCCCGAAAACACAGAGTCATGCGAGATATCGACCATTTCCTTGGCTGCGTGGTGGGCAATATGCGCTCATAATCATCAAATTCTTGCCCCTGATTTCTGCGTGGGGGCCTTTACAACCGAGCACTAACCAAAGCTATCTCCCGGGGGTACTAATGTTACACATCTTTGGTGATAAGCCATACCTCGTATTTCATAGTGAAATATTAAATTCATAGGGAGACGCTAGCCAACTAAGACACATCATATTCCTCACCTGCAGCATTTACCTTGTGAGTAGAGATACAGATCTGGTCCTCTTAGATTTCCTAGGCGGCGGTGGGGTGGCGGTCGGGTTCCCAGTTTCAAATGAGTTCTTATTGGTACAATTCACCGCAGCAAGATCTCAAGACCCAATAACTCCCAAGGCCGGAGCCATTTTATCTACAGTCGATATAGATCCTATGGGATCATTGAGAAGACCTGAAATTGTTCCACAGTTGACCTTTCTTTCTTTATGGTCTAGTTCAGCCTAACCCACCTACCTCTAAGATCAGAACTGGTCACTGTGATTGGAAACCCCGTGGCCAGTCATCTTTGGCAAGAAAACACCGAGTGAAGTGACCTCCGAAGCTCATAGCTGCTTACCTAGAAAATGAAGAGAGAGAGTACCTCACTCACCGTTGAAACCTACTGCTTGCGAGCAGAATTTATCTATTACCTATAATGTTGTGGCTTAACTCCGGGCTTTTTTCTCAGTATTCTTCCTTTTGTCCTCTTTCATTCTTGGCTTGTGTTATAAAGGACCACAGGCTCCCGGAAACAAGAGACGAGTATTATATACCGTGCCCGCGAGACCTGGTAGCACATACGAGTTCAACCAGCTAGCGAAACCCGCCTCCACTCCGCTGGTGGCCATGATGACATGGGCTGAATTATGTGGGTGTCGGTGTCTACATCACAAGACTATCACTCGGCTCCGGTGGCGCGGTTTTCATTTTCCTTCTTTTTGTTTAATCCATTGATCGGCGGTGTTTTTGTGATTGTTTCTTCAGCCCCTAGTGGCTCATGACGTGATGGAGGAGACGTGGCGAAGGAGCTCGGATTGTTGAAACTATTTCTTTATGGCTAGGTTGAGGTTATCATGCGCCACCAGTGGCACACCAACTCTCATTTAGTAAATTTCAAAGCTACCCCATGCCTTAGTCCTTCAATGCAAGCCGCCTAACTCAAATCTTGATTTAGAATAGGAGATGTATAATAACGATTTGATAAGAGATATCAAGAACAGTTAATGAAGCCGCACAAACCTTGAGGGGGTAGTGCTCTATTTCCAGACTAAGGATAAAGACGCGAGCCCGTCCCCACCGCACCACACGACACTTCACAGCAGTTAAGCCACGGGGAGTATCCAATGACCCAAACAACATGACAGAGCCCACTTGCATAACCACGACACATCCTTTTTACCACACTCTTCCACCCCCGACCACGGCGACTACTCCATGTCAATCCTCATCCGTCCCATGGATCTACCACTCTGACTTGCCACATGAAGGGCTTCCACCAGAGACCATTCCGTCACTGATCGCCGTCACTTAGTCCCGCCACATGCGCGACCAATCGACTACGCGCCAAAGCCACCCCTGCCGGGGCTCCACCCTTTAAAATCCAAACAAGTACCACCCCATGTCATGGGTGAATTTCCTCCCAGCGACACCCATCTTGAGCTCTCTAGCCTTACTTCCAACCCATCGCTTAAGGACAGCTTCGCCACATGTCACCAACCACGCCCTTCCTCCCCCGGCCCTGCTGCAAACAGCGGCAATGGCTCGGGGCCCTGGCGGACTCGTTGCCGTGCCATCACCACCACGGGGAGCGAGGGATGTGTGCAAACACCCAGTTGGCAACTCGGAAGAGGGATTGATTCCACGGATATGTTTCCCGCCCACCGGAAATGGATCGGCCACGCCGCATCGCCGCCAACTGGGTGCCACATGGTGCGCTACTGTCTCTTGCCCCCCGCTGCACCTCCGTGCTATAGCTCCCCCCAAGCGAACACCGCCGCTAGCTTATTACTCGCTTGGCTGCCTAAACACTCACGCAAAATTCGTGTCCACAGCGCCAAGGATCACGGGGTATCACTCGGCAATGCTTAGAGGAAGAGTAAACGGATTGCTTTGCCTACTGTGCATGTCCGTGGCCAAGGCCTGAGCTGCAGGATTTGCCCAGTGGAGCGAGTGATCTTGCCGCTTTGTGAGTGCGTTGGAGGAGGCATAGTTCCCAGCGCGGTCTGGCGTGATCAGGTGACCGAGTGAGAACCCATGACTAGCGCCGTCAGCGGGTGGTTTGCGTCGGCGTTGCGTTGGCTGGTACGCAGGGTTGATAGGTAATCAGGCCTCCGCATTCACTGGTGGTGTGAGGGATGCTGCCGGCGCGCGTTGCTCCTAGCGTTGGCTCATCTGTTGGGCAGTGGGGGTGGCGGTACGGATACCTCACAACGTGCTATATCGTGGTTGGTATTCTAGTTACTGGCGGGCGGAATAAAAACAGAGGCCGTCGGAGTGAGGTGGTTTTGATATTATCTTTAGTCGCCTTGGGCATCGCTAGCAGGGCTGCCGCTACCACGAAGGCTATTTTGGTGGTGGTTTCTACAGCTGCGCCACACTGCGCACTAACAGTAAAACTTAATCTCGGATATATTTGCTAAGTGGTTGTATATATAAGCAGCCATCTCCGGAGGTGGTTTCGGATGCGATAGACTCCGGAGGTGTAGACTCGCTGTGCGCTAGTTAATGCCTTGCTCACTCAATAACCGGGGATGTGAACTGTGTGGCACATGACCCGTGTTTAATTTTAAAAGTTAGATCTAGGGTCTTTCGGGAGCCCCTCCGACAGAAACCTGGATGTGGTGTAATGAACATTTATAACAAGACTTCCCACTTGACCGAATGTCATTCCGCTCGGAACCAGCGAAAGGTTATTATTTCTGTTATTTTGTCCCCCAAGGAACTAATTGTAGTATAGTGAAATTATGGTGCATATATAACATAATTAATTCACGATAAATCACAAGCGGATACACGGAGAGTCCACTTCTTCGCCAACACGACCCAGGTTCTTACTGGGGAGTTCAAAAATTCCCAAACACTACCCGGGTGCTGCGCGACCTCGCGATCGCTCAATGACCCATATATATAAGCTACAAACCAAATAATTAATAATGGATCCAGAGTCGGAGGAATTAACTCACGCCTTTTGTGTGCTAACCCTCCCAGATAGTAGTTTCTTTGTTGAAATCTGGGGCTCTACGAAGTCAAGTAACTACGCGCTCAGAACACAAACGCTGGGTGGCTGACAATCTCATTCTATCCCTGTGTTGTGGTTGTGGCAGGGGTCGTTTAGATGTGGAGCTCTCGCCAAGACTATAGCTAAGGTGGCGCAGGCTAGTTGCGATTGTGGCATCCAACCACTATACTTTTCACATTGGACCCCTGAGCGGCCATAACCTTCCGACACGCCTGGGGGTACCGGACCGCATCCTATTTATTCCAGTAATCTCTCGTCTGGCCGGGCTTTCACATACATCTGATTGACGTCACTCTCGCGGTCCTTGCTCTGCATATTTCCATAGCATAACTTCCTGGTTTGGGGCTAGGTTCTGGCAATGAACTTGGGTGATTCGTTAGTGTTGATGCTTTCGTTCCGTTAGTTGATCTCAACTGGTTGGCTAGTGGGTGACTGTGCTTTCTCGCGACTGAGTCAACCTCGGGTTCACCGGTCAAGTCAGATCCTGAGATGTTATCCGATAATCTTATCAGATTATGCTGGGGCAGCAGCCAAGGCGCCAAGAAACCAACCCACCAACCACTCAACGTCTTCCCATCGCCCTCACGAAGTTTTTCATTTTCCTTCTCCGCGACTATTCTATCTGATCTATCACCTATACTAACAATAACACATACGTGTCGACTCTAGGCCCGCCTACATATACCCCGCCGTTCTCCAATCTACCTCCCCGTCTCACCCCCACATCTACCCCCACATCCATCTACCCACCGCCGTCGCCGCCTCGAACCACCCCCCCCCCCACAGAAGCGCTAAACTCAACCCTGCTACACCGCCGATAACATGCTATCACAACCTGGCACCCATCCCATCTCCATGCCGGGTAGCTAGCTCCGCGGCGCCTCCTCCACTTCTCGGGGATCTTAGGCGATGCGGGGACCCCTGTCGACACATTCCTCTACCCTTAGTCAATGCTCTCACAGCGCCCCCACAAGCATGAAGCAACGTATAGCGGCGCTCTACATTCTGGTTTGTCCCCTTGTCCCCCAGCTTATCTTTGTCTTTCTCAGCTTCGCCTAATTCCTATACCCCCTCCCCCCCCAATCTCCTCTGTCCTTCTTCTCATCTTTTCTTATGCTTCACTACCAATTTGGCGGCGCGGCGCGGGGGGGGGGGGGCAGGGGGCCATCGCTCCCGTTCCCCCCTTTTGCCCCAATTTTACGGCAGCTGTAAGCGGGTTTGTTTGGCGCCGGAGGCCTCCTTTTGTTTATATAGTTTCAGTGCATAGCTTGCGTTAGAGCATCCGGAAATGATAGTACTCTTCTTGCTGCGCATTGTCCATTATATTCCAGTCCCACCAGCCAGTTGTTTTTATAGTAGACACACGACTGTCTAGATAGACACATAACGAAATAAGCTGGCCACACTGCTAACAACATCTGTGTTGTCAAAATTAACCAGACGCCTGATGCAAGGCGCGCCTCCAGCAAAAAAATAGACAAAACCCCACTATAAGACCGTCAAGGTGATTACCGGTATTAACTAGGCTGATGGGTATTTCTTAAATTTCTTGCGTTGGGTCCGGATAATTTTGACAAACCGCAACAAAACAAGTGTTTGGGTGGGGGTCATGATTTTGCTGCCATAGTTCCCTAGATGTGGGTTTATAATCTCTCTAGCATTGTCACAAACATTATCATATCTGTATGAGTACATGTACATGTAATATTACCACAGAGTCTTGGCGCACGGATATATCAAATGTAAGCCCGCCCCCACGGCCTTCTTGAAAATACCGCTCTATCTACGAAACGCGAGGAAATGTACTGAATTCCGCTCAACCTACGCCGAGGCGTATGGAGCGGTAAATGTGTCAAAAGTAATTTTACCAACGGTAAATTATTTACCACCGGTGGTATAAGCACTGAATTTCAGCCCTTGTTCACTATAAATGCTGACTTTCAGTCTTTATTCTGCATGATCTCTAATACCAACAGGTTCACACCGGTGGTAGATAGCTGCCACCAGTGGTAAAGTGACCTACCACCGGTGGTGAGGTTCCCCACCGGTGGACAGTGTTCATATATGGGGCTTATATAGCCCCTTTTGGCCAAAAGGTCTGTGCTTTTATCCATTTTAAGGTATAAATGCTGGTATTATTTTCTCCACCGGTGGTAAAATCACTTTTGACACGTTTACCGCACCATAGGAGGCCAACGTATCAAAACACGTCTTTTGATCTGTATAGTCTCTGACTCGCCCAGCCCACAACTACCGGAGTAAAAGAAAATATGACAGGAAACATGAGAGTAACATTCTTCGTAATAACAATCTGGGTAATAAGAAATCGGACAATGACCACTTCAAGAAAACATGATAAGTAGCATTCTGGGTAATAGTAAAACGGATAATGATCACTTCAAGAAAACATGATAGGTAGAATTCCTCCGTCTCTAATAACCTGTCCCCACCTCTGCAGATAAGCCCTGGCTTTCTTTTCATGAAGTCCCCCCTTCTAACACCACTACTTCTGATCCACCGGACAGTACCCTATGCATTGATTTGCAGCCCCGTTAGTACCGAATATTTACGTATCTAATGCCGAACCGGATTTAGCACCTCTGGCTAATAGGATATCGCGTAGCGTCTGGGCAGATTCGGTGTCTTGAGTGCTGGATTGAGGTGAAACCAATGAGTCTGGTTCTTGGGCATCCCCATGGACCTCGTTGACCATATCTAGGGCGGTCTTACGGTGCTTATCGGTTATGTTGATATCTGCCCCTCGATCCAGCAACATGTTGACCATCGCATGATCTATTCTCTTTGCGGCTATGTGTAAGGCCGCTTCACCATCCCCGTTCAAGATGTTGGTATCCGAACCCCGTTTCAAAAGCATGTGAACCATATTTGCATGAGCATATGTATCGATCGCCACATGCAAGGCAGTGTTAAGCTGTCTGCTAGACATGTTGGGATCTGCGCCCCGGTCCAAAAGCATCCGGAGGACGTCAAGATCATTCCTTTCAATAGCACAGTGTAGAGGTAGGCAATCATCACATTGGTTGATATCTGCACCTAGGTTCAAGAGCCACTCGACCATTTGTTGATCCTTGGCATCCACCGCTGTATACAGGGCTGTTCTACCCGTTTCGTCGGCTTTGCTGATATCCGCGCCTCGATCCAGGAGATACTCGACCATTTGTTGATCCTTGGCACCCGCGGCTATATGCAAGGCTGTGATACCCGATTCGTCGGCCTTGTTGATATCCGCGCCTCGATCCAAGAGCCACTCGACCATTTGTTGATCCTTGGCATCTACCGCTGTATACAGGGCTGTTCTACCCGTTTCGTCGGCTTTGCTGATATCCGCGCCTCGATCCAGGAGATACTCGACCATTTGTTGATCCTTGGCACCCGCGGCTATATGCAAGGCTGTTATACCCGATTCGTCGGCTTTGTTGATATCCGCGCCTCGATCCAAGAGATACTCGACCATTGGTTGATTCTTAGCCTTCGCCGCTATATACAAGGGTGTTCTGCCCGATGTGTCGGCCTTGTTGATATCCGCACCTCGATCCAGGAGATACTCGACCATTTGTTGATCCTTGGCACCCGCGGCTATATGAAAGGCTGTTATACCCGATTCGTCGGCTTTGTTGATATCCGTACCTTGATCTAGGAGGAGCTCGACTATTTTTTGATCGTTCGCCTTCACAGAATTATGCAGAGCGGATGTGGCGGCTCCGGGGGTTATATCAATATCTGCACCTCGGCCTAAGAGCAACTCAGTCATTTCGTTATTCATTGCCTCTAGCGCAGTAGAGAGGGCCGTTTGACCCAAACAGGCAACCTTGTTAACATCTGCACCTCGATCCAGGAGATACTCGGCCATTTGTGGATCCTTGGCATCCACCGCTATATACAAGGCTGTTCTACCCGTTTCGTCGGCTTTGTTGATATCCGCGCCTCGATCCAAGAGATACTCGACCATTTGTTGATTCTTAGCCTTCGCCGCTATATACAAGGCTGTTCTGCCCGATGTGTCGGTCTTGTTGGTATCCGCACCTCGATCTAGGAGATACTCGACCATTTGTTGATCCTTGGCACCAGCGGCTATATGCAAGGCTGTGATACCCGATTCGTCGGCTTTGTTGATATCCGTACCTTGATCTAAGAGAAGCTCGACTATTTTTCGATCGTTCCCCTTCACAGAATCATGCAGGGCGGATGTGGCGGCTCCGGGGGTTATATTGATATCTGCACCTCGGTCCAAGAGCAACTCGATCATTTCGTTATTCATTGTCTCCAGCACAATAGACAGGGCCGTTTGACCCAAACAGGCGACCTTGTTAACATCCGCGCCTCGATCCAGGAGATACTCGACCATTTGTGGATCCTTGGCACCCACCGCTATATGCAAGGGTGTTCTACCCGATTTTTCGGCTTTGTTGATATCCGCGCCTCGATCCAAGAGATACGCGACCATTTGTTGATTCTTGGCCCCCACGGCTATATGCAATGCTGTTATACCTAATGTGTCGGCTTTGTTGATATCCATACCTCGATCTAAGAGAAGCCCGACCACCCTCTGATCGTTCACCTTCACAGAAGAAACCAGAGCGGATGTGGCGGCTGTACTGGATATATCGATATCTGCACCTCGGTGCAAGAGCAACCCGACCATTTTGTTCTGCTTGGCCTCCGTCGCTGTACACAAGGCCGTTCTATCCCATGTGTCGGCTTTGTTAATATCCGCGCCTCGATCCAAGAGATACTCGACCATTTGCTGATTGTTGGCCTCCACCGCCTTATGCAAGGCCGTTATACCCCATGTGTCGGCTTTGTTGATATCCGTACCTCGATCTAAGAGAAGATCGACCATTCTTTGATTGTTCGCCTTCACAGAATCATATAGAGCGGATGTGGCGGCTCCACGGGATAGATTGATATCAGCACCTCGGTCCAAGAGCAGCTCGGCCATTTCGTTATTGTTTGCATCCAGCGCAATAGACAGGGGCGTTTGATCCCGTCTGGCAAGCTTGTTAATATCTGCACCTCGATCCAAGAGGCACTTGACCATTTCTTGATCCCTGGCACCCACCGCTATATACAAGGCTGTTCTACCCGATACCTCGGCTTTGTTGATATCCGCACCTCGATCCAAGAGATACTCGACCATTTGTTGATTCTTGGCCCCCGCCGCTATATACAAGGCTGCTCTACCCGCTATGTCGGCCTTGTTGATATCCGCACCTCGATCCAGGAGACATTCGACCATTTGGCGATTCTTGGCACGCACGGCTATATACAAGGCTGTTGTACCCGATGTGTCAGCTTTGTTGATATCCGCGCCTCGGTCCAAGAGGAAATCGACCATTTTTCTATTCTTTGCGCCCACCGCCACATGCAAGGGCGCCCCATCCCACGCGTTGGTTGTGTTGATATCCGCACCTCGATCCAACAGCGACCCAACTATTCGATAGCTTTCGGCTTCCACTGCTACACACAAGGCCGTTCTACCCCGTTCTTTGTCTTTGTTTATATCCGGACCTCGATCTAAGAGAAACTCAACCATTTCTTGATCATTGGCCCTCACCATTAAATTCAGAGCCGAGCTGCCATCATTGTCGGGTGTGTGGATATCTGCACCTCGGAACAAGAGCAACCCGATCACCTCTTTATTCTTTACCTCCACATCTACCGCCGCATGCAAGGCCGTTCTACCCCTTTCGTTGGCTTTCCTGATATCTGCGCCTCGATCTAGGAGAAACTCGACCATTTCTTTATTCCTAGTATACACCGCAGTATATAGGGCCGTTTCACCCCGGCTATCGTGTTTGTTAATATCCGCACCTCGACCCAAGAGAAATTCGACCATCTTTTTATTTTTGTTCTCCACCGCAGTGTACAAGGCTGTTCCACCGATTGATTCGGAGATATCTGCGCCTCGGTCTAGGAGCATTTCAACCATTACTTGGTCGCCAGCCTTAACAGCCAGGCCCAAAGCGGTGGTACCGTTGAATACAGCTATATAGATCAGCAAGAATTGTAGCACTTTGACGGTGGCACGTAATCACTCACCCCGTATACAAGTTGAAATCATGTTCTTGGTTCTCCCTTCTGGAAATTCTGGGTGAAGGCGCTGGATTTCCATTTCACAGCCAAAAAGAATCCCAATCCTTGTAAGATCGCCCATCCTACAGGCATCCCAGAGGGCCCCCAGATAGGTGTCATGGAAGCCCTCATATGAGGTGGAAGTGCTATATAATTGGGCTGTCATGGTCGTCAGGGCTTCACCTCTGGTAGGAGGCCCAGATGGGACGCTATTGGGCCGCGTTGTACTGCTAGCTGATGGAGGATACCAGAGTGGATTATAAAGCAAGTTGGTATGTAGGGGAAGGGGTACTTGACATAGGTCCGGCTCCTCCGCAAGGGTCCCCCCCGAACCGAGTGCAGTATAATCAAGTGAGAATACGGAGGTGTTCGATCCTCCAGTGAACACTGACCAACTGGTTCGGCGCTTGGAGGTAGATACCGAAAAACGTGAATCCTCGAAGACTTTAGGATTTCGATAAGGCCTTGTGTTTATTAATTTAGACAATAAACTACGCTTTGACATTACGCCTAAAGATTTCACAGTTGATATGGTATGTATGGAGCAGTCATCATCTAAAATAGTATCTGGTCTGTGAACAATTAGAGACAATAGTAGTTAGATTCCCCCAAGAGGCAACGTACCTAGAATCACCTTCTGATGGGCCGGGGCTATTGAAAGGTAAGGACAAGGGTTCCATTTCTCGTCCCGGAGCCATGATGCTAGTCAAAAGATCGCCCAAAGAATCCACATTGCTCTCGGTCTGCGCGCAGGACTCACTAAACTGGCTTAGCGTATGGTGGATCAAGTGAAATGGGACAGAACTTACCTAGTCCATATCGCCAAAAGTAGTATCAGGGTTGTTTTGTGTTTCTCAATACGGCTATGAAGTTTATTGAGGTTACCCTCAGCGAGTGACCACCTCATCCTACCTAGGTAATCCATTTTCTCCTGTTTTGAAGGTGCCAGACGATCAAGTAGCTTATGTGTTTGACTAAATGTGTCCACGCATGACGCTAACGTAATCTTCAATTGATCAACGTCGGTACTTGATCTCCCAAGGGGTGTGATTTTTGAGCTTTGGCGTATGTAAGGTGCTAGTCTATGGAGGGCCCACCGGAAAGCCTCGACCTCGTCACGAATAACTTTGGCAGTTTCCGGAGCATCTTGGCAAGTAGAAATGAACCCCTGTAGGGTTTGAAGGATCTGGCCACCGATGGCTATGAGACCTACGATAGAAGCGGCTGCTTCCATAATCTGAATTTGTTGATCCTGGTTACCGATTTCAGTTCAGCCTAACCCCAGTTGACAAGACATGGCCTCGGGGGTAGATTTGACCACAAACCTGACTTCAGCAAGCTCACGCTGCGATATAGCCCAAGAGGTGTTTCTCGCAGGGAGCGGGATTTGAGACGCTCAGATAGGAATGATAAGCTAGGATTGATATATACGCTGATACAGCGTAAGGTTAGCGATGGTGTTTCCACCAACGCCAGCGCTAGTTGTCAGTATCCCTCCACTCCTAGCAAAGGGTATTTATTTACCGGGAAAAGATGAAAACAGACAGCAAGGACAAGTAACAACTGTTAGGACGAACCGGTCTCGGAAGAGTAATGCCACGGAGTGGTAAGGACCGTGGGCTTGGCATATGTTTGCTGACCCCGCCCAAGGCGGCATTCAGCCTCGTCACTGTGTTACCCGGTCCGGAATTCACCAGCCTCCCCACTGAAAAAAAAAGAAAGAGGCTGCTCGATTATAAGTGAAGGCAATTGGAAGAGACATGATTCGACTAGATGTTATACAACCGGATATGATCCCAGGAATAGTTATCCAAACAATGAAACTCTGCAAGAACTGTCGTAATTAAGACGAGAAGGGTTGGGGGGCCCGGGGGCGGGGAGGGGGCGACGCGACAGCCTTAGCAGGGGATTTGATACACTTACTTATAATTAGTGGTATAGGTAGAAAGACTATGAATAGTATGTTGAATAATTGGTAGGTTCGTTAGCGAATAGATTGGTACTCGAAATAACGAAAGAAAAAAAACCTAAAGAACGCCAATAATATACCTCCGGCCACAGCCCTAGCCCTTAACAACTTGTAGGAATGATGCCTTTAGAATAGAAAGAGCCGCGGGGGTATTCTGCGCGGAGACTTAGCCGCAAGGGTACATAGAAAGGGTGCAGCACCGAGAATGAAATAGTCTAACTGTCACCCTCCCTTCCCTCTATACCTACTGAGGCGATCGCGCGAGCGGTAGCTTATTGGTACCCCACCCACCCACTACCCAATGCTCCATGGTAGCTAGCCATACCCGCCTAGGTAACCACAGTGTCACCGCACACCGAACTCAGGGTTAGACTAAAATAGGAATTTCCAGCTGCTCCTACGCTGCAGGGAGCGGTAGGCTCTATGAGGGTTTGACCGAAAGCGGGGATCCAGCATGGTGGGAGTGCGTTGGGGGTGCGAGACAGCCTATGGCAGGGATTCAAGTGCAGGTAAGGGGGGTATGCTTTACCGTTTTACCGGTGATACCTATCAGGTATAATGGTGAGTATATACATACATGTTGTCTCCTACGGATGGGTGGGAGGTTAGAATACCCTGGGTGTATCTAGGGGGCCAGGGGTGGTGATGACAGGTAGGGGGGCCGTGTTGGCTGGTGTGCTTGGGATAAGAGAGTTCCGAGTATACTTCATTGTTGCGTGAGGTCTGGCTGAGTCCAGGTACGTCTCTGGGGAGAGGAGGAGGCGACTAGTCAATCTGGTTATTTACTCCCTACTTTCTGCCCTACTTTATCCGAATAGCACTCTAGAAAAACCTAAAAACTCTTGAGACCGCGCGAAGGGCCCCCTTCCATTCCCACCTCTCACCCCCAACATGGTTCCTGTGATCAATGCACTGCCGTTTCCGCCTTTGCACTTGCCGTTGGCCTCCGCGGCCGAGGCCGTATTTCTGCGTCTTACCGTTGGTAACTCCGACAGCTATAGCTATATAGAGAATGATAATCAAGAATCTTGGTAGGAACCGCGAACTCTCTTTTCAGCAAGTGCGTCAGCCACGTCCCTCCTTCTCTGGCTGATAACTAACATTAACGCAAGTAATCACTATGGGGTTGATTAGTTGCTTGTTTATGCCCCGGACAAATAAATATGTATGCGCTCCGCAGAGTTTCTGCGCCCGTTAGTTTTCTAATACTTTCCCACGCCAAGACCCCCGGAACCTTCGCAGCTTCTCCGGCCTTTGTTTTTCTTTTCCGTGCTGCGGAACACCCGACACTGATAAACTAGCAAAATATAAAATCTAGACTTAAAAGGTAGGTACTTGACTACCCTCTTAGGAATGGTGCAGGTACTAGACCAATGACCTCTCCTCCTGACAAGGGTGCTGCGGCGGCAGCGGGAGATACCAGGGAGAGTTTCAGTGCCGGGGTTTTGGCTCTCGACCGAGCTCGTTAATTAAATTGGTTCCTCTTCCTTAGGTTCCGTGCTAGGACAGGTGTAACTTTCACATGGCTTCCACACGTCTGCACGCTCTCAACCCCGGTCCACTTCTTCAACTCTCCGATCCTTCCGAGACAAGTCACATAACGCTGAAAGCTGTACTCCAAACGGGAGAGTGGACATCGTTCGCTCCAGTCGGAACTACCCACCCTTGTGCCGTGCTCGAGGTTGATATTTTGCTGCAAGAAACAACCGCAGGTATCTCAGCTAAGCATGTCATAACATGTTTATGATAAAATCTCTCGAGTACGGGGTTCACAATATGTTTCAAACGATAATAAACAACATTTAACATATTATGGGGCACTGAAAACTAGCTTTTACATACTCTCCGAACATTTGTTAGATCCTTTGCCCGCCTTTTACAATCCTTCTGAAACCCATCTCTCCGAGGTGTGGAAATGACACTGATATGATAGAATTGGGGGAAGATTAGTGTTGCTTACCATCACTCAATTACTGAATAACTCAGCATTACCGCCTTTTGGAGAGAGGAAATTCAACCCAAATTAAATAATATCCTTCCACCACCAACACCTTAGCTAAATTATTGGGAATATGATAGAGGGTGTAGTTACATCTGAATTTTGTTATAGCAGAACCCTCTTAAAAAAATGTCCTCATTTAGTCATTCCACAAAGAACAGAAGGAGTGGAGGTCTAATTGGGCGATTAGCCAACTATCTGGGAGTCAAATGCAAGGCTGGATCTGGAGTTCCTTGGCTAATTAATGCCAAGTCTGTCAAAAAAGACTCCGGATCCATCAGCGCAAATGGTCTAATGAGGGGAACGTATTTGGTTCTTGAATTGGCACCCATTGGTTTGTATGGGTTAGGGTTTACCCCTCACGCTCGTTCTTGGCATACAGTCCCATGGCAAGGGACTTTAACTATCAACCGCGCAGATATAGCGCCAAAGTTTTCTGAAGTCACTCTGAACACTAAAATTATGACCTTTGCTAAATGTGGTCGCATTTGAGTGTAGCGTGTTGCATCCCCTTCTTAGCGATTTTTGGTCTATAAACCGCTAGGGCACCTCGAGTCAATGCCCCGCGGCCGCGGCATCCCATTTTATCCTCACTAACTAGCCAATGTGATTTTTGGGCCCCTGGAGCAGGGCACGGGTGACTCTAGGAGTTTCTCTGAGATCATGATGGTGTACAACTAAGAGGCAGAACGATATATCCCTGACTATGATTTAGCAACAACCTCGGCGAGCGTTCGGCAGGAGGAGAAGATGTGTGAGTTGGGGCCACGAGGACAGGTATTGGGGGATATGAATTGACGATGGGGGTTCCATGATGACATCAGTGTGCCCAGGGTCTCTTTCTCAGTCTGGTAGGAGACCGACAGAGGAGCTGGCATCTTAATAGCGGCATTAGAGGTTGTACCCGGGGGTCCTCAAAGTGATGTAACGGCGAGAAAGGACCACAATTTCGCAGCTACTTGCCACCGTGCCCAGAGGCTGGAGACCTATGTGATTCATGTAGATCGAACTACATTAGATAGAGCCATATAGTACCTGGAGACAAAAATGGAAAATTTTAACTGGGTGGCCGCCGCTACACCAGCCTAGTAGGTTCGTTGCGTCACTTTAAGGACCCCCGGGGTACATCTGTTAAGACCAGAAAGCCACCGAGAGTCCCAGTGACGAGGTTACTGCTTGCAGGAAACATAACAATGGATATGTAGTAGAGTGTGCCCTACATATCGCAAAAGCTTGACGAGACCTCTAGGAGTGTCAACCCGGCGGCGTTATATACACCGAGAGATCTGACCCCTTTAGCGCGGGGCATTGATCACTGGGAATGGCGGCTGGGAGGTCTTGGAAGCTCGTGTGGATACATGTAATTATCATCACTCAGTCCGCCTCCCCCTTACTCTAGCGGCGGCAGTACTTAGGGGACGCACCATACATAAGGCGGCCCACGTACAGCTTCCTGTCCAGTGTCCCAAAACAAGCATCAGTAGTGTGGGTTGATATAGGTAAGCAGTAATACAGGATACTCAATAAGATAGTAGAATCCTCCTACGGGGTAGACAGTGAGTCTAGTATCAATGAATATCGGTGTGGGCTTTGGGGAAGAATCCGTCCGCTAGTCGTTCTCCCTTAACTATAAGTGCAGGAAAATCAGAGTCATGCGATATCACTCGTTTGTATTATCACATGTGCCGATTTCCTTTTTTTTTATTTTTTGTTTAATTCATGAGTTGCATAAATCCTCGTTGCTATGTAAATATTGCAGATAGATAGGTTATATGTAGTATTTTGTTTTTTATTAAATACTCAGGCGTACCCACCTAAAGTCAAGCATAGTAAGGGGTAGCGCAGGCTATGATTGTGCATAATGAACACTAGCATATCATAAGAGCAGTTGGTTTAAAAGTTCTCTCTGACTGTGATGTATTGAGAGAAAAGCCCACATCACAGATGCAGGGTTATCAGCGGATCGACTGAAAAGATGACATTTATGAGGAATTCTCTCCACCACTCCTAGAAGCATATGATACAGTATGGGGTTTTGTTTGGTTGGCTCCCGTTTCATTAGCATCTAGTGCATATAGAAAGGCACTGTTATACGTTAACTGGCAGAGCAGCTCCAGTTCTTGACCCTGACTTTATAATTAGCAGTGGCGATGAGCACCTAATAGCTCCAGCCAGCTCGTTGTCCCAAGCTAGTTATATCAGCTTTAGTAGTAGGTCTTGATGCTACAAGTAGAGACAGGTTACCTGGCGACATGCTTCCCACCACCACCTTGTCTAGATTGAGTAATTTAGGTGCAGAATAAACATTACGTCGGGAGTGAGGTCTGCTTAGTTTAAAAAGCCACCGGAGGTCATGTTATCAATTGAGCTGCGGGCCTGTTCCCTAAAGACTAGTCTATTAACGACATTGAAAGTGCCATCGATCGGTAGAACTACAGATAGCGTCGGGGTTAGATATCTAGGACCATAGTAGAATGGTCAACTGGGGCTATTTCTACAGTTAGTGCTCAGTATTATTAGCCAATCTCGTTTGCCTCACGGCTCGTATTGTTTTGCTCACTGTCTCGAGATAAACAGCCTCGTGCCTATCACTACTTTTTAGTGTGGAGGGACTGGCTGGTAGCGATGAGGAAGGATATGAATAGAGCTTGGAAAGGGATCAGGAAATGGATAATTCCCATAGGCAATCAATTTCTGCGGGAAATGAGTATGCGGAAAGTGATCAAAGCCGGCCGTGACCAGGTCAGGGTTTCCAATGGTTCACCCGTTCTACCAAACAAACCGGTTTTTGTAAACCGGTTCAGTTAATATTTCGGTTGAGTTTTTGTCTTTGAGCTAATTTGGTTTGAACGGTTCACCATAGTCAAAAATCACTTCAAACCGGTCTACTAAATGGTTCTATTATGCAGGTACCCGCCACATAGAGGACGCATCCCCCGCCCTTCACCGGTTTTGGGCGGGCTTAATTTCAACTAATAAACCAAGAACCGGACTCTAAAACACACCTAGTCTATGACCCTGCAAACCAAACAAAAGAACGGTTCTAGTTCTTAAACCGGTTTAGAGAACCAATATTCAGTTTAGTTCAGTCCAATTCAGTTGGACATGTATTTCAGTTCAGTTCGGTATGATATGGCCTCCGAATACAACTAGTTTCAACCATTGGAATCACTGGACCAGGTCCCGTGAAAACAAAATAAATTACCACACGGAAGGGGATTAGGAAACGATTCCGGAGTGCAAGGTTACACTTTTCTGTACGTAATATTTTCATTTTTTTTTTTACAAACACTGAGTTACTACTAAGCTAAGAATGGTAGGAGCAAGTGGGATATCGTTTTAAAACGTGGGTATAAAAGAGAGACATCAATAAAATTGAGGTTTAAACCCATGGTGCTAGGGGGTTGGATTGCACTATTCCGCTGTAGCAACACTACATTGAAGTTTGCGGCTGAAGCATGCTCAATACCCAGGTACGTGCGGGGAACCGCAGAAATAGCTTTGGGCTAGCTCCAACTGTGAAGGACAATTAATCACTGTATTGCAGTCCGTCTCCGAACTAGCATTTACTATCTACTTCAGCTGTACCCCCCTGACAACTTCTTCTACCTCGGTGGAGAATGGGAGAATTGCCTCTTTCGGTGGAGATGCATCCAATTAAGATGGTGACAAGATCCCCTCATCTCAAGACAAGCCCGCTAGGGACGAGTCCTTTGATCAATTTCCCAAAGTCACTCTGCAGAGAAAAGAACCGTTTTTGTTTTCCAGGGTTGTTGGCGGCAGCGGAAGGGGCAGGAGGTGGTGATGGGTGGGCCGGGGGTGCTTAATGATGATATTTCTACAGAAACCATCACCGCCAACCATCCCCCACAGACATCTCATTCCATCCCGCACACGCTGACTCCAACGTAAGCCTGCCAACGGCCGTAGTCTCAACAATCCCGCCACCCCCTGCCGCCGCGGAAATCTAGTAATGGTATAGATGCGTGCGGGTCTCTTGCCAGCACACCAGCCAATCTAGCTCGCATATGCGGGCTTGACTTGCATTTGCGCCCTAGCTGGGTGCCGAGACAGGGGAACCGTTTTCGAATCTATTTTCTGGATAAGTGTGCAAAGAATAAAAAATACTGGGGTCGAACCTGTGGCGTTAAGATTGTTGATCGACACACTTGAAGTGTAAGTTAGAATTGCAGCTAGAATATTACCGTAGAAGTACTACATTACATATCGATTTTTATCATCGATCAAATTATCCGGAAACGTATCAGCAAATGTATAACTGCAAGATTTCGGAACACTTCATCAGAACCTTATTTTTGGGGAAAACGAATCAGGAGAAACAGCCAAAACACCAGGCAAATCAACCACTGGCCCCATCTTGCACAAAAGCACCGAGGTAACGAATCTCTTAATCCACTAACAATACCGCCCATACCGGCACTGTATCTCTGGACTCTGGGTGAGCAAGACGAGAGTATCGGCCTTTTTCCACCACATATTTTGGTATTACAAAGTGTCTCATTTCCGTGTTATCGTATTCCTCCTTTACCGGCAAGGAAAACCACGCTACTCCCGGGGGAGGGCGACTGCCATGACCCACCGGCTGCATGCATGAGGTATAAATACAAATATCATATTGCACTCTTCAAACCAGGGTTAGGGTTTGTCATCGTTTGATTGCATTGGGATGAAGTCTCGGCGCTGTGCCGTTCTCTCGAGACGTACGGGACGAAGGGCTAGAAGACAAGCCAAGTGCTTTCTTGGTCTGTGTCTTGTCGTGCCCATCACTAGCTGTGATTCGCAGAGCTAGAGAGAAAGCGTACACCACCACAGTATGTACCAAGCCCGCGGTGAACGAAGGGCTCCTCTTCCACCGCCCCCCACCACCGTTGCCAGCAACTCACCCGTCCTTACGGCCATGTAGGAGATGCCGCCCACCCCGGCGACAGGTTACTCAGCCACGCCTACCTGCAACACGCTCAGGGCACGGCTTGGATAGGTATTTCGCCCCCTTCCGGCGCTGTGGGGGAGGTGTGCGCTGTGAGGGCTTAGCCAGGAGGGGAAGGGAGTGTTTGTCAGTTTAGTGTAGGAGGGGTGAGTGGGGACAGACCCGGGCTGGGTGGTGGGTGACGTAATTACAGTCACAGTTAGGAAGAGTTTTCCTGGGGGGAAAAGAACCGGAAGTGTCTTCCTCGATATATATATTGCTTGTTCACCTCTCTTCTCGCCACCCGACGTTTCATGCTCAGAAAACAAACACTTGGATTTGCTGGTGTGTTTCATCTCAGTTGTCGACTCTTCTCCGTTCATTCCTCTACAGCATCACAGGTCCTCTCCCTTTGATTACCACTCCCCTCACTCCCGCAACGAGTCGAGCACACCCACAGCCATTAACTGTCTGTTACCCGCCTGACTATCACACCGCTATCCCTCCATCCAACTCGCCCCACCTCTCCCCTTCCCTCTCCAACACGTCCACGCAGCAACTCCCAGTTCCCGAACCCAGACTGCCAACCACACAACCAACCTACACCACCGGCAAGCCAGCCCATCTGACCCCTGATGAGACTCGCGCCTGTTCGACTACTCTACGACACACCCTCCACCGCCGGAAGGGCGAAAGGGTAGCTGGCGAAATGGGAGCAAGCTAGGCACAACCACAGCGACGACAGCTCTCCCCCCCGGCCCCTCCTTTGCCACCGCCACCGACGTATCCGCCTACACACTAACAAACCCGGCTGCCGAGAACTACGGCCCGCCACCTGCTCCTGCGCAACCCGAAAACCCGCCGCGGAATCCATCCGTTACGCGCGCGCGGGACTGTACTCCGCGGTTCCTGCCCTGGTGAACGGTGTTACACTCGCCGGCTCCTGATAGCGGTAGCGGGGGTGCTGGGGTGCCCCCACAAAGAAGGTAAGTTGTACATTGCGATCGTTTTGGTTCTTGGGCGGTGGGTTTGCGTTGTTCTTTCCCGCTGCGGTTTATCTGCGGGAGTGTCGAGATCGGTGAGTACTATGAATCACCGTTGCTGCTGGCCTTGTCTGTCGTGGAAATTCGTAGCTTGGGCGCTGCCTCGTGTTCGTTGGTGTCTACAAAAAATATCTTCTGCGCTCTGTCATCTCTATCTCGTTCAATACTACTTTGCTGCACTACTTTGGCCGCGAAAACCTAGGATCCAGCGCCCAGACGGCAGGTGAGATGGGATCGTGAACTATCATTACCCACGGGAAAGCAAGTAAACCCACAACATCGCAACGGGGTTGAAAAGAACACACAGATGCATCCTGTCCAAAACCCCCCAACCCACCTTCGGCCCATTCTCTAGCCTAGCAACAGCGGCCACAACCTAAGGTCTTGGTTACTTTGCCTTCAGAGTACTGCTTCTACTGCGGAATGGGAGTTAGCGAGTCTTCCCGTTTTTGGACGGATATTTTCGAGGATGGCATGCTGGTTTTAGGTATTTGGAAGCGTTGAATGTAGGTGGCGGTGTACACATTTAGTGCACACCCAGTTGCGCACATTCATTGCAACTCTCGTGTGGTATGGGTCTCTGGAGGGCCGGGTCCTCTTCCGGCATCTCGACCCCAAACTCTCCAGGAATTAAGCAGGTAGAAAAAGGAACAAGGTTCCTAACCCGCGGGTACCTACCCGGTAAAAAGGCGACAGACCTGCTAATCTAAATAGAAGTAACTCAAGACTACGTTAGGCCCCTCGTGAGGGCTCTCAATGGTAACATGCTATTCTGGTACCTATCAGTAGTATTCGCCGGTGGCACAGTGGGTAAAGGGTATCGTGAACTTTGGGTAATAGTAGGTAGGATATGGGCCTTATCTGCATCGAAAATCATAAATACCATGCCTTATGAACCTGGCGTCCAATTAGACTCCCACCCGCCTTTTCTAACCTTGATTTATTTATGCAATTCATTCTAAAGAAAAGAGTAAATCCTAGATCTATGCTCCGGGACACTTCTGAAGCAGACGATAGTGTATCATATATTATAGCTAGTACGATAAGGAGTCTGCAAGGTATCATGCAGTTCGATAACACAGCAGTGGGTACGATATGGCATGTAACCCGTACCGCCACATACTATTGAGAACCCGCCTCTCGCTCGCGGGGAGCGCCCCAGAGTGGTAAGTGGACGTAAAAGGCAGCTACGATGGTATCCACAGTGTTTCCAACGGTTCTCCGGTTTACCAGCTCAAATCGGTTTACTAGAACCGTTTAACGAGTTTTGTCTTCTCTCTATTTGGTTCAGTTCAGTTTTGGGCTGGGGCAAAACCGGTTTTGTATGCAGCTAGAACTACTCATTAGAGGAACCCTAACCCTGACCACCTTTGGTGTAGGTACAGTTCCTGTTAGACCAGTGCCAAAACCTCAAAACGGTTCTGCAGTATAAACTGGCTCTTATTCGGTCGGTTCATTTGCGGGCTGTTTTTATTCAGGTCGGTTCAGTTTGGCTGAAAATACCACCCGGTTACAACTGTAACACTGGGTACCCAACGGTTCTCTCAAAGGGAACAGCTATGGTACGGGATATCACCGTCCTAAGAGCACCATCCCGTGTTGTAGAGCCTGGGGTGGTACAGAAGGTGCAGTCGTTCTGTTTGCGAAGGGAATGCAGATCGAACACACATCCACACGGGCTCTGCCCCTAGAAAGATCGGTCCGCTCCTGTCTGGAGACCTGGTATTTATGCAACTGAAGGCTCCAGAACACGCCGCCTGTTGAACAGACGAGTCAAGGCTCCAAGTGTATTACACCCCTGGATGCCCTGTAACAATATCCAGCTCTATGCGTCCGTCTGGTTTTCCTATACGCCCCTTGGCCTCGCTGGCTCTATAGACAGCCAGCCCCAATCCTCGCAGCCCTGTCATTCACATACGCCCAGTATTCATAAATCTGGCTGCACAGCTTACTTTGCATGCCTCAGCTTCAGACTCACAATCAAAACGTGTTCAATGGCACATATTACCGAATGTCGAGTATCAGTTCCCAATTGTGTTAAAACAACCGCAAACCCTACCCCAAACCGACCAATCCGCACCCTACAAAGGATCTAAGTCTGCACCGTAGTTGCCCGACTCCGCTGAGCAGGCCACCAGCCAGTGTTTCCAACGGTTGTAGCCGGTTTTTATCTTGAGCAAAACTGGACTGAACTGAACTGAACTAAATAAAAATGCCCTGCAACTGAACCGACCAAACAGGAACCGGTTCATGCTGCAGAACCGTTCTGAGGTCTTGGCGCCAGTATAGCAGAAGCTATACATAAAGGTGGTCAGGGTTAGGGTCCCCTCTGAATATGGTGCTCGTAATTTGTATGAGGAGATCCAGCTGCATACAAGACCGGTTTTATCCTAGCCCAAAACTGAACTCAACTGTTTTGTTAAACGGCTGTATTAAACCGGTTTGAACTGGAAAACCGAAGGGCCGTTGGAAAATGTCAGCATTCTACCTGTCAACACGTAGCCTGTTCTAGGATCAAAGGGTTGGACTTTGGGCGGTGAATAAGTGAACACAACCCTCTCGTAGCATTTAAGTCGCATAGATAAAGCAATCCATAGGAGTGGCTGTTGCAATCCAGGTCTCTTCCGGGTAAAGTCAACTATAGTGCCTAACTAGGGCTATCTGTCGGTACCTAAATATGTTCCTCTTATCTGATACCGGACGTTTGTCTTGTACTACAGTCTACCTCAAGTTCTGATTCTCAACTGAGTCTTATACCTTCTAGTTCGATCCCCAGTCGAAGTACAAACATGTGTCCCACACCTCCGGACTAGTGAGAGCAAAGCTTTTACCATAGCCTTCGGGCTGCGAGCATGTATGATCTATCAATCCATCAGTCATTCGATGTTTGGCTTTAGTTTTTAGCTTTTTTTTTTTTGCGTTTTTCACATAACCTTTTTTATATTTAAGGTAGAAAGAGCAACATAGTCTACCTCTAGTATTTATTCCTTCACTGCTTACAAACATGCATGCCTGAAGTAACTAATCAATCACATACAAAGGTAATTAAGTACATGTACCGTGCGACCCTCGGGATATATATATGTAGTCATGATCACGAATATTGCGGGTGGCTAATCATGATCAATAAGATAACTGCAAAGAGTTATATAGTAATCTCTTTGCTGAGCAACATATGGAACGGGGCAGTGCAACAATACTAGGTCTCTTCCCCTGGGTGTCTTCTGGGCAAACTAATAACGACAATACATCATTTGTTGCGGGCTGGGGTAAATAATGTCTACAGATCACGTTCGCTACCTGCAGAGACTTGCCAAATCGGGTTACCAGAGAGTCCTATTAAGAACCGGTAGATCCGCAAGTGGACTGATCTTTACAGCGGCTCTGAATAAGTCGGGTGTGGAGGGGGACAACACCTGGGGTTGGGGAGGGAACGTTGATGCAAATCCCTCCTTTTTCTTGGCAGGGGCGTGACATTGGGGGGGGGGCAGCTCCTGGGGGCAGGATTTTTTGGGTCACCCGCACGTGAGTACAGCTTTTCAAAATACCTCCAGTGTGATTCACGGACGCGAGCCATTTATCATCAGTTATTCGATTATGGAAGAAACTAGAATTAATTATTTTATTTATTTACATTTAGTAAACATTTAATTACGAGTACCTCCACGACGCTGGGAACGAATTATTAAGTCTTGTGAAAATCTCTTTCCCTTCTACTTTGGTGCTTATAGCATAAGGTCCAGACATTGTACATATATGGTCACTCTACCAGCCATGTAAATGAATCTTTTGATTCGTTTTTCCACACAGTCAGTTTTGGTAAATAAATCCTTTGATTCACTTAGAGGGTATGCTTTTGTAAAAGGCACTCGGATTCATTTTTCATGATTCTTTTCCATGATGCCTTTTCCTCACCAATTTTCTGATGCTTTTCCTCTCTGGCAATCCAACACAGCTCAAATAATGTATTAATATATTGTCTGATGGCATAGGTGATAAGATTCAGGTTAAGTAATCGCAATAGTCAAGGTTCAGTTCCTTGGGAAATGAATTTTTTTTCCTTTTAAAGTTTTATAAGAAAAGCACTTTAAATGTATCAAATGGAACTAAGGATTCATTTTTTGATTCGTTTACCCATAGTAAAAGGTGCCTTTTTGCTCGGTTTTTGATCCCTTTAAAAAGCACATTAAAAGTGGTAAGCCTGAATGGTGCATTTTTTGGTTCGTTACATAGTTGGTAGAGTCAAAGGGAATAAATATATATTCAGAGGAAATTAAGATGTCGCGGACAAACCACGATGGAAAACAGTAAACCTGGTATCTCGTACAAGAAATAATTAGTTAACAATACATGGGTACTAGCAATGGCCAGCTCGTGACTGCAAGCTGATCCAGCGGTAAAGTATAGGAACAGCAGGGTTCGGTTACCTAGCTGCTCAGATTTGATGTGTCGTGCTTAGTCTAGGAAGTGGCGCTAACCACCTGTGCCTAAATATCTAACTCTTGGCATTAATCCCTGCCAGACCAATCAAATCACGTAGATTTTGTCTCACACATGTCTCACCATTATACTTTCTCTCATTAGTGTCCCTATATAGGAAGTGGCGCTAACCACCTCTGTGTCCAAATATTAAGGTCTTGGCGGTGGTTATTAGTTCCTGCCACTTCACCAAGCCGACCATTCAAGCCACAACGAGATCATAGGGTACTGTAGTACTATATAGATAGGTATAAAATAAAGGTTTTAAGCTCTTCGCATACCAAGGTCTAGGTTATTATGAGAACGAAATCGACCTAACGCTAAACGGGCTGGAGGGTGCCGTTGCCAGCAACCCTCCAGCCCGAAGATTAATAAAAACTTTCAGCTCAGTCCCGTTACCAGATGACCAACCCAGAACGAAGATTAGTGGTAGCTCATCGCACTAAAGGGTCCCGTTGCCAGACAACCAACCCCAGTGCGAAGGTTAGCAGGTTCAGCCGAAAAGAGGTTCCATTAGCTCATCGCACTGAAGGGTCCCGTTGCCAGACGACCAACCTCAGAGCGAAGATTAGTAAATAGGGAGAGAGTGTGCGGTTAGTGTAGAGTTGATTGGGTTCTAAAACTTACAATTCGAGTGGTATCTGCAGGATTCGTTTCTCGGAACAGATCGCAGTACTTGCTGGTGAAAATCGGATGTCTGGTTTGTTGATGAGAGATGTTGGTAGGTTTCGAGTACCCTATTTATCATTAGCTGTATTTAGCAATAATAAGAGGGATACTTTAGAATTGACTAACAAGCACCATACAATGTCAGCAGTGGCAACCTCTGGGGAAGACATGAGTGGATAAAAGGGGTGGAGGGAGGGGAGCCCTGAATATTTACTCCCGAGGGCGTTGGGTAATTGGATTGTTCTGAACTTGGTGTCAAGGGGTTTGTCGCGGGCGGCTAATTGTTGTGTTGTAGTCGCGATCGCCGAAGAAGGAGGGCATATGAATGAGAGAGGGAGGGAGGGAGGAAAGCCCCCAATGTATACTCATAGAGATATTTGAAAATCGATCGTTTTTGGATCAAGGCTCGCCCGGGTCAACCCCCATGGTGCAGAAATCAGAGGCTCGGCGATCTTCCTAAATAGCAAACATTTTAAAGAATCTTCCAGAATGTTAGCAAACTTGGGCTGGAAAGGCCTAGGCCTTACCAAACACCGGCGGAGAAGGTCCCCGAACCAAAGCAAACTTGAGAGAAAGCGGCCTAGATTAGCAAACATTCATATAGAAGCCGCTCGAATGTTAGCAAACCTGAGCCAGAGCGGTCTAGGCCCTAACAAACACCGGCGGAGAAGGTTCCGGAACCAAAGCAAACTTGAGAGAAAGCGACCAAGATTAGCAAACATCAACATAGAAGGCGTTCGAAAGTTAGCAAACCTGGGCCAGAATGGCCTAGACCGTAGCAAACATTAACAAATGGATTATGTTTAGAACAAAGCAAACATTCGTATTCGATCATGCAAAGCATGGCAAAAACTTCAAAGAACATCCTGTTCGCTCCGAACATTGCCTCTTAATGCTCTCCATTGAATAAATGATCAGAGAAAGTACCTACCAAGCATGAACCTGAATGGCCTAGGGCCGATTAAGCCTTCTCTTAAGGGCGCTAGTTAAGCCTATACCATTCGAAAATGGCTGTGGAATGAGTATGCCTGTCTGGAGCTGGGGTGGTAGAGGTGTTGGATGCAAGGGGAAACCATGAGATGTCCCAACCGACCCGTTATAGCGTCCCATCTATCACAATGCATGATTCGGGTGCCTCATCTGCTTTATCGAACTATACTTAAAGGATTACCCCGCTCATCATGGCTTTGGATATCTCCAACTAGTGAAAACACAACGTATGATAGCAATGTTAACGGAAGGTTTCGTATGGGGCCATGCGTGCCGGTGTTGAAGCTCTAGATACTTAAACATAGTACTGAATTCCTTATTGATAGGGTATCTCCGGTTACCACTATGTTTTATGATTGGGAATCTCCCCTCATGCAACTATTATACTAGGAGTATATTCCCAAAGGTCGTTTTGGCGGGGGACCATATAGGCAATAGTTTAAGAGGGGCCATGCATAATCTCCGCTGGAGTCAAAACCTGTTTCCCAGCTCGGCCTGGCCTGTTGAGAACTGCGGATGAGACAGCCGTCGCGGGAGGCTGGTGTGGGGCGTGGTGCGTGGTTCGTCCCCCCCCCCCTTTTTTTTCCTCCCCCTTTCTTGGGGGTGTGGGTGCGGGGCTGCTGGGTGCGCAGGCTGAAGTGAGCACACCGGGGGGGTTTGGAATGCGGAGGCGCAGGAGTATATAGGCATGCCCTTAATTGCGAACTGACCTCCGAGTGTGATTAAATTTATGATTTGGATGCTATTTTAGCTCCCTACGTTATGATTGATTTCTTGCCGATAGAGTGGCCCCTTAGTTGGTTTCACTGGATAGGGTCAGGACTTCCGATGGGTCGTGTCATGAGGCATTGCTGCCGGGGCATAGTGCCGTTGCCCCAACGACGTTAGGAGCGTGTTTTGTAGGCCGCGAAACACAGGGAGGACAGGTTCGGGCAACAGAGGCGTAGATCCTAGGGTGTGGGAGCGTGCTCCCGGCTTTCTTTGGGCGTGTGCACTGCGCGAGACAGGTGGCGGAGTTGTTGCTATTCTGCAAAGTGGGAGGGGGCGAGCAGCATGGCCGCCACCTCCTCCGATATGTTATCCCACCGTAGTGAGTCCGCGGCTGTCGGAGCGTAGCGACCAATATCTTGTGTTGGGGAGTCTGAAGGGCCTTGGGGGCATGGCAGCTGCGCTCGCACCCCAGACAGGCAGAGTGGTCTGTCATTCGTTAAGGATTCTCCAATTTGGTAGGGGTGTGATGATGGGGTGTATCATTGATAAACACAGTGAGCTGTAGGAATTTGCGCGGAAGTCACACGCTGGTACTCATGACTATATGGCCGCAATCGGGATCTACTGCCAGAGGGCCTACTCTTATATTCAGCGGGATGGAAAGGAAAATACGAAACCTAAAAGCGGACGATATTATTTACAATCTGCAAAGGAAAGCCCCAACATCTCTTCGTCCTTATCCTAGCAGCATCCTTCCCCATATCCCTTTGAACGGATGGCTTCCACAATTCCTTCGCCCATCCACGTTTGGGCTCCAGTAGATCATTCTTTCTTGCATAGCCTACTGTATTATTCAATGTAACGTTTGCGGTGCATGTTGAACCGTCACAGATGGAGAGCGGAGGGTGTGCTTTAATGCCGGGGATTAGTCATCCTCTAATCAGGCCACCCAGTAAGAGGTGACAGCCCTCCTTCCTCCCCCACCTTCCTCGATCCCCGTCTTATGCCCCCAGCCCCAAGACCCCAATCCCCGCCCTTCCCCCAGGCTCCCGATTACGACACTGAGACCCTCCCCCCCTCTCCTCGACTACCATCATCAAGATATATTCTTTCCAGCGCTACAACCATCACCAAAACCATGTCAAAAGCAAGCCCCCCGTCCACTCCAATACCTAAAGAACGTATTAGACTTCTCATGGGAAGCTCGACTCTGATGCGCCTCGTAACAGACCGTGAGATTATGTCATACGAAGAGCGGAAAACCGCTTTCAACACCATAACAGCGACAACCGAGCGGGCGTCCAACCTTCTTGCCGGCCAACACAACCCGCCCCAGCAGCCCCGCGGGGCACAGGAGGAGGACGCCCGCACCGGGAAAAACCACCGTGCGGGGGAGGAGGAGATGGAGCGGATCAGGCCCCACGCGGAGTGCTTTCTCCGCCAGGTGGAGCGATTCCGAGCAGAGGTGGAGATGGTCGCCGTGGAGATGGGCGATGTGGTTGCGGAGACAAGGACGGCTGGAGCCAACAGGGCGGCGGCAGCGGGAGGGAGTACTACATGCGGTGATAAATTGAGTGTGGGGACTGAGGGATTGAAGGCCGACACAGAGTTACTTCGCGCCGAGGCGGAGGCGGTCACTGCAGCGACGGGCAGGGTGACAGCGGAGGTGGAGCTGATCAAGGCCAGTGCGGCGATGTGCAGTGCGGGTACGGCAAAGATTTTGGCGGAGACGGAGAGGTTGAGGGCCGGAACAGAGAGGATTAGGGCTGAGATACTTAGAGTTGCTGCACAGTCAGAGAGGGCGGCAGCCGAGGCTGAGAAGGCTGCAGCTGAGGCGGGAAGGGCTGCAGCCGAGACGGAGAAGGCCAAAGCTGAGGGGGTGAGGGCCGCAAATCAAGCGGCCAGGGCCGCAGCGAAGAGAGAGAAGGCCGCAGCTGAGGCAGAGAGGGCTGCAGTTGAGGCAGAGTGGGCTATAGTTCAGGGGGAGAGGCTCGGCACTAGGACGGAGGAGCCGGTGAGGCTTCTCGGCTCGGCGGAGATGTCAGGCGCTGGGACGGCGGAAATGGAGGCGGAGGCCGAGGGGCCGAGAGACGAAGCTGGATACCAGGTTGTCATGAGGAAAGCAGGAAGGAGAGGTCCAAGTGGGAAGAGGGGGTATGAAATATACCAAAAGCGGAGTTAAAGAGGGTTAGGGTAGCTGCATGTATGGAAAGCGGGGACATCCACGAAGGAGATAGGATAGTTTTCCTTTCCTGGATGTGTATCCTCGGGCATATTTAATGTAAAGGGATATCTCAGAAGTCACTCAAATATGGCTAATGCTAAGCGATAGTTCTGTAGCTTTTAAACTTGAAATATTGTAGACCGGATTCCATTTGCTTGAGAGAATTGTGTTTCCCCTAAGACTCCGGGAATCCTACTAGCTATTTATACATGAAAGGCTCCCTTATCCCCGTTATCTCCTCCAATAGCAAAACTCCCACAATGACTCCTCCACTGCTCCAGTTTTCTATGAGGTGGGGTAACCATGGGTTTTACAGGCGTAGAAGAGTAGTGGTTGCCGAGTTGTAACCGAACCCCGTGTGACGGAGTAACCCGGACAAGAGGAAGACGACAATGATGACGCAGAAGGACTCGAGGAACACAGCCAACAACGAGGACACCGACGAAGACAGAGATCTTGCCGGGCGGGCACAAGCACAGGCACCGGCAAAGACAGAGGCAGAGGCAAGGCTCCGGGCAGGAACAAGGACAAGGACAAGGACAGAGAGAGTGAGGATCGAATGGACCTCAACGAGAACGATGATGTTATCTGCGTTAGATCCTGAAGCTGGGTTCTGGGATCTCAAGAACTATGATTCAGAAAATAGGAGTATATTCCTATATCGAGAAGACAGGAAGACGAGACAGAGAGAGAAGAAAGAAAGAACTAAAGAGAAGATCCGCCCGCTCTATTTAACATATCCCTTCACCAGTCCGCTATGACTCACACCTCCATTCACAGAATCCCATGTAAAACCTACTGTAACCACACCTCGTATTCCTTCCCACCATCTCCTCTACTTTCCATTACAAATCCATCACGCCATGGAACCTCCGAGAATCTAATGACGTCACCATCTCCCCACCTCGTATTCCTTCCTCGCTTAGCAATTCCTCCTCCGTCGCAACCCTCCTCTTCCTACCGAACTGTCGGAACCAATGCCAAGACGCCGGGACAGATCAGGTCCCCTTCTAGGGCCTAGCTCCTGATAGGCCAAGGTTTCGAGGGATATCGATGATGAAACAATTGTCGGGTTCAGCGCTATGCTTCAAGATCGTCCGACGGCCAGGAAGGTTCTTCATACCCGACATATTTGACAAGATATTCTACCGACGCCCCGCTTTCTCGAATCCAGTATCTCCTCCACTTCCCATTCGATCTCCCTTCTATTTCAACCGGGTGGTTCAGAGATTTGTCCCAGACGATCATTAGCCACCCAGCGATAGTAACGAAACATGAAAGACCGGATGAATCTTCATGGATGTAAGTTCTAATTGTGAGGCTGAAGCGACTACAATTCGCTTAATTGAATAAGGGCCGACCTGTTTCCAGTCCAGCTTTCTTGGCGACGCTTATTTTCTATGTTTTCAGCCGAGAGCTGCACTGCGTCACGACAAAGATACGTACCGGAGTTCGATGTAAATTAGCTGTCCTCTCAGATCTTTTGGGCCCTAAACATCTCACTTTTTAAGAAATCAAGACTTGTGACATCTCCTCATAACCCATTGGCTTGGTCCTCATTCACTGTTTTTCCGTGTTGTAATGGTCCAAACGTCATTCGGGGATGTCTTCCATAGTTCGCTTGAAAAGGAGACAAGTTAGTTGTCTCCGAAACGTGATTGTTGGTAGCGAATTCAGCGAGAGGTAGAAAGTCCGCCCAATTATCCTGCTGATATGACACATAACTGCGAAGATACTGTTCCATGATTGCGTTAGTTCTCTCGGTTTGTCCATCAGTCTGAGGATGAAAGGCCGAAGATCGGCGCCGCTTATTTCCAGACGATTACAGCGCCTTCCAAAACTCAGCGGTAAATTGCCCCCTATCTGAGACTATCGCTTCAGAACCCATGGAGCTTCCAGACTTGCTTCAGATATGACGGCATGCATCCCCGATTAACATTCTCCGTCGCGCTAACGAGGTGTTTCATCTTCGTCAGCCGGTCCACTACCACCAGAATAGCATTAAACCCCTGACTCTCCGGTAGTCCTGTCACAAAGTCCATGGTAACGCTCGTCCGCGCCTTTTGCGACCGACAATGGCCGAGGACCCTTGCAGTTGTGGTTGACCTTACTCGCGACAAACATGGCAGTTCTGAACATAACGGTTCCAGATATTTTCGCATTTGGCCGCCAAGAAGTATTCCCGCTTAGAAGTTCCAGTGTCTTTCGATCTTCCGCGATGTCCTGCAGAGGGTTTATCGTGATATTCTCGTAGCAGGTAAAGTTTCAGTTCATCGCAATCAGGAACATATAGTGTATTCCGATAAAGTAATAACCCTCCCGCTTTCCTCAGATTCCGCTTAACGAAATATCCTTCGATTGTCGCACTCCGTCCCGGAGTAGAGCTAGAATTCGATTTGGAAAACTATCACCTTGCAGTTTGTTAAATAGTTCAAGCACTAAGACGCTTCAATGGCTTCATTTGCCAAAGAACCCGCCAACAAACTTATCTTCGGATCCAGATTCTCCCTCTTCAATACCACCCTACTTTGCTGTTCCAGTCTTTCATCCCCTTCCTGTGGTAAATCCTTAGACCTCCTTGTCAAAATATCCACTTTCCTTCCTTGCTTTCCGGGCCTGTACTGAATGATGAAATTAAACCGAGACAGAAATTCCGCCCAACGAGTTTGACGACGATTTAACAATTTAGTAGACATGAAATACTCAAGATTGCGATGATCCGTGAGGACTTTAACTTGAAACTGAGCCGTTTCCAGATGAGGCCTCCACTCCTCAAAGCAACGAATGATGGCCAATAACTCCTTGTCGTAGATTTCATAATTACATTCCGCCGGCGAGTGAGTTTTCGAAAAAAACGCGACCGGATGCAGAATTTGTTCGTCATCTTTTTGGGAAAGAATTCCAGCAGACACATAGTCAGAGGCATCTGTTTCAACAATAAATTCTTTCTCGGGATCGGGATATATCAGTATAGGTGCAGTAGTAAAGGTTGTCTTGAGCATTTGAAAGGCCTGCTCGACCTTCCGAGTCCACTCGAACCTAACATGCTTCTGCAGGTGGTCAACGGTCGAGCCACTCGAGCAGTAAGCAGAAATGAATCGTCGATAAAAATTAGCTAACCCCAGAAATTCCTGAACCTCCTTCACCGCCTTTGGTGCCTCCTAATCCACAATGGTTTGTACTTTAGCTGGGTCCATCTTCATTCCCCCAGGAGTCAATATCATGCCAAGATACTTGGTTTCTTGTACACTAAATTCGCACTTCTCGGGCTTGAGATGAACTTCGTTGGCTTCGAGGACTTCTAACACCCGTTGTACATCCTGCTGATGCTGTTCCAGCGTTTCCGAGTAGATGAGAATATCATCGAGATAGGTAGCGCAAATGATCGAGAAGCGACGTAGCACGCCATTAATCCATCGCTGAAAAGAATGCATTCACAACCCAAATGGCATTACCAAATATTCCCAGTGTCCATACGGGTCCTAAAAGCAGTCTTCCATTCATCCTCCTGATCCTGATCTGATTGTAACCCCAACGCAAATCTAGTTTAGTGAAATAGTTGGCCCGCGCCAGATTGGCCATAGTCTCCGGTGTGAGAGGAAACGGGTATCGATCCTTTACCGTGATGGCATTCAGCTTCCTGTAGTCAACACATAAACAGAACGTAACGGCCTGCCTTCTTAACGAACAGTACAGGAGCGCCAGCTGTGAGTTACTAGAGTCAAGAAATCCCTTCTGCAAGTTGTCGGTCGATAGTCTCTTAACGCCTTCAATTCTTCCTCGATACGCTGTACACGCCAAAAGGTGGTGCAGTCCCTTCCTGTAGCTTGATTTCATGATCGTAGAGACGATGTGGAGGTAGCCGAGAAGCATTAGTTTCGTCAAACAATTGCTGAAAGTGTTGATAGTTTATCGGAATGATCCCATCCGGATTGGCTGGCGTTTCCAATATTTTGTTGACTGCGTACAAAGTGGTCGAATATACTTGGACTGCAGGATCCTGGGATAATTTCTTAAAGGATCGAGGCGAGACTGCCGAGACAGAACTGGTCTCTCCGGAGGCTGAGTCGAAATTCCCCTAGCGACGATAGGTTTGTGATTGACTATGCAATGCTCCAGACATACGGACGACTGAAAACGAATCTCATTCCTGCCGCTGTCGATTACGACTCCATGTTTCCTCATCCAAGGTATCCCCATTACGATCGGGTAATGTCCTAACTTTGTAACAAAGAAGGGGCACTCCTCCACATGCCCATTAATCTCTAATTCCAGGGTCACCTTCCTTGTCACCTTCCCTGATTCAATAGGTCTTCCATCAATTACATCTATCTCCCGCTCCGTCCTCAACTTCTTCATTTTCAACTCATACGCACACAAAGTTTTCATCAATGAATGCGATACCCGACGCCCAGTATCAATCAAAGCATAGGTGGGTACAATAGATTTTTATTTTGAAAAATAGAACAAACTACAATCAATTGATTCCCATCCATCTCTCCTTCCGATACTGAAAACGTGGAAATAAGAACCTTAGAAAACTTCGTGAGGGTCCTGGGCTATGCCGCAGGCCAGTGAATCTTTTAACTCCTCCTCTTCTGACAAAACATCCTCCTCTTTTCCTTCTTTCCTTTTTTGCTTCCAACAACGCCTCCCTCATCCTGTGCGCTTCTTCCCGGCGCGACAAAGTACAATCCCTAACCAAATGTCCCACTCCCCCACAATAATAACAACGATTCTCTATTCGACGAGCTTCCCTCTCCCTAGGATCCGGACGAAGACGACTATTAGAGGAACGCCCCCGGTGAGTGAGGGACTGATGGCTGCCGCGTCGTGATTCCTGGGCGAGAGGGGCCCCGTATGGGATGTTGTTGATGCAACGTGGTCAGGACCCAAAGGGGCGAGGGGCAGGGGCCCTCGGAATCTGAAACCTAAACCTCCCCATCCTAGCCTGTAAAGCTCTTTGTTTATTGTCGAAGTCAAGAAGGAGTCCACTCCTTAATTCGCGCTGGGTTTCGCTTTGTACCATAAGCGCCATCAATTCCTGATTAAGGCCTTCCAAAAGACATTCAATCTTGGCAGCTCGTTGAACTCAGAGTCGGCAGCATAACGCTGGAACTCGCAAAATACTCCGGAAAAGCGACGCTGACGCTGCTTGATTTCTCTCGTTGCGAGCCGCGCAGCGCGATCAGGGTCTCCAAAAGCATTATTCAAAATTTCAAAGAACTCCGCATTGAGTCCAAAGCAATCCTCATCCGAGATATGGTGAATCGATCCGCCGCAGCTCCTTCCAAATGGAGAAATAACAGAGGCAATTTGTTGAGGGAATCGATCAGTTAGCCGCGAGCTTGATTTGTAGTTCTCAAACATCCTCGTTTTTCCGTCCCCTGATATTTCTCCGATCAGGAAGTTTTTCAGACTTGGGTGATTTAGGTCATCATGAGCTCCCAAGTCTTGCTTGATTCCTTCTTGCAACTTTTTGATCTTACTGTAGTCCCCGCTTTTTATGGAACTCGCTTGCTGTTTCTGGTGCGCTTGAGTGTCAACGACGATTGCCGACTCCTCCAGAGCCCTGAGGAGGAGCGATACGCCTGCGTCGCTCTTCCGCTGCTGAGGCCCACTTCAGGGTGAGCGACAAAGAAAGCCGCGAGGTCATCGCGAGTTTTGATAGTCACCTCCATTGCACCGCGAGGCCATGACAAACTATGGTAAACTCGCTGTGTTGGATGAGTAAGGGTGGTCTCGCCTTAGCGCGACGGAGTAACCCTGACAAGATGGAAGACGACAATGATGACGCAGAAGGACTCGGCGAACACAGCCAACAACGGCGACACCGACGAAGCTGCCGCGGCACACAAGACGGCACCGCAAAGCAGAGTGCAGAGGCAAGGCTCCGGCAGGAACAAGGACAAGGACAAGCGACAGAGAGAGGAGGATCGAATCGACCTCAACGGTAACGATGACAAGTTATTCGCGATAGATCCCGGTTTCTGGGATCTCAAGAACTACGATTCAGAAAATAAGAAAGATATTCCTATATCGGTAAGACAGTGAAGACATGACAGAGAGAAGAAAGAAAGAACTAAAGAGAAGATCCGCCCGCTCTATTTAACATATCCCTTCACCAGTCCGCTATGACTCACACCTCCATTCACAGAATCCCATAGAAACCTACTGTAACCACACCTCGTATTCCTTCCCACCATCTCCTCTACTTTCCATTACAAATCCATCACGCCATGGAACCTCCGAGAATCTAATGACGTCACCATCTCCCCACCTCGTATTCCTTCCTCGCTTAGCAATTCCTCCTCCGTCGCAACCCTCCTCTTCCTACCGAACTGTCGGAACCAATGCCAAGACGCCGGGACACCCCGCTCATGGGCGTACGTCACTCTTTCATAGCGCTGTCGCACCAGGACAATACAATTGTACTACCAGTACCGCTCCGTCAAGCAATCCTGTAACACTACTCCCCCTTCCTTTCCGTTTAACCATCTGCCTGGCGGTGAAACAAGGTTGAGAGTCTTCTACGAATACCTAACCGTTCTGTAATCGCCGTCTAGAAGGCTGACACGAAGTGTGTTCCTCGGTCCGATACTATTGATCGCGGGAGTCCATGAAAGTGGCAGATGTCTTTGACGAAGGCTTGTGTGGTTTGCTCCGCATTGATTCCTGTCATTGGGATGAAGTATGCCATTTTAGTGAAGCAGTCCACTACAACTATGACGGTCCGAAAACTTGACCGCTCCTTGGGCATTTCTACTACAAAATCGATGGAGATGTCGCACCAAGGGGTTATGGCTAACTCTAGGGACTGTGGAAGAGACATATGCCGACGTCGTTGTTTGGCTCTTTGGTATACGTCGCATGTGCTGACATATTTGGCTACATCTGTGGACATTCCTGGCTACCAGTAGTTCCTGTCAATCAATTCCAAGGTTTTATCTCTACCTAGATGCCCTGCTGGGGGTCTGTCATGGTGGTCTTCTATAACCTGCTTGACAGCCTGCCCAGGCACTACCCAACGCTCTTCATGAGTCGCTGTATTCTGATCGGGATCCCACTCTGTTGCAGCTTCCTGCGAGATAGTCTGCCGGGTCCACAGGTCCTCTGGATCTTCTTTGTCAGAAAGTTCATCCGGAACTATGCTACGAGTCCATTGACCCTCTTCCTCATACCAGTTCTGCAGAGCCGCAGGCATTCCCACTCCTGGTATATGTATCCACTGATCCACTAAACGTTCTTCCGATGAGAGATTGCAGAAGATTTCTTCGCGAGGTTCCATTCCCGCTTGTGTCCTTCTTGCAAAATATCCCGGGAAGAGGTTCTTTTCCGTAAAATGTTCGGGTGAGAGTAGCAATTTTACGGGCTGCTCTCAAACTACTCCCCCTTCCAAGATGTACTCCGGACGCCATGTCAATGCATCGGGCTTACCGTTCTTATCGCCTGGTCGGAAGTGGATCTTGAAGTGAAAAGGTGCTATCTTTTCAGCCCATCGAGCCTGTTTTCTTGACAGCTTCTTGGTTGTTGTGAAGTACTGAAGGTTTTGGTAATCAGAATAGATTTGGATAGGTATGTCCGTACATTCCAGCCAATGTCTCCAAGTCAGGAGGGCGGAAACTATAGCGAGCATCTCTTTATCGTAGATCTCATAGTTGACTTCGGCCTTGTTGAACTTGCGAGAATGGTAAGCCACCGGATGTAACTTGCTATCTTCGAATACCTGTGGCAAGACCGTAGCCTCTGCCCAGTCGCTGGCATCTGTTTCAAGGACAGCCATACGATGTTCGTCATAGTGTTGGAGGATAGGAATAGTGGTAAATAGCTTCTTGAGCCCATCAAAAGCATCCTGCTGCTCCCAACCTCATCTCCATACCCCATTCTTCTTCAAGAGATCTGTCATCGGCTTGTATACCGCAGAATACCCATAGATGAACCACCTTAGGAAGTTGGCAAACCCCAAGAAGCACTGAAGCTCCTTCACCTTTGTGGGTACCAACCACTCGGTGATAGCCTTCACCTTCTCTGGTGAGACCTGGGTGCCGCTGCCTGATAGCTTGAATCCTAGAAATTCTATCTCCGTCTAGAACCAAACGCTCTTTCCCAGGTTGCCGTATAGGTGGTGTTGTCGTAGCCGCTCCAGCACCCTATGCACTAGAGCAATGTGCTCTTCTCTGGACGACTTGGAATATATCAGGATATCATCCAAGTAAACCACCACACCTTGATCTAACAGGTTCTTGAATATGGTGTTGACTATGGCCTGGAACGTCACTAGGGCATTGGTCAAGCCAAAAGGCATCACTCTATATTCAAAGTGGCCGTATTTGGTACGGAAAGCTGTCTTCCACTCTTCTCCCTCCGCGATCTTTACTAGGTTGTAACCATTCTTGAGATCTATCTTGGTAAAGAAGAGAGCGCCCTTCGTCGAGTCTGCTAACTCAGTCATGAGAGGCAGCGGGTATCGGTTCTTGACTGTGACAGCGTTTAATTCGTGGTAGTCAACGCATAATCATAATCACCCATCTTGTTTAGGGACGAAGAGGATTGGTGCCGCTGCTAGGCTGGAAGATGGGACAATTTTACCTGCCGCTAACATTTCATCCAGGTATTCCCTCAACGCTTTCTGCTCCGGGGATGACAGTACATAGATAGAACCCCACGGAGGTTGGCTTCCGTCCAAGAGGGGAATCTTATGATCCCACTCATTGTGTTTTGGCAGGCGTCCTGCTCCTTCCGGAGAGAACACATCTGCATAGTCTTGGAACTCTTCTGGGATAGCACTAGCGAGAGTCTCGCTTCCCGTGTTTCGAGCCCAGAAAGGGTGCGACTCAAGGGACATGTCAGGCTCTGGCATGTATTTTAGTAATCTAATGACCTTCTCCTGCCATCCTTCTTCGTACATGTCCTTCTCTGTCATCATGCATCCCCTAATCTGGCATTTGATACTATTGAAAGTAGCCTTATTCTGGCCCCAATGTATCATGGGTTGATGCTCTTCGAGCCATCGATGTGGTATGACGAGATTTTCTCCAGCAAAGGTACCTATTTTACAGGTGACTGACCTGTCGAGGTGGCTACCGATGCGGAGTGTGAGAGGTTGGGTAACATGAGTACCGGAGTGTGGCATGCGGGAGCCATCGGCTTGCTTGATGAGGAGGAGTGTAGGTCTAACGGGGCGGGGTCGAACACAGGGTAACTGAGGAAGAGACCAGGGTCGGGACGGGGTCGGCTCGGTACTATACCAGATGCGAGGCAGGGTAAGACTCAGGTCCGGGTTCAGGTTCAGGTTCAGGTTCAGGTTAAGGTTCAGGTTAGATTCAAAACAAGACAGAAGGGCCGAAGCCAAAGTACTAGATTGCTAACAGGAAGAAGACGTTGCCTGAGGAGGCAGAAACATAGGAAAGAACGAGCACTATATATACAACTATTCCTTCACACCGATGACTCATACCATAGAATCCCATAGAACCCCCTACACTCTCGTACCACCCATACTATTCCCGATGTCTCCAATTCCATCCCGTTGCTACCCAATCCTTCTTAGCGCTTACATTCTATTTCTCGAGCTCCTTCCTAACCCGTCCTTCTACGTCCGACATCGACCGATACTATCTAACAACCCTGTTCCGGAAGCGCCTAGCTGGAAAGCGGGGTAAGGAAGGCGGAGCTGTGATAGTAGGTCTTTTTTGAACCGGAATATCAGCTTTCTTGACACAATCCCAGGAAATGATCCATGTCTCAGTGCCACTGTCTAGTAATGCTTGTACAGTGTGGGTAAAGTGTTTATTGGTCTTTGGGTTGAGCCATGAGATTTCCATCTCGAGGCGGGTTTCTTGGGTTGTGGTAGTTATGGTTGTATGGGTAAGGAGAATGGTTGATGATGCTCAGCTGGAGGCGGATGTCATCTCTTATATAGCTAAGTGCGGTGTAGCTCTGACGTATCCTGCCTAGAGGATACCTTGCCCTAATCACGAATTCTTACTTTGCATTGACAGTCTCTCCATAGGGTTTTGGCAAGTCATCAGTGCGCAGTACGTCTACTGATCGCTATCTGTGTGGCCCTTCTGATTTCCGAACTTCTTGATTCGAGTCTTGGTTCCCTAATATACATTTTTGCTTTCCTCTGATGGGACGGGGTCGGGTTCATGATCGGGATCTTGGACGGAACGAGGCGGGACAGGGTCGGCTCAGGATACACCGGAGTGGAGGCAGGATCAGTTTCGGCTTTAGGTTCAGACAGAGACAGAATGACCAAAGCCGAAGTATTGTATTGCTAACAGAGAGAAGACGTTGCCTGAAGAGGCGGAAACATGGAAAAGAACGAACACTATATATACAACTAACCCTCCACGCCGATGACTCATACCGTAGAATCCCATAGAAACCCTTACACTCCCGTACTACTCATACTATTCCCGATATCCCCAATTCCATCCTGTTCCTACCCAATCCTTCCTAGCGCTTACATTTCATTGTCTGAGCTTCTTCCTAACCTGTCATTCTACTTCCGACATCAACCAATTCTATCTAACAACCTTGTTCCGAAGACGTCTTGGTGAGAGGCGAGGTGCAGGAGGTGGAGCTGTGAAATTTCCTTGCAGTATGGTTTATATAAAGGGATTTTATTTTCCGCTTTCCTTGTATACATGAATTAACCTTAAAAACCCATATGAAAACTGTTGAGAGATATAATTTTTCAATCTTCCCCAAGTTCGTAATTCTGGCCCTAAATGCCTCGCCTTGAGGATCCAGTTTCTGCCGTTTCTCATTCTCCCCTTCCGGTTCCTTCTTCCTGGAAGTCTCTCTTTCCCTTTTCTTTTTTTTTCCACTTAATCATTCCATCTCCTTTGTTGCTCTAACCTTAGTGGCCGAGTAACATTCCTTTGTCCAGTGACCTTCCCTTCCGCACCGGAGGCATTTATTCTCCTTCGCCCATTGGTCTTTCTCCCCTTGAGTGGCTCCCGAGCTGCCTGTAGCGGGACGGGGTTTGTGTAGAGATTCCTCTCGTTTCTTTCTTTGAGGACGGGATGTGTCATGCTCCTTTCTAAAGGGGCGGAGAAGTCGTTATTGCTTGGGTTCTCGAGTTTCTCAGGGCTTCGTTGGTTCCTGTGGCCGTAGTATTTTGTGACGGACTCTTACTTCAGCGTACTTTCTTCGCACTCTTCTGACACATGCCAACCAATCCGGAAACTTGGATGGTTCTTCAATCGCAGCGGATAGTCTCTGTTCCAACGAGGAGTTTATTCCTGTCAGGATCATAGATTTCATGACGATTGGGCCTACTCGAGCGTCCTACTCGAGGTTCTGCATCTCATTGATGTCATCTTTGATAGGGCCAGTTTGACGGAGGCTATCCATCTTCTGCTTGGCCTGCTCTTGGCTACATCAGCAAACTCAACTTCTGACTGCAGTCTCCCAACAGTCTCCCAAGTCTCAGGAGAGTCTCCTGACACTCCTGGATACATTTTGAGTCTCCTGAGGCTCAGGAGGCCTCAGGAGACAAACCAAGTCTTGCTGATGTAGTTCGATTACCATACTGGATGCGGAGTTCCTGTTTGAAGCGTTCCTAAATACTGAGCCTAGGTTCTACACTAAGCCTTTCCTTGAAGTTGCGCCAGAAACTTGCTGCACTCCCGGTAAATTCCAGGGATGCCCAAAGGATCCGAGTCTGATCATCCCATGTGACTTGTGGTTGGAGATCTATCAAGATCTCCATCTTATCGATCCAATGGCAGACATCCTCATCAGGTTTCCCGGAGAAGGGTATCTTGGCCTGCTTGGAGGTCTCCCCCTTACGATGACCGCTGGGAACCAGCGACTGCGTTTCTGCTTGTCGGCGGTGCCTGTTCCTTTTCCTCTCCCTCCTGTCTTCTTCTGAGGAGCTGGATGAGTCCGATGAGCTTGGACTTTTATCCCTTCTGTACCTTCTTCTTCCTCTTCCCCCACCATTACCTCCACCATTTCCTGCCGCTCCCTTCTCCAGTACAGGCTCCTCCTCCCTCCTACGTCTACCGTAGGGTCTTCTGGATGGTGGAGATGGAGATTTACTCCTCCTCCTGTTGGCTGGAGGTGAGGGTGACGGTGCCCTTCCTTCTCCTAGGAAGTCATTCCCTGACTCAACCCGGAGTTGCTTACCTCTCAAAACTTTCAGCGTTTCCTTCAACATCTTCCTCAGTTCCGGTCAGAGATCTGGTGTAGCAGGGGTTGGTGCCGTCTTCGGAGGTGTCTGAGCTGCCGAAATGGTAGCTGCCATCCCTTCTGGCAATTCCAGGGACTTCTTGGTTTGCTGGGCCTGGATATAGGCTGCCAACGCTTGGGTCTGTTGTCTCTGCTGCTCCGTCTCGAGGGCTATTTGACTAAACCTCAGCTCAGTTTCGTACTGCTGGGCTAGTGCGTAGGCCTGGAACTGGCTGATCATCGTGTTGAGGGTGGTAGCTAGCTGCCCCTGGTGTCCTTCTACTTCCCGAAACTTCCATTGTAATTCGCCCACTAGTTGTTGCCTGCCATGGATTACCTGGTGGTGCTGCAGGTCTCTTCCTCTGGCCTCTTCCTGTAGAGCCTGGTTGGTTCAAGCTGCGAGGCCTTGGATCCTTTGGACGAGTACCTCGGTCCTTGTCCCGGCGTCTTGGCATCGGGCCCGGGAGTTCGGTAGCAGAAACGGGATCACGATGGAAGGAGTAATGTTAGACGAGGATGGACAGAGATGGGGTGATGGTGACATCATTGGATTCTGGAAGATTCGATGGCGTGATGGATTTGTAATGTAAATAGGAACGGTGGTGGGAAGGAATTAGAGGTGTAGTTACAGTAGCTTTCGATGGGTTTCTATGCAGGAAGGTGTGAGTCATAGCGGACTAGTGGGGAACATTTTAAATAGAGCGGGGGGGATCGGTTCTTTAATTCTTTTCTTCTTTTCTCTTCGTCTCGTCTTCTTGTTATCTCGCTACATAGGAATAAACCTCTATTCTCTAGCCCTAGTCCCTAAGATCCCAGAACCAGACTTCGGGATCTGTCATTGTTATTCTCATCGTTCTCGTTGAGGTCCATCCGGTCCTCACTCTCCCTGTTCTCTGCTTCTCGTCTTCGCTCTAGCCTTCGCCTTTGCCTTCGCCGGTGCCTGTGCTTGTGCCTTCCCAGTTCCGAGTCTACCTCTGTCTTCGTCGGTGTCCTCGTTGCCTGACTGTGTTCCTCGAGTCCTTCTGCGTCATCATTGTCGTCTTCTCTGCGTCCGGGTTACTCCGTCACAGTCCTGAGGGGTCGTGGGGTCTCTTGCTCGTCGTATAGGTTTGTTTCATATATGAACCTGAGAACCAGTCACAAATTTCTAGCTTGCAATGCTGGGCCTGCCCCGACTATGCCATAGTACAGTGTGGTCACAAGGCCACTCGAACAAAAAGAAGTGGGTTGCGTGAGTTTCCCCACCTTGTAAGGATCAATAGCCGATGCCATGAGGAGCCACAAAGTCCTTGGGGCATATAGTAATATTCCGCATCATTTCAGCTATAATCGACTATTGAGCCTTTCCTATTAAAAGATTTTCACCAGTTTCTATCACATCCATTCCCGATAGGCCCATATCCACAGAGAATAAGTATAATATCACACTTAATTAAATCTGTAGAAGCTTAAGATATTCCCCTACGATTGCAGATGGTCAGAGTCGTATATACCTATGAGCAAGGCGGCAAATACCTATGGGTGGTGTGATAATTGCTTATCAGCGGGTAGCTTTTCTGGTTGTAGTAAGATGTAGAGATACTCTTATGGATAGGGTGCCCGGTTGGTACTTCTTGATGGATAGGACGCTCTGACAAATCGGTCAGAACACCCCATATTCTGACGTGGTGTGACCTAGTAAGGTATGTATGAGGTCCCGGGTTCAAGCCCCACTGGCTGTAGGCGGGCAGCCAGGCAAGCGGCCACTGGCAAGCAGGCACAGGCAAGCGGGTGGGCGGGACCGCACGATACTTATTTTATACTTGGCCTTCTGCAGTATGCAAGAAATCTTTATGCAGTCTTTATGCAGAAAACCCTCCTCTTATCGTGAATCATGTATGATATGGCAATTTTTAAATGAGATATATTCGACCAAAAAGCTCCAGATATATATGCCTATATGACCCCCTCTATAAGCCAAGGACACACCTTATTTTTTACTCGTTCGGGTGCGAATGTACATTTCCCCCTATATCAGCTGAGCCTGAAACGCCCTGGGAGCAATGATAGGTGCTTTTAATGCCCGTAACCGATTTCCTGAAGCAAGTGTTGAGACACTCCAATATCCTAGAACCCGTCCAGCTTGGATAACCAGTCACCACCCCCACGTATTCGATCCTTCAAATCGTTCCTGCTTGTGCTTGTAATGTTCTATTGATTTGACCTTTGAAATGTTTTCCTCCTCGTTCCAACCGCCGTTCCCTTTTTTGACTATCCTGTCCTTTGAAACTCTTTCCATCATGCTGTATTAGTCCTTCCTACTGAATATCGGGTTTCATCTGGTTATTACCATTAATGCAATGCAGATAGCTAGATTAGGTGCATGTCCCCAAGAATAAAGATTCAATTGGTATAGAAGCAAATTAGCTCGTATTATTGCAAGCACGGACCAAGGGACAGATATACTTACTGCCTTGGATATTACGTCCCTGTATCACTAGGCTGGTCATCAAGACTCCTCCAAGAAAATGAAACTTTAGATACGGTGAAATTGGTAGCCATCAGAAAGGCCTCGATTGGGAGTGTGGAGGGTGGTGGACACATGGTCGCTATGAGTAAGTGGTTTTTGGAAACAAACGTTGCAGTGCTAGGAATATTTGTGCAATGTACCCAGCATCAACGTCAACTTTGACATTGTTTGGCCAAAGATAATTCTGCAGGTTGATGGGTAAGCATAGATGTTTCCCAATAAGTTTCCGCTCTTGAGAGGCCGAATGAACCCATAAAACGCGGGGCCTAACGCTGGTCAGAAATTGTAGAAGTGGGATTGGGGGACAAGAGGTCACAAATGGTGTCCCATCTCACCCCCCCGATTAAAGTACTTGAAAGGGGTAAAAACAGCTTAAAAGGGCGAGGCTCACCATCAGGAATAACGTTTTGGACTGGGTACCGTGTCAGACCTAGAAGAGCATTAACCCCACACAAACCTATATGGGGACCTCTGCTACCAAAGCCATCTCCACCACCTCTTAAGATATCTCGTATCAGATCCCTAATAAACGAATTCCACGACGAAACACAAGCATTTAATTAGTTTCCGGATTGATTATTTTCTATTATGGTGATTGTGGGGTCTCGTTTTTCCGAAGGCTTTATGTCTGTTGCCATACGACACACTTCTAACGTTCTGACAAACTACTGGGTCGAAAACGTTATATACAAGGCATACAGTATGTCAAAATGGGCAGTGGTTAGGAATCGGAAGAGGAAGATATTAATCTATTTATCAAAGCATGCTAGCTGAACAATCTCGGCGAAGTCCCCCCAGAACGACACCTCAACTCAACCGGCCTTAAGCCCCCAAGTTTATTAATACCCTCACCATGACCAAACACTTCCCTTAAGGGCCAGCCACATCAGCGTCATCTTCAAGATCGTCTGCAGTGTATTGGTATCCGCGCCTACCTCTATCATATCACCCGAGGACCGCGTTAATTGGCGGTGGTATCCGCTGCCTGGTTCGGGCCGAAGCCGTACGCGGGGAGCACAAGCACAATGCTGAGCCTTCCCCTGTGGACTGCATAGCAGAGATGAGCAGCGGCACCGTCGCTGCCGGGGGCGTGGCGGGCAGAGTTCTCAGCGATAATCTAGGGTTGTAATACGTATCGATAATGTCCATTGCTGGTACAGTGAGTACTACGATATGGTGTTCTTTAGGGAATATTAAATAGGATATGGATTTTACCTGTACCGATAATATCATGAATATCATGGTAGGAACTTGATGCCCAAGTACATCTTCACTTTATTTTTCTAACCTAGACCTATGCAATTAATGAATGAAAAAATATAGGAGGAGGGAAGGAAGGCTTAAATTTATCACTCAAAACACTTGCAGAAATATAAGACATCACTCGTTTACGGTTTACTGTATGATGTATTCTAGTTGGTACGATAAGGAGTCGGGGGAATATGATGCAGTTCAATAACAACCTAGGCATGTAGCAGTAGGTATGTATAATATGGTAAGAAAATCATATATCACCACCAGCCAAAGATACTATATCGCCGGCCAGGAGCAAATGTAAGCGTCCGTGACTGGTCATTCCTACAAGGAATGGGTGCCAGTGGATGACACTTCAGTCCAATAAAGAACGTTCCTGGATAAGGCTCGTTCGCGGGTGCCCCGGAGCAGCTCTTTGGTCGGTTCCCTAGTAATAAGAGGTTATAAGCGAGCTATATTTGCTCTTCAAAGTATACTCCCGGCCATATTAAGCTCTCGACAGAGACCCACACACTGAGGGGCCCGGGTGCTTCAGGACAAACCTGGTAGATGATCATAAATGATTGAGGACTTGGCAGCACTTGAGAGTAAGCCAAGATTACCCGTGACACATGGGCATAGGGTTAAATAGTGTCCGTTAATGAGTTGCTAATTCGGATCGCCGCCTTCTCCCGGAACAGAATTAGACTCATCGTAATAGGCTAGCTAGGCTTCCTGAGATATATGAGCTTGTTCGAGCCTTTGGCAAAGTATGGGCGGAGTCGCCCCCGGTTAGTGATTCCTCCGACGGGGAATGTTAGTTTCCGACGGAAACTTTCCGTCGGATAGGGACTCCTCCGTCGAGGAAGATGTTCTTGTAAACGTCCGCGCCAGCCTCCAGCAGCATTATGGTAATATCTTTGTGGCCCCCTTGAATTTCGAACGCAAGTGGAGGCATAATCGAGTCCTTGGCCTCCTTGTTGGGGTCAGCGCCGTGTGCGGGGAGGGTGCGTACTACGTTGGGGGGAAGGACCCCGGATTTCCTGACGGAGGAGGATGGCCTTAACGTTGCTCCATTCCTCGGAGCCGGTGTCTAGTATGGTCACTTTTCCAATGACTAGTTGAGAGTGGGAAGAAACCTTAACAAGGTCACTTGTTCGCGCCATATCATATGAAGTATAAATAAATAAATAATTTCGTTCACGACCCCACCATCGCCAGCAAAACCTAACCCTAACCCTATAGCTACTAAATCCTCAACGATTTGGACTTTCAAACCTCATATCATATCCTACTTACCCCAGCGCGGATACCTAAAAGCAAACTTCTCCTTGCTGCGACATCCCCTGCCCTCCCAGCGCTCCCGCTTCACCAACTCCGCCTCTTTCTTCACCGGTGCGTAATACGCACTCAGCAGCTGGGCAATCTCTTTCCTATTCTCCCCCATACACATTTCTATCTCCCATTTCCCGACTCCCGCGCCTCTCTTCAAAAGTGCTCTAACCGCCTCCGTCCGCCCATAGGTCACGGCTCGCCTCAGTGGTGTCCGGTTATATTGGTCACTGCAGTTCACACAGAACACGTCTTTCAGGTCAAGTAGCGCATGAATGACATCCACGTGCCCGTATGCGGCGGCCTGCGAAATGAGTAGCTGGCGGTAGTGGTGTGATTCAGGGTAAACACGTTTGCCGAGAGCGAGACAGCGTCGTACTGTGAAGGCAAGGCCCCGTCGGCAGGCAGAGTACAAGATGATGCGGGTATAACGGCGGAAGTAGGCATTGAGGAATGGGGAGATGAGGATATGGAGAGCGTGGCAGGTTTGAGAGAGGGCAGAGAGAGTGACAACATCAGCCTCGAAGTAGCCACAGATCTGAAAGAGGAGCTCGAGGGGAAGCTGACAAGGGGTCGGATTGGAGGACATTATCGTTGTCCTGGTGGGGGGGTGGAGTGAGGAACTGCTGGATGAATAATATTTGATTTCAGGGGTTCCGAGACTGAGTATCAAGATCATTGGTTTAGGCCAGCACATATGAGTAAGCGAGGCGGGCAATGTCAAGTCACAAGATAATTCCACAAGCACGCAAATGCTCCGAATCAACGCAGCCTCACCAACTACCGCATCATGGCTTCCCCCTCATCACGATGTACGCTCCCCCTCGAAATATATATCCTGATAGCCGAACACCTCGAAAATGATTGTGAAACCTTATCTATTCTCTCCCGCACCTCCCGCACGCTTCATGATCTACTTAACCCTCTACTCGATACTTATCTCGGAGCTAATCTAAAGTATGTAATGGGCTGGGCGTTATCCAACAACTCTGCCGAACATGTGAAGCGGTGCATCGACCTGGGAATTCCTCTTCCAGAGTCCCACGAAGCTGCTGACCTCCTTGAACTCCTCACCCGGAGACATTGCGACCGTGCTATTGGGGTCCTTACCGACCACGGTATGGATCCCCTGGCCGAGGACCTCAATGAGGGAACGCCAATGAACGCGGCGGTACTTCCGGGGAACGAGAAGACCCCAAAGCTTCTTATGGAGAAGTTAGACCGCATGGAACGGAAGCATAGTCCTCCCCGCTTTTATACGAGGATGCGTATTGAATACTTGCCTTTCTGGATGTACTTCGATGCAGAGCCAGAAGAACGAGTTGTGTAGATGGTTTACTTTGCAGAATGTTCGAGAGCCAAATCTAGTGGAGTGAGAGGACGTTTTAAAGTAGTTGTCCTCTTTCGACGCACGACCGTCAGCGTCGCACCTCTTCGTACCATAGCATAGGAATTCTTCATAACGTAGTGAAATATTTTTATAAGCTATATTCGCCTACAACACAGCATTTTCGGACTCGACCAGTATTACGTTACACACAAAAAACCTCCAAGAATACATTCCTGTATGGACTGCAACAGTGGCTTTGTTAGAAACGCTATGAAGAAGCTGCAAGCATATACAGCGAAATCTGTTCCGGAACAGCGGCCTCGAGAGGAATTAGTTGTCTTGAGATATATTTGAGCCCTATCTTAATATCTCCACTATTCATCTGAGGTCACTCCAAACTTCCTAGTCAGTGCCTTCATTATAGGATCTTTCCAGGCCGAGACATGCTCATAATCTGGTGCACTACAGCCTTGGCAACTTTGTGCCAAAGAAACACCGTTTAAGGGAATTTCTGTTGTAGTCTTAATTATATCATTACATTATATAGGAAGTCAAGAGCCGGGTTTGTATTAATATGCAGTGCACCAGATTCTGAGCATGTTTCGGCCTGCCAGGCGATAGACTCTCAGTGTCCGGTAACAGGCGGTATAATTATGCGATTGGAGACATGAATAGCCCCTATTGCTGGCTTTTCCGGTTAGACTTTTAGGAAGTTTCTGCTGGTTGCTTTGCAGAAGTCACGAGAACCTTTGTCACCCTACAATACATACGCTGTAAGAAATATAGGGTTAGGGTTGTTATTGGTCCCTTTCTTTAAAGGATGATTTTTTTTTAGTTTATTAATTACATGTAGTGAACACCGATTCATTGATGACGTACTTCGAGGCCAAGAATTTGGTCTAGCATCCTTTCGTGCCACTTGTTATTGGCCCGATCCTGTGATGGACGGAATGGCTGCCGGGGGTGCTACATAGTAATTGGGTGGATGGCCCCCCTAGTGGTTTTACTGGCGTGGCATTCGGCTATCGGTGATAGTGCAGGGGTGGGGAGAATTCTTGTACAAGGCTCTGGGATAAAGTGAGTGAACGGATCCGCACCTATCAACACCCCGTTTAGTTCACTCACTTTATCCCAGAGCCTTGTACTCTAGAAGTATGGTAAGAGTCCTATTGGCTAGGATAGCCACCTAAACCCTGGTCTTAGCCCCCTGTTTCTACAATAGTTTTCCCCATCGCTGTGGTTAGGGATATGTATCGGAGTGGTGGGCTTTAAAGCGGTCCCGACGCCAGCCGCTATAGGGTAAGTCAATACCACCATATAAGTTCGGCGCACCCACCTTTCGCCGGAAAAGCATCCCTTGGTACTAGAATAACAATTAGGGTTTCTCTCGGTGTGGCAGTTTACGCTTGAATACTAGGTCTAGGCTACGGAACTGGCATTAGGGCTTCGTTCAAAGAGGGGATCCCAGGAAAGCTGGTGGATTAGGCTATACGTGATGAGGCCGGTTCAGGAAAGCGTAGCCAGGGCTCTACTTTGACGTCATCTCATCTAATCCTGCGGGGGTTGCCGGAGCTAAAATGGGTAAGTGGGGATCGGTATGGGGCGATATTTTAATACTATTCCGTATCAGAGGAGTTTAGGGTTAGGCGAGGGTGTAGCGAGGCTAGGTATTTCTTACTACTAAGATCATGCGGAGTGGGGTGGCGGAGATTTTATCTAATAATCGCTTCTCAGTACAGTGTACGTTCTGCTTTATGTTCTCATGTAATTGCAGGAAACCTCTACAATTGGTCGCATAATTGAGGTAGTGTAAACCCCTCCGTCATGATCATGCCTATAGTATTCTAGATATTTTCTTGATAGTTCAGTTGGATGCAGTTGTTAACGAATCCTAGGCTGCTTCAACATAACTTTGCGTTTTATTTACCCCTATTCTATTCGCTGAAGAAGATGTTGCGCTGCCATGCCATACCTAGAATTCCCGAACGCATCAATTGCTTTGGTTTCAGATCTCTTGTCTCAATATTGTCAAATTCATGGCCTGGACCGTGCACCACTTAGCGGAGGAATGATATTGCTTGTTACGGGAAATAGCAACTGAACCAAGTGAGACCCCCGAAGTGTTTACCACACTAGGTTAATCTTTGCTGAAAGAGGGAGGTGGCGAATTTGACAACTCTCACCCGTGCAAAGTATAACTGCCACTTCAGGGTTAGGGTTAGGTCCTTCTTTATCTATTTATACCCCATACATGCATGCAGCCCCCAGGCTATGGAAACCCCCCCCCCCCCCCCCGGGAGCAGATGAGGGCTAGGTCCTTGGGTTCCTGCATTGAATTTTTCAGTCTTTTTGTCGAGATATCTACATGGAGTGGTATTAGTGCCAGTTGACGAGAAAGGTAAACTCTACGTTTTGATAATATTAACAATGCGGTGACATAATACAAGACCAGAAGAGAACTGGATCTATACTCGCGCGTTAACTAAGTCGTTGCAACCTAACGCTTACCAAAAAATTCCGACCTTTTAATTAACGACTAGGTACCTACACCATGTAAAAGAGGGTTGATTGCTTGGCAACTCTCCGGTATCTATGTCTTGTCTCATCCCTTCCTACATGAATTACTGGAATATAATGGGGGGTGGGGGGGTGGGGGGAATAAGAAGTATTTATTTACAGCGGCTTGTAGTTGTTACGTAATTATAGACCCCTCTCAATACTGACAAAAGGTACAAACGCTGTCGCCTGAATCTTCATCACATGTTACTATTGATCGGAGGTTGGTATCGATCCGGCATTCCCCAACCTCCCATTTCCCTGTGGGTCATGCAAGTAATCAACGCTCATGATTCCAAGTCGCACTTGAATCTTCCTGCGACGGCTATCACAGCAGGAACAAATGCCGGACATGTGAAATTTCATACTCATGCTTGTATCTCCCCGAGCTAAGAGAAGGGGTTCTGCGAGGTAGACAGCTTCCCCCTCCGCTGGAACACACCCCTCACTAGAACAGATATTGATTGGTTGATGATTGGTTAGTAAAGCAGGTAAAGAGGCCAGTTACAACGACGATATTTCCCTTCTTAGGTTTAGTTGTCCCGGTGTTCCGGTGGAGGGGGAAGGCGTCTATGTTGTAAACTCCCTGGCCAGCCGGATGTGTGGAGGCCCAGTATGAATAATAATCACAAACTGGCGTCGGATAAATTGCGTCTGTACTCGTTTACCACCATAAGAACCAAAAAAATGCAGTTTCCAGGGCAGGGGTAATTTGTATGGACTAGCGATGATCTCTCCTACAAACCATCCCTGTTTGTGTCACTTGCATCTTGTGGTTCTATTCGTGGTCAATGAGTAAAAGTTCTCCCCAAGCAGGTCGGAGGACAGGACCTTGCTTGCACTACAGGATACACAGATTACCCAGAGTATTCATCTAGCACATACTACCGGAAACGCAGAATTGGCACTCTTTCAGGGCTAATAAAGTAGGTAGCATTAACCTCTGGGCCCTTAAGCACCCAAGCACGCTGGATAGGGTTAATATCCCTACATAACGGACGGTTCTTGGTCAAGGTTGGTTGATTGATTGATTGATACTTCATACATGCATGCAGCCCGTAGGCTATGGCAAATCCTTTCCGGAGGCAGGGTAAAATTGGTCAAGGTTGACACAAGTGTACACACATTTGTAAGGCTTAGAACCATGAAAGTAACCACCTTAAGGATAACCCCATAACGCGGCCACCTCCCTGCGAACCAGGGAAGGGGGTTAATGGTATTGGGGATAAATAGTATGGCGATGCACTGCTAATGGGGTTTGGTAGCCAACCTCTACACGCGCGGCAGGACTTGGGCATACCACTTCTTCCAACAGGGCCTGGCCGAATGTTCCGAAACTGTCATCCAGTAAGTTTTATTTTTGGTTGAACTGTGGCATACAGCTCACACGAGCGAGCGTCATCTCCCATTCCCCAAAATACCTCAAAGGCTGATGGTCCCCGGCGAACGTGATTCACACACTATACTCACCCAAATATCGGAACCTAAACCTTCCGCAACTAATCAATTTAATAAGAAAGAATTAGAGACCCAAAGTTTCTTTGTCCCTCCATATTCGGTTGGGATAGGGGAGGGACGGTTGCCATAGCCTACGGGCTGCATGCATGTATGAAGTATCAATCAATCAATCAGAGACCCAAAGTTTCCAAGGAGAGAAGGTATCGAGTGATATATCATGACCCTGTCACGGGAGTTATTATTTTTTCATTTATACTTGATACATGCAACCCGTAGGTTATGGCAGGCCCTTCCCTATACCAACTGTATATGGAGACATGTTGTTACCGGAGTTGGAGCAAGAGCATTGTATGGATTTTATCGGCGGCTAGCCGGATTGGAACTGGCGAAGTGAAGACCGATGACACCAAGGGGCTAGCTAAGCTAAAGGTCAAACTTTGCTAGCTAGGATCATTCGTGACCTTCGAAATAAATACCTGGACGTGGACAAGGGGCCCAGTAAGGTCCTGGGATGAGCTTCCTACTGTTCTAAATTAAGATCCTAGCTACACAGAGGAATTTAGCTTTCTTGGAGCAAAACCTACACGAAAGAAACCCCCAATTTACGATTCGGTAACTAGGTCAACTGACAGGCCATGTACCACGAATCCCGATGTACGGAAAACACAAGGTCATTTTTCATCATTGCTCGTAACCTAGACCAAAAGAAATTGAGTTCAGCCCGCAACCTGTCTAAGGGGGCTATCAACCTAGAATTCCGGATTCCGGCGGCTCCGGGAGAGAGAACATGAATATAGGAATAGCTTTAGCAACGCACTCTGCGTGGTAGGCTTTTCACCACTAGCAACCAATGTATTTCTCCTAATAGGTTCCTCGAATTGATTACCCTCGTTTATCCCCCAGTCAGCCTCGATTAGATCGACATATATATTTCCTGCCAATGGATGGCTGGTTTCACCTGGGACTCACATCCAACTATCACCGCATGATTCATTTGCTAACCAAGTGAGTTAAGCGTGTGCACAGTGCCTAAGCAACTTCTTCGGACGTATGCAGTTCAAAGAATACGCCACCTTATATTCATCCATGTTGAGGTTTAACCTTTGTGAGAGAACCGAAGCTAGTCCTAATTTAGTCATCTGTGAAACCCTAACCCTGCCACAGGTTTGTATTTTTTTATTCACTCCGGGGAGTGTGGTGGTTGGCTGCCACAATTATTAGAGCGTATTGGCCAACAACTTCTGAGTCTAAATATTTAGTTCTTGGCGACCGGTTTTTGGTGTGGATAGCCCGCCAAGAGCTCGAAATCCGAACTCAAAATTTGAAAATATGAGTGTGGCCAACACGCTCTAATGATAATAGGCAACCGTAATACTAAAACATTGCTAAGGAAAACGGTATTTGCATGATATGCAAGGGTGTTTTGTCATTCCCGCTCGACAGTAGCACTCATTTACATACATTGTCTAGCCGACACTAATTTCCCATACAAATCCTAGCCCTATAGTATATAGGGAACAATACCAATTGCGCAAGCGGATGTATTTCCTGTTGTAAGGCCCCGCGACGCATGACGTCGCTTCCCGCAGTTTTTGCATAAAGAAAGTGGGATGCCTGAAACGATCGTCATAGACATTGGTGCAGAGCCTCAGGCCCGCCGTCACGCAGAAAACATAGATCAATAAGAGGGGAGGGCTCACCGCTTAACAGACTCCATCTCCCAAACGTTTTCACAATGACAGCAAGGCGCCGATTAATCACTACTAAGGTCCGTGGCGTCGCCTCGGGAAATTCCTTTGATGGGACACCAGCCCCCGAAAGTCTCGATAGTGCCGTTATAAGTCGTATCTATGTTAGTTACGGAGCTTACGTTACGGCGCTGGAGGTAAACATTCATAATATAAACCCGGCATTACTAGAAGAACAGCTCTAACATGCCATAGATCTATTATGAAAAGAGCAGTGTACCAAGCATTACTCATGGAAGTCCCAGCGGAAACAGGCAAGAGATTGCTTTAAAACCCTCCGAGCTCATTACCGCCATTGAAGGCGGCTGGGAAGCTAGCAGTAACATGATCAGCCACCTTACTTTCACTACGACCAGGCGTAAGTGGTTTTCATCTATATTTTAGGGAACGGCTAATAATCCTATCTAGGAACGTTTGGCCCTTTCGGGGAAAGAAAGGGGGAATTCTTTCAATGGAATAGTGGCGCTAAGGTTCCACCCGACGTTGCGCCTCGTATGGGCCTGCTGGCCTTTCGTGGAACATGGTGAGTGTTAGTTCTGGGTTTACCGCGTTACACGCACAAGCGCTAAAACAGCTCACATAGGAATGGATATATGACTTCACTCCAAGCTACTTTCGCAGAATTTGCCCCAAACCCACAGAGTACGGTCAAATTTGAAAAACTGCCGACCATCGTTAATGCGGCGACTCCATCTGGTTCCTCTCTCCCAAGCTATGCAGTGTAAGTGATTTCCATGGCACGTTGGCCTATATGGAGTCAATTGACAACTGGTTTCATTGTATAGGCATCTCATGAGCCCGGTAATTACTCTTCACGTAGGCCTAGAGCCTATAGAGCTACACGTCCATGAATATATCCTTTGCCGTCTTCCCTTCTTCCGAGCAGCTCTCAAAGGGGACTTCAAGGAGGCCACCGAGAAGGTGGTGAATATGCCCGAAGACGACGCAACGTCTGTTGCAGCTTTGGTTGAGTTTTTATCCTCAGGAGGTTACACGTATGCCTATAACCCAGATAAAACCAGGTTCCGCGATGGAAAATCCCCCGTTCCCATTGCAGACATAGCACAAGGGCTATTCCACGTTAGCGTGTACGCAACCGCCTCAAAATACGACTGCCCAAAGCTCGTCGATGAGGCTATCAACAATTTCCGGGTGGTACTCGCAGAGCTTGAGGGGATCGATATTCTTCGATTGTGGCAAGCAGCATACGCGGTAGGGCTAACGATGTCGGCCTGGGGAACAGGTGAAGGTCCAACGAAATTCAATGATGGGATCATGCAATGGGGCGCAATGCTATCAGAGAAGCACCGTGAAGAGATGGAAAAGATCATGAGCGACTACCCTGCTTTGGCTTGTGATTTGCTTGGATTTTCAAACACTAGCGATAATGAAACTTGAGAACAATCAAGGGCTTTATGGGCCTAGATATCTGCAAAATGTATCTAGAGAGCAGCTGAAAATCATGTGTTTGTGAATTAAAGTGTTCACTCGGTTAGGTGGACACTAATAGGGCTCCGAAAAGTAACTATATACATATTTCTAAAAAGGTGTACTCGCGGCAGGCATCAAGAACCTGAACATCGTTTTTCTGGTAGCCACCACTTTGGCCCCTGTTAGCGCGTTTTTATGTTCAGGTTCTTCATGTATCGGTAGGATCCAAGCCTGATCGGGACTAGCGCGCGTCGAAAACCTCATGCTTGGCACCGTTTCCGGTTCCCCACGCCGCCACACCTCTCCACCTCTATCTCCAACTCCATCTCAAGTATTCTAACACCTATGCTAACGTCTATTTAGTCTTCTAATTCATGCCCAAATTGACACCCAGGACCACCCAAAACCACGCTCAGGACTCGCCCAAATAGACACCCCCGAATCAACGCCTCGGACACGCCCTCATAGGACACCCCGAATCAATGCCTAGGACACGCCCAGGGCGACGCCTAGCCTAAATCGCATCTTGGGACACACCCAAAATGACGCCTAGGACAGGCTCAAATCGACGAACCAGACTCGCTCAAAACGACGACTTCTACAGGTAGGGACGTGAGCACGCGGGTAGGCACGCGCGCGGATAGGCAATTGTGTACTTCGGGTGTAGGGGTAGATGAGAGGACACCCTTCACGCAACCATGGCAGAGTGGTGCCTTCTCACTTACCCCTACCCCTACACCCAAAGTACATAGATTCATATAGCATTATATAGAAATGAGAAGTGACAGTCTCGTCGCCCAGCGCGAGGTACCGTTAACCCCCCAAAATTGTCCAATCGTCAATGTGGTGTCAATCTACCAGCCGAAGGGGCGCCCAAAGCTCCTCCATGACAAGCTCGTCTGGCGGGTCGCCCCACTTGGCCGTAAAACACCGGCGTCAGGCCCATCGGCTGTCAGTACTATGTAGCGAGGTATTTCTTTTTTTGAATGTATCGCGTTCTCTCAACCCTTTTGCACACCCTTACTCTCAATTTACTGAGAAATTCATATCTATGTGTAAGTAGATACATGCCAGCGTCGACCACCCTCTAACGGGTAGTTACCCTAACCCTTGTGAAAAAGCTTTGTGACGAAATTAAACCTGCATTAGAGGAAGAATACTATACCAAATGCCGTATCCTTCCGGTGCTGCTAGCATATTGACGGGAGTATATTATTGTCATAGCTGTAAGGAAGGCTGCATGCAATTTATAAACGAAAAAAGAGAAAAACGGGATTACAGTACTGATCTCACCCTCCTTCTCGGTACTGTAATACCTGGCACATCAAGTATACTATACATAAGTATATTAGGCAAAGCCTAGCAATATTTGATTGAACGAGGAGGGCGAGTTTGCCCCTCCCCTCACCATGAACCTTACATTAATATCCCGTATACCCCACCTTATGACACCTCTTGTCTTCCGAGCCCTCAGCATGTGGATAATAAGAGCTTTGGAAGAATCTTGCAATGTAGTAGCTTTATTCAAGGAGACCAGCAGACCTCCGCATGAACACGGTTTGATGTCGAGTGATATACCATGACTCGGCCATGGCACGGGGTTCTTGGCGCACGGGGATTTACGTGCTATAAATCTAACTTGAAGAATCGCCATAGCTCTAGAGCGGAGTTGCCGCTTACTCACCAAGACTGGTCGAACTCTCCCTCCTCCACACCAAGCTCCCATCCGGCGCCTTCTCCAGCTCCCCGCCCGCCTCCGCAAAGTAATCATTCCGCAACTTCTCGTTCACCTCCACGGCCTGCAGATGCGGCGGATAGTAGAACGTCTCGGAGACGAACGCCGTGCCCCGCAGCGTCTGCGGGATCGACCGCTGTATCGCGTCCGTACACACTAGACTGCCGCACTCGTTAACACACTCCCGTGATACCCCTAGGAGCGGGGGGGACATACATGTCTCCGCCGTTGAGCGACACCTGGACGCGCTCCCCGCGCGCCGTCACCATCGTCACGTGGAAGGCCACGTTGCGCTTCTCGCGGCACCCCAGCAGCGTGGCGACGTACGCGCCGTACTTGCGCACCTCTGTGTCCTCGTAGCGCGGCACGGGGACGAGCAGCTTTGACGTCCCGAGGGTGTAGCGCGGGTGCAGGCGGAAAAGCACCTCGCCCACGGGCTGTCTGCGTCAGCTGGGGGTTCGGGGGTGCGGGGGGGGGAGGGAGGGGGGGGGGGTGGAGTACAGCGCTCAGAAAGTTGTCTTTCAGCAGGAACTCGTAGGTTGTGAGGCCGAGGTTCCCGCTCACTTCGCGCGCTTGGACGAGGTTGAGGGAGTTCATGGGGACGGTGATGTTGGCGCGTTGGAGGATCACGATGGCGCCGTCGGCGAGGAGTTGGTGGGTTGCTGCTTCGGCGGAGAGGGGGGAGGTGAGGTCGAAGGTTGCATGGCCGGAGATGCTGCGGACCTCCATGGTGTCGAATCTGGGATAGCCGCTTCAAGTGGTGAGGGGTTGATTCCGGGAGAGTCGCGACATCATGGGGAAGGAGGTTGAGGTGATGCGCGTCTCTTATCGCCGGCACTCGACCGGGGCGGAGGGGCGGGATAAGGGCCGGATAAGAGTCGGATAAGGCTGGGACAAGGAGGCCACAGACTAGGCCCAGCTGGGAAGGCGTTCTATATTCCAATGGCTGTCCGACCTTTGCACTTCCCCGCACCATGTAAAGCCCCCCCAAAGGTAACGGTGATTGGCGCGGTGTAGGCGACAAACCCACAACCGTGCATGACGCCGGTTAATGCGCGTAGTTGTGGTCCACTCGCGCTAGCTCGGCCTGGCTCGCTTACCCGCAATCCCCCGAGATATTCGACTCGCGTGTATCGCAGGTTTTAACAAAAAGTCCCATAGATATACAACCAATCAACATAATTCTCACACAGGAGATTTATGTTTCAAATTTTTGGCCTAATTGAGATTCTGGTGGGGTGGAGCGAGATGCGCTCCTAGACACCTTCTTTGTAAATAAGTAAAACTGGCCTATAGACACTTTCAGGTGCCTAGATACAAAATGCATAATTTTGAAACGCTCAGGTTTCTGTGATCCTCTATTTTACTAGTTGCGACAATGCATAATGAATATACGAGCAACTACATGTTTGTCTGGTCATGACGTATCACTCGCATTAGTCCATTGGCCAACTAAAAGCCTTGTTGTTATTTATTTACCTATACTTCATACACCAGGCTCAGCTTGATTTCTACACGCCCGCACCAAAGTACTAGTAAGCCCAACCAGGTGCGCCTCGCCCGCAACTATTGCCCAGAACTGATATATCCCGGATGTTCAAACACTGGCGGAATCTCTCTCATGCATGCATTACCGCCAGTGGGGACGCTGCGGTCCCTAGGATGTTCGCAGGCTTGCGCGTGAGGGGGTTTCGGTGGCGGTTTGAACATCCGGGAGTTAGGCATCTGGGCTTCCACGCTTTTGTCAAACACAGACGTCCATTGGATTAATTCAGACTAGAACTGGGGGCTGGCAATCGTCCCTTAGTGTTCTTAGAAAGTGTATCTCTATTCTGCTGGCTCGGGGTATAAGTGTGTTCCGGCGGTCTGGCATGCGCGGCCCATGCAAGAACCAGCCCCAAATCACGGACCGCCCTATTCACAGTCGTGGAAAATACGGCTCTCTAAGCTATATGTGCATGCTTTGCCCTTTTTTTGTGTATCGCTTGGATTTTCTCAACTACGCCCCCCAAAAGTGCGCCTTCGCGCTTTGCCCCTGACCTTTAGCGTAAATTATGGCGCCTCTGCAATTCTTCCAAGGACCTCCCCCGACCGCATCGAAGGGGATGGGATAGACGTTGCACGCCACTGTTTTGGTTACGGATGTTTAGAGCTCTGTTGGCTATGCACCCGTAGTAAAGGGGTACGCGTACGTGGCTAAGGATGTATAAAAGGGTGGGAGAGTATAGAGAGGTGGAAGGAATCGTGGAGGGAAAATAGATAATGAATAAAGATAGACTTGGAAATAAAAATAAAAATTAAACTAGAATAAAACAATAGAAACGGTGGTAGAAATAAAGAATATAAATAAATAATAATAGGAGTAATAGATAGAAGTGGTAGAAGTAAGGAGAAATAAAGGTATTAGGAGTAATAAAGATAATAAAAACGATAAAAACGATGAAAATAATGAAAATGATAAAAATAATGAAAATAATGAAAATAATGAAAATAATAAAAATAATAAAAATAATGAAAATAATAAAAATAATGAAAATAGTAAACTATGTAAGTAAAAAAACATAAAGCGAAACAAATCAGAGAGAAAAAATAAGTGAAAAGATTGGGTGAATAAAACACGAAATAAACAAATTATTGTGGTTTGTCAAAACTGTCCGGACGCAACGGGTATGATGCTACGGTTTAACAGCCAAAAATAAGCCACAAACAGTCCCAAAATTTTGCAAAAAAATTAAGAAATACTCGCTAGCCTATTCAATACCGGTTTTCAGCTTGCCGGTCTTGTAGTAAAGCTTTGTTATTTTTTGTTGGAGGAGCGCCTTACACCAGGCGTCCGGGTAATTTTGACAACCCACAATACCTTCTCCACATTGTATGTATTTCTAGTTTGGGTATCACATGGTATATATCTTGTTGGTGTGTATTTTACATAGGGGGTGGGTGTATTTGCTTGCACAAGGAACACGAATTTACTACTTTATGTATACTTAGTGTGGGGTTCGTTATTGTCCTAACTGAACTGGCGGCCATTCAACCCCACAGGGATGGTGGAATAGGTAATTACTTATCGCCCTATCAAGCTGTAAATACCTGTCGAATACCAGCTGGCTCTTATTGACACTACGCAGAGACAGAGGTACCTTCCATCCTTAAATTGAATTTATTTGTGAGCCTACCCACCTATATCCAAAAAAAAAATAACCATAATAAAAAAAGCGTTCCCACCAACTTACGGAACAGAAGCCTTTATCCAAAAGCACACCCATAACCCAAACCCAGAAAAACGAAATATCTTCACGGAAGCCACACCCAAACCCACAACGCTACCTACGCAACAACTATCTCGACCCCTTCCCTCAAAGTGCCAGCCCCTCCACCAACCCTCTGAAATGGCTCAACGCGACCACATTCCCCCTCTTTGGTACCACCCACCTGACATCGAACGCGCCCTCCTTCCCGCCAGTGCGCTCCTTATACGTAAACAAGTATTTTCCGTCCTCCCAGCAGCTGATCTGGTTCTTGTCCGACCGTGCCAGAGTGATAACGACATACTTGCTGCCTGAGCCGCTCGCGGTGAACACCTGGCTGGCGCCCATGGCCAGGTAGGTGGGCTGCGCGGGAGCCGTCCATGTGTTGAGCATGCTCCAAGTGGGCGCGGCGCCGTTGGCGAATGTGAGTGTTGCACCGCCGAAGAGTGTGATCCGTGTGTCGCCGCTGGAGACCTGTACGCGCAGGCGGTACTGTGTCATGGTGTAGGAGAGGGAGGCAGTTGAGCGGGAGGTGTTGGTCATCCCCGCCGTGCTGATATTTAGAAACTGGGTTAGTGATGTCAATTCCCACCCAGCAGGGGGGGATCAGAACAAGGAGGGGGAAGGGAGAACTCACAGAGCGACCCCCTCATCCAGAGGAACAAGATATCTCATTTCTCCGCCCTCAAATACCGGCTTCACCACCGACCCCGAATCACTCGCCGTCCAGGCTGCCTTCTGCAACCCCCCTGTAAACGCCGCCTCAACCCTCTTCCCATCCCCCGGCCACTCTGGCTCGCTATGGAACGCCGTCGGCATTGTCACTAGCCCGCGGATATTCACCTCTACCTCCGCAGTAGCAGCTGCACTAAACATCTGTATATGCACCGCATCAAACGGGATCATCGGCCCCTTCATCACCCTGGCTACCATGACCCCGTCCTCTAGCACCGTCACCGCCCCCGGCTCATATTGGAACATAATCCTCCGCCAGACGCTGTCGGCCCTGATGCTCGAGGTGCCCACAGTGCGGAACCCCACGCCAGAAGCGAACGTGGACCACGTCGGCACAGGCCCCGTGAAAAGCAGCGCAAGGGAGGTTGCGTCCAGGAGCCCCGAAGGTGTATGTAGCTTTGCCTCGGTGAAGTTAAGGAGGCGCACCCAGCACAGGTCATAGACAACCGTGTATCCCGGAGTTGTGATGACGCCGGGGATGAGGCAGACAGCGGTAGACCACTGGCTGGCGGTGCGCTGGGCGGTGGTCTTTGTGAATGTCAGCAGGCGCTGGTTGTCGCTGACCTTAGCCTGTATGCCAGCCTGGTTGATGAAGTTCCATTGCCGTGAGGTAGGGGCGCGGCTGGACGGCGGTAGGTGGTGCATCAATGTGTTGGAGGCGTCGCTGGAGTAGACAATCCAAGCGGCACCGTTGTTGCCGGGTGGGGGGATGTTGGCTCTGCCGTATCTGAAAACGAGTGTGATGGCGCCTGGATTACTGTCAGTCATGGTATATCACTCGGATGATGGATGCCAATGATCACCCTCGCAACAAGTGGGAGGTGAGAGAAAGGAAGCACGAGCCTGCAACTAACGGAGTAATCTTGACAATAATCCTTTTATCTCCCACCACCGCCGTGTCAATTTTATACTCGAACCTTGGCTCCAGCCCCCTTGGCGTCTCCGGGTCCGACCCCGCTGCCAGGAACTGCATTTTCTCAGTCTTCAGCTTGAACTGCGACGTAGCAGGAAGGGACACGGTGAAGGTTCCTCCGCCGACCCCGCCTGCGGTGGCAGTGCCGACGTGGAGCGGGAGACCCTCCACCTTGAACTGGTCCGCTGGGGGAAGAACTTCTGCCTCTGCGACGACGACCGTGAAGATCGGGAGCGTGGTGCGCGGTGGTAGCCCTTGGATGAGGAGCTTGCCAGAGTATTTTCCCACTGGGAAAGGTTAACACACGCGAATGACAAATTTAAAGAAAACCACATCCACATGTAGAAACACATACCTGCAACAGTCTTTGGAACTGTAAACATCGCAAGCCGCACCGCCGCCGCATCTTCCGCCCCCAGGACCACATCCAACGCCACCATCACTACAGTCTTACCCCCTACCACACTCATGAGCGCCAACTTTCCTCTATACTCCTTCCCGTCCTTCAAAACCCCCAAAACTGCCGTCGCCGCCGCCTTCTCAATCTCCGCCTTCGTCTCCATGATCACTGCCATACCCCCCGTCACCGTCGCTACCGCAGGCTTAAACAGCGGCAGCACCACGCCTTCCACCGTCACCTTCAGGATCGTCTCCTCGTCCTCGTCCGCAAAGTACTGGGCCGCATATGTGCCATCGCCCCGGTCGCTCACTGACACAACCGGCCCGCCGCTCCCCGCCACAACAGCCACCGTGTCACCACCGGTATATAACCTGCGCCCCTCGGAATCGTATGCCGTGAACAGGATGGTCGACAGGTATCCGGGCTTGTGCGACTGCACACTCAGCACACTGCGCAGCGGGTCGATTTGGACCGGCGCGGTGACCGTGGCTACCAGGAACGGACTACCGGGGACGTGTTGACCATTTTGGAGAACGGAGATGACGGTGTCGGGAACGACACGCGGGTACAGGACGGAGAGCTGGTTATCTGCTGTCGCCGTGATCTGTGGGGCCCTCCCCACGATGTTCTGCGGGAGCAGGACCTCGAAGGCGGCTTTTTCCTGAGCGGTCGCGATCGGGAAGGTATTTCCTGCGGGGTCGACTCCGCGGATCTTGAATGTTACCGGACCGGGGAGGCCGGGGGAGAGACCGGGGCCGTAACAGACCGCGCTGGTGAGCGCTGGAGGGGCCAGGACGGGAAACTCGTGGGTGGTGTCGACGGGGTCGCCAACTTTGTGGGTGGCCGAGGCGGGGACATTGCAAGTGACGATCCAGTTCCCGGGCTCGGGGAAGAGGAGGGGGACGTCGTAGTGGCCGTCGGAGCGGGCGACGAGGTGCACGATCGCCTTTGTACTTGAGTCGGTGCCCTTCTTTTGGACTGTGACCACAAAGTCGGTGGGCAGGCCGCCGGTGGTGGAGTAGTAGCGCGCGCCGTACTGGTCGTATGCCTCGATGGTGGCCATGTATGTTGTGGAAGAGGCGGCGTAGTATGGCGGCAGCGGGAGCGTGAGGACGCTTGTCGCTGCAGTTGGGATGGCCTGTGGCGAGGTGGCGGGCACGGTTTTGCAGGTGATGGGGGACATGTCCAGTGGTCGGCCCCCCACGAGGATACGAAGGAAGTAGACGTCCTTGGTTGGGCGGGTGTACTTGAATCCCACGAGGCCCTTGGTGGCCGCGGTGGATGCGTCGTTAATTGCGGTCAACTGAACCTCCCCGCCTTCTAGAACAGAGCCCTCATAAAGGAAGGCAGAACAGAACGGAGGAGTAGTTGTAGGAGTATCGTCTTCTTCTTCGCTGGTGGGTGGAGCAGGGGCGGCTATGGCGGTGTTGAACTGATCACGCACAATGACCGAGAATCTTGTTTCCTCCGCCGCATGGCCAGAGCCGAGACCCTCCCCGTAAGCCACCGAGAATGTCGGGTCGGGTGAAGAGATGAACCCCATTGTCGCTGGCGAGTTCTTGATCTCTATCCCGCCGACTTTCACACTTAGGACGTAGTTCCCCGCAGCGGGCGGATCAAAGCTGAGCTTCATAGAGTCGTTGAGCCAGTTGACGGCCACGGGGACCTGCACCTCTGGCTGTTTATCTACGCCGCGCATGGTGATTGTGAAGGCGGCGCTGTCCTCTCTGTGGCCAAAGCGTATATTATTGCCTGTATCTCTGGGGAAGACGTGAGCGTAGCCGCGCTTCGATGTGACGGGGCCGAGGGCGACGAGACTCGAGTTGTGCGCATCAAGCACACTCAGGGCGGCGATGACAGAGCAGGAGAAGTCGTCAGAGTCCTCGACGGAGGTCCCGACGCGAATATAGTAGTATCCCAAGGCTGACGGACGGGTGTAAGTACACGACCAGCCGCCCTTGATAGGAGATACCTCGATGAAGGGGATTTTCTTGATCTCCTCCTCGTTCTTGGAGATGGCGGCGGGGAAGATCTGGACGCGGGGGCTCTTTTTTGGTGGGGTGGAGGGGGGAGTTGTAACGGGGTAGATGGTGAGGGCCACGGTCTCTGATGAGATACCGGAAGTTCGACCGGGACCGCCAACAGTCCACCGCGCGTGTTCATCACCGTTGCCGTTTGTGGTGGGGTCGTCGGTCTCTCCTCCGCTGCCTCCTCCTCCACTGCCGCTTCCGCTTCTGCCACCTCCGAGGCCAAAGAGGGAGAGGACGAGACCCCAGACGATACCGGGGGATGCGCCGAGTGCGACGAGCTGTGAGCAGGTTGAGGAGAATCGCAGTTAGTGTTATGAAGGATAAAAATATATGGGAGGGGATAGAGGGGAGATCATGACATACCGCTCCTACGACCTCCGCCGCTGTTGCCGCCCCCGCGCCTACTCCACGTACAACTCTAAATGTCTCCGCCTCCGCGTTCTCAAAATTCCTAAATCTCCTATAAAGATATCTTGCTAGATTTATTACGTCCCTTATATCTACTCCCGCAATTCTCATCGGTCCATCCGGTATCTCATAGCTCATGCTCACCGGCACTCCGCAAAAAATCAACCACCCGTCCAGCATTCCAGTCACTCGTCCCCACCGGATGACGCTGAGCGTCAGTGCCGGACTCCTCATGGCCAGCAGATCCGGCATCACCTCCGTCAAGTCCCAGTCCTCGCACACACCCCGGAACGTCCCCGTCAGCTCCTTCTTCCACCCAACGTCCAAATTGATGGTGATCAGGCGCGGGCCGACGTCGAGTCTCAGTGCTACAGCTCCAGCAGTGAGCATATACAGCAGCTCGGTGATATTGCAACCCCCGAGGGTCGCCACAACGGTGCCCGCCATGCCCGCAGCCCTCATGTCAAGTGCAAAATGTAGCCTATTCCTCAACGCCGCGAGATCCGCCATTACTATCCCGCCTCTAGACTTACTCTTCTTGACGGCCAGGGTCCCCTGGACGCGCAGGCTGAAGCGCGCCTGACGAATGATCTCCTCCACCACGGCGGCTGCGGCTACCTCCTTGAGTACCAGCGTCGGCGTGATGATATCCCACTGCTGCCCCGCCGCGGTCTGCACACGGACATCAACCTTATCCACACTCCACCCCGCACCATTCCGGAGGAGCGTGAGTGTTGCCTTGGTCTTTCGCGCCTTCCAATCGCTAACCCCCGTCTCCGTGGGAACCTCTGGGCCGGCGTCGACAAGCATCTTTGCGCCGGGGCCAGCCATCGCCGCCGCATCTGCAGCCGCTACGTCCTCCGCCACGAGCACCAGCTCGGCGCCTTGTAGCCTGACGGTCACCTTGATTTTTGGTGCGCTGTTGCCGATCGCCGCCAACCCGGCGATGGTGACGCTGCGCGACCACTCTGTGCCTCCAGGGCCGCGCGAGAATTCGGCTTTCAGTGTCATGGCCGTGATGGTGATGTATTGGCCGAGTTTCCACTCATGCGTCGCGGTGAGGTCCAGTGTTGTGCTGGTCAGGCTCCAGGAGCTGCCGGACTTGATGGCTTGCGCGCTGAGCGTAAAGGATGTGTTTGCGTCGTTGAGGGATTCTGGAAAGTCTGCGGGGGTGATGTCGCCGCTACCGTTTCCGACGAGTGCGGAGAGTAAAGATGCCGGTGTGCCCGTCGTAATGGTGAGGGCAACTTTGCTGGCTGAGTCGAAGCTGATTGTTCCTACGATCTGGTGGAGGGTGCCGATGTCGATGAGGCCCAAGGCGGTGATGGCGTAAGTGCGTGTGCTGGGCGAGGTGGGGTTGGTGATGGTGAGGGAGATGGAGGAGCTGGTGAGCTGGATGCGGGGGGAGTCGGTGATAATCCATGCATGCGTGTTGAGAAGGGTGAAGGTTAGTGTCTCTAGGGAGAAGGGCTGGTTGGGGACCTTTACGATGCGGGCTCGCGCGGTGAGGGAGGTGTTGGTGCCCGTGGTGGTGGTGAGGGAGTTTGATTGGATGGGGTAGTTTTCTGTGAGTTGTGAAGCAGTTAGCGGTGTGGGGTCTGTGGGGTGCGAAAAGGACAGAGGAGAAAAAGTGGGGAATGTGATCATTGATCGTGCATCAATGATTGATACGACAACAGATACTGCAGTCCACGACCGGACATCACAGAAGAAAAATGGAAATAAAAACTCCCGACTCACCTGGAATCTTCTCCGCAATCTTTGTCTCATCCAGCACGACATTCCCCATGACCCCCGTGTCCGTCAGCGCCTTCGGCGACGGCACCGCAGTCTCGTCCTCGCCCGTGGCCTCATTCCTCTTGATCAACGAAATCTGCACATCCATCCCCTCCGCCTTTTCTCCATGCTTTGCAATCGCTGTAAACTCAACCCGATAGCTGCTATCCTGCTTTGATGCGACTGACCCATAGAGCTTCGCACTCCAGTCGTACCCCTGCGCCGCTGCTGCTGCTGTTCTCCGCGAAACAAAAATATCCATAGACGCATACGTGAGCTGCATCCCCTCCCAAATCTTCCACCCGCCGTCAATTTTTAAATGCACCTTCACCTGGTCCAGCCTCGTCTTTCTATCCGCCTCCTGTACGCCCTCCACCTTCGGATCCCTAGCAAACCTCACCAGCACCATCGCGTTAAGGCTCCCCAGCGCCGCTTCTGGCATCGCCGGAAAGCTTGCCACATCCCACCCACCACTGTCTGGCGCCGCCGCAGAACAGAACTGACTATCAGCGATCAGCGCCGTCGGCTGCACGCCCAGCGGCGCATCCGGGACAAAGCTCGCCGAGAAGCCCACCCAGAACACCGTGTCGTCGGGGGTCTTGGTTCCCGCGGCAAACGCATACAGCGCTGTGCTGTTCCCCAGCGTGGCGCTCCCATATACATATCCAGAGATGACACGCTTCTCCAGATCCCTCGGCGATACCACGTCGAAAGTGATCCCGCACTCCCTAAGAGCGAGGGCATCCGTGAGCTGCCAAGTCTTTCTGAGGCTCGCGGCAAAGCGCGCACGCGTGAGGGTCCCCGAGCGGAACTGCAGGAAGACATGACGGTCAGAGACGCCGATGGGGGAGGTGACGGAGGAGAGGCTGACGGGGCTTGCGGATGGGGCTGGGTGGGCGGTGGCGCTCTCCAGCAGTGGCTCCTTGTATTCTGTTTCGCCGGAGAGGAACCTTCGTCTTTCTGCTGGGTCAGTGGGAAGAATGGTGAGTAGAGAGGTGTCGGCGGCGATGGCACTCAGCTGGCCGTAGGATCGCTCGGCGACGGTGCCCTTCATGGTGATTGTCTCGGTCAGGGAGTCATAGGAGAGGATGATGGGGACGACGAATTGGCCCCAGCTGAGGATGAGGGTTGCTCCCAGGGTGCCGGTAAAGCCCCAGCTCTCTCTAGACTGTCCCTGTTCTTGAGCGGGCTGTTGAGCGGGCTGAAGCTGTTGGGCGCGAGACTTTGCAAGGTCGAGCGCAAAGGCGATGTCACGGACTTTGAGGCCATCGACGATGCTCCAGTCGAAATCTGTGAGTTCTGCGCGGACCTTTATGCTCTTGAGGCCCCAACCTGCGCCCTCCATTCTTCCCTTCTCGATGGTGATGATTGCTTCGACCGCTGGATCGATCCCCTCCAGACAATCCTGCAGACTCGGAATCACAGGCGGGACCTCCATGCTCGCCGCCCCGGTATCGACCACATCGTTCTTCCCAACAATCCTCTCCACCAGCTCTTTGGTACTCAATCCCATGCTCCCCTCGGTCCTAACCTTTACCTCCGCCTTTCCGCCGCCTCCTGCCGCCACTTCGAACGCCACCTTTACCGCCGCTTCAACCCCCTCAAGCACCATCCTCCCCGCGATCCCGGCCTCCCACGACAACGCCTCCTGGTCCCTCTCCCGCTTCGCGACCACCTCCACCGCACCGTCCCTCACAAGTAGGTTGCCCACCGGCCTCCACTGCATCCGCGCGTTGACGGACACCCGAATACTCTTCATCCAGTACCCCGCGCCGCCGGCGCTCCTGACAACAGTCACAAACACTCCCAGCGCCCACTGCGTCGTCGAGGGGTCGTCTAGTGCCGTAGCTACCTCCTCTAGTCCCTCGATCGGGAGGTCGCTGCTACCGCCCACGACGGCGCGGGCAATATCAAGCGGCGTGGCATCGTCGGTGGCGCTCCGCACGCTGAGGGCCAGTGTAAACTCGGTGTCTGCGTTTGCGCGAAGTTCTGGGATGGTGCCCGTAACGGTAACGACGTAGTCGCCGACCGTGGCGGTAGCGGAGAGCTCCGCGGTGAGGGAGTTGTTGGAAGATGTGGAGCTGAGCTCGGCGGCGAGATAGAGGGTTGCGGAGGTGAGGGTTAGGGTTGGGAGGATCTGCCAGTCGGTGTCGAGGTGAGCGAAGAGGTTGGTGGTGATGTTGTAGGTAAGGGTTCTGGAGGCAGGGGCGGGGTCGCCGGGGGTGGCAGTGGTGGGGAAGGAGAGGATTTGGTGGGCTTGGTCGAGGAGGCTGGACATGGCGCTTTTGAGGGCGTCATATTGGGGGGTGTGGTCTGTGGACATTCTGGCGGTAGTTTGGGTGATGTATTCAGGGTGGATAGTGAATGGGTTGCGATGGGTCCCTATGTGCTAAGTACCTATGCTGTAGCGGAATGAGTAGTAAGACTCTCGGGGGTGTCGAGAGGAAAGATGGGCCCTTGGTTGTGGTTCCTGGCCCCCTTGGGAGTATCGGGGGTGCTCTGTAGTGTGTAATGCACGAATAAGCCTTTCTATTTCACTCTCCTTCATGAGGGAGCTGAGATATAGAATTAACTGGAAGAAAGATCAACATACGGCTTTAATCCCCGTATATAGATATAGCAATTGCAATAGGCCAGGTCTCAACTAGAAGGGAAGACAATAGAAAGATCTATGATGGATGACGGACTAACTCGCTCGCTGCACAATCGGGAGTGCAAGTAGCAGCAGCAGTTGAGTGGGGATTGGGGTGAGAGAAGAAGAGAAGAGGGAATAAAAAAAAAAAAGTCCCTGGATAGTACGTTGTGAGGTAGATATATCTCTCTCCGTAGCTGATATCAACTGCACTCGGCAGTATCAGTAATAGCTCTACATAGCTACCTACAAGCAGCGCCTGCATATCCTCGGGATTGTCTGGGGGTGGAGGGGGTGGAAAGGCAAATTCCACAAAAACTCTTTCCGATATGTTGACACAATGATCATTCACCTGATCTCAGCCACCTTCTCCCAAGCGAGAATTAGCCACACCCTATACCAAGATAGGAAGGTTGCACCAATCTACAGCGGCAGATAAGCGAGTTCCTTAGCTGATCTGGCACCGGCTGCAGGGATGGAGAATCGATCCCCATCCCAACAGCGTGGTACATGTGGTGAGATCATATGTACCCTATGTTGTGCAAATGTAGAGACGGAAAAATAAAGGGGTTGCCCTACTCGCGCGTTAACTAAGTCGTCGGATATCGTTGCAGCTTATCAAAATTCCGACTTTTTAATTAACGACTGAGTAGTGAGGATAAAAAAAAGGAAAAAAGAAACACCACCTACCTTTGGCCAGTTGGAGAAAATTAAAACCCCCCCTCGGCGCCCCACGAATATGCGGGAACATCCCTTTGTGCTTAATTAGATCAGGGCAACGATAAACACGAAAACGAGAAGACCACCCGATAGGATACTTCAGCCCTTCAGTATCTCCGAGAGTTGGATTGAATTAGATTGATTAATAATAGCACAATACAGGTCTGTAGTCTGGTATTCTCTATCGGCTCTATCTTGCCACCGTCTGAAATTGACTAACGAAATTGACAAACTCGTACATACAAATATACCTATCTCGTGCCCAGAGTTGTTCTAACCAGCCAGGGACAGTTCTATCATGAGAACTCTCGTTTAATTGAGCTCCCCAAAATGCCCGGGTGAGATTTTGATTCCGATTCCTCAACCCGGCCCCCAATTATATTAAATGAGTAGCAGTTTTTTTCAATTCAATACACGGGTTGAGAAAGTGGATAGTCTCTCAATTTCAATTATAGAGTTGTGAGATATTTTACTAAAGCCCGAATACACCCATGCCCCAATTATTGGATATACAAAAAAAGATATTTTTACTAGAGAAATAATAAGTACATGTATGCGGGGTGGGACAGGCCTTGGCGCCAAGGAGTGTGGCTGGGCACGAGACAGCAATCCCACGGTCTAGATAAAATCAACCCCGCATCGACCCATTGCCACAGCTCAGGGCTGAGAGAGAGGAACTAAAGCTGAGTTCCGAACTATGCGATGAGAGAGTGGGGTGATCTCCAATTATCGTGAAGAGGCGGCGACCCCGGCCCCGAAACACAAGCTCGGGACTACCGGCAGTAGCACTAACTGACATGCATGACTATCAGACGCGGGGAGGATGGATGAAAATAGGCATTGATAACTCGGAATCCGCACGCAGGACCCCCAGGGGGGAAGAAACACTTCTCTCCCTCCTCCTCCCCCTCCTCTCTCCCTCACGTGGATTGTCATCTACCGATATCATGCTTGTGGACTACGGGCATCCGGTCAACCCTCCTCAATAACTTTCAGATAATATGTCTATATATCACTCGATTTCCCCACCCCACCTGGACCTCAACCTCCTCCCCTCTCAAGTCTTCGGATCTCCCCTCCTCCATCCCCTCTCCCATCATTTCAGCAGACCCCCACCGGCCCCCTCTCGACCCAACCAACCACACACCATGTCCAACAACAGGGCCCGCTACGTCCAGGAGAAATTCGACGACGGAGTCGAACCCCTCGCCCAACTCATCATGCTCGACGCCGCCCACGGCGATAGCAACATCATCGACTTCTGCACCAAATACCTCGAGGACCCATTGGACGTCCCCGCCACGTGGCAGCGCTTTTTGATTGATACCGGCCCTAACACCAATGAAATCGGAGCCAATCTCGAGCGGGTGATTGAGACGTATAAGCAGCCCATCAGTCCTGGGGGCTACAAGCCACCGGAGCCGAAGCTATATATGGTGCAGTTGACGCATACTGATGCAGATCATAGTGGCGGAGGTTTGTTAGAATTCCGTTTTTTCCACTGCCCCTAACTTCCACAACCTCCGCCTTGGTGGGATTGAAGAGGGGTAGGTAGATAACTTCATTGTCGTCCAGTTGATAGCTGATAATGATGTGCGGGGGTGTGTATAAAAACTAAATATAGCTGTGAAGCTCCTCAACTCCTTGGCAAAAGAGCCACGCTTACAGGCACACTTCGAGAATACAAGGTTCTGGTACCATCGCATACCAAATCAAGATCCGGGCTGGACTTTGAGTATATGTGAGTTTCAAGGGCGAACACATTCCCATTGCTAGCTTACGAATGGTGGGGACATTTTTCTGACGGGACCCTCTGCTACTCTGCCCATGTTTTCTGGTCCTAGTGGTCGTCTCGCCGTCTTCCGTCCAAAGTCCAGGTATGTCAATCCATGTTTTGTGCCTACGGGGGTGCTGGGTGATTCCTCATTGAACCCCCAGTAAACCTTGTCCCCACTCTTCCCCAAGACAACTACCACTATCATCATCACCACATGTCCTCAGCCCCGGCTAATATCTTTCCCGGAACATCCAGAATACGAGATCCTTTGCTATGCTTCCGAATGGCAAAGGTATAATGAGCGCCCCAACGATATGGCCCGGAATACATTCTTTGAATTCACCTTTTACGTCAATGGCGTGGAATACCAATCCTCCTCCAAAAACTCTATCCCAGTCACTAAAGACATGCTGAACCAGGGCCAATCAGAATTGAGGGTCGGATGTAAAGTGGAGATCAAGCAACTCGGCAGTCCCTACTCACACGGGAAAACGGTTGAAAAAATACCGTTTAAGATGCGTAACACTCACATAGACCGGTTTTCTGTTGGGGTTATCTATAAGATATGGCGATTCGAGTGGGCGACTGGCCCATATATTGGCGAGATACGGCCAGAGATCACCTACGGAACAGGTACGACATCGGGGGAAACAATAGACCCGGAGGAGCAGCCGTATCGTGCGATCAATCAGGCGCTGGAGGTAGTTAGGCTTGTGGGGGGGCCTGGTAAGGAGTTCATTGATAGAAATCGCGTTGTCCCAATAGCGGGTTCGTACCCCCCCCCCCCCCCCCCCGCAAAAGGCCTCCCTCCCATCTTTCTTTATTACATTCCTTCCTTCTCCCTTTAACATATCAATCTCCGAATCCTACCTATAGGTAGCGGTTCAACCGGCCCCTGTGGGAAGCGGTAGCTGACATCGTTTTGATCTGCGACTCCGGGGTGCAGGCAAGGTTTGTTACACGGCCCCTCGGTCGAGGGTCCGCATTGTCGGCCCCACGCCGATTATCTACCGTGACTTCATCGCCGACTGCCTCCGTGTCGAATATGACACGAAAAGCAAGGGTGAAAAGAACAGCCAACTCCACAATATGGCTAGCATCGTGACCCTCTTCGAACGCTTCGCTGGTAATAAGAAGTCAGACCCCCCCATTTTCACGATGCTCTACACTGGCGACGCCCATGACCGCGAGTGCCAGGTCCGCGACACCGTGGCCAGCCTTGCGGGAACGATCCCTGCGAAAAACGTCGACGTCCTCAAGATCCCGCATCACGGCTCCATCTCCTCCACATCCGTGGAGTTCTATAACCGCATCACGGCAACTGTTTATCTGGTGTGTGCACGGCAGAATAACCACGGGCTACCCAACATGGAAATCCTGGAGGCGATCGTAGATCAGACGGTCATGGATGTAGAACAGGAGATGGTTGGGGGCCGGCAAATGGTGCACATTTTCTTCTCGAATCCGAACAGCTTGTGGAACATTCCCAAGCCGAAGAGCGGAAACGGACAGACCGCTGATCCAGTTGGCAAGCCGTCGAACGTGAGGTTGCTGTTGATGGGTGACAAACGACCTGGGGCGGACGCCGAGGATGGGAAGAAGTATAATTATAAGTGCTACATCTTGAAGCATCGAGTGGCGGGGACGACCCAGTGGTCGTATGATACTAATTCGGACATGAAGAATGCGGGGGTAATCCTTTTGGGGGGGAAGGCTGGGAAGCTTCATGTTAAGGCAGATGAAAAGTATTGGGATATATGGCATGCGGGGAGCGATTGGAATTTGTTGGCAAGATATAATACGCCACGGGGTACTAGCACCAAATAGAGTGGGAGGAATGGTTGTGGGGGGTATTTGCTGTTTATATGTAGGTTTGCGCTCTTAGTCTTTAAATTAGTTGATTGCTCCACCCGCATGGAACACCTGGTATTCGTCGAAGGAATCGTCATATATCTCCTCGCCTGCTCATGAGATGGTGAATTAATAAACCAATATAACTTGCGGCCCCTAGTCAGTTGATACATAATATTTGAGGAATCATTGTGGCGAGGTGCTTTCTGCTTTGGAAGGCTGTTTACGAAATCTTTGCAGGCCAATGAGCCAACTTAACACAACCTAGGTTTTTGAATCAATGCTCGTGATGAATTTCATTCCTCATGTGGCGCAAGGTGCAAGAGAAGGGAAAAGGATAATGAGAGCCCCCATTCCCCAAGTTGCAAGGCGGCACCAAAGCAACCCAGGCCGGAATTTCTACAATTCCCCTCTGCTTTCGCAGGTTATGTTTAAATAGTAACATAGGTTGAAGGTCTGTTATGTCTCTTTCTACTGGGAGAGGGCATGCCTCCTATACGTGAAGGGGTAGCTTGACCAGCTGATTGTTCCGTGGCCTTGACACCAGCTTAGTAAGGCCATCTCCCATATTATCACGGGTGTTGATGTAGTAGAAGAAGGAGGTCTTTGGAACCTCTACTCATGCACGCGGTCAAACCTGACATGATCACAAACACCAACACCCTTGGAACTTCGGCGGGGCGACTAGGCCCTGGGGCAACACCCTGTCCCATCGGATGAGGAAGGAGTACATATTCTGCGAAGTATAGTGGTAAATATCTAGGGATACTACCGATAGTACTAGCATAGCAGTCAATCATTGGCACAAGCTAATTCTAACAAACCATTTGACGGGGTAAACTATTGCTAGCCAAATGCAGTGTGGTTCGCGGGGCGCGTTGGGGCGGAGGGGGGGTTGCCTTCCCCTTGGGTGAGATCTACTCCGGATCTCCTCAGCTATATACACCCATACCTCGAGCTGTCTCAATTCTCCTCAAGGTAGGTCCTGGCAGTGGGTTCTCAATAGTTCTTATCTGGTTCAATTACTTGATATCTATATATAATACACGAGTATATTTACTCTGAGAACTCAAGGAGTAAATGTGCAGCCAACCCAGGTCGACTTGAGTCGAGAGATGCGCAATGTATCGAGGTACCTCGACCCATGGAAGGGTATACCTCGTATTACCTCGAGGCGTCTGGTTTGAGGCTAGGCACAGAGTGCATCGCCATCGTGGACAGCAGCCAAATGAGAGGCTTAGATACCTCATCGTTAGGGAGAAAGGTTGCCCACTTAGTAATGACCGGTTTTGCTGTTATCTGAGCGTAATTCTCTGGCTCTCGAATTGCGCAACCCGTTGATATGTGACCCAAACCCAGATAATCAAGTGCCTGGGTAACCTGATTCAGTTTTTCCTATGATATAGGTGATGGCGCATGACTCAGCTATGTGCCTTGACTTATAAGTGGCTGAGCGCGGTAGCAGTTGGTTAAGATAAAGGAATGATTCTAGAATGTTAGAACTACTCTGCAAGCACTCGATCTATGTTAGGCGTACGTTACATCTTAGATGTGGGAGTTGGTTTGGGCAGTTGTTGCGATGATCATAATAATTATAGGCTTGCGAGTCAAGCCTTCCCTCTATACTAGCTACTCTTTACATCAATGTGTGGTCACTGAAATATGACCACCTAAAGTGACTACCTTTAAGTATCTATGTATGGAATGATCAGTTCCAATGTCTTCCGGCATAGGTGGAGCAGAATGCCGATGTGGTAGACGAGAGTTCGTGATATTGGCCAACAAGTGAGACTAACTGTACTGAAGGATAGTTTTGTTCCCTGTGGCTCAAAGGGGTGAAGAAATGAAACGGGAAGGGAACACTGGAAGGAAGCTGGCAGGTAAAAGTAACATGGGAAAGATGTTGGCAGGACGGCCATAGAATGAAGGATATGGGCAGGCACAGGCGTGCTTGGACAATAAGACATTTCCTTTATATTCCTTTCCTATTTTTCAGCTAGCCTTTGTTTTATGCTTTCTTATTTCGTTTTCATGTCGCTGGTTATGAGAATAGACCTTTGGCGGTAGACGATGTATGGACCAGGCATCAATTCTATATAATTTTATATACAATGGGAGTAGTTTAAGCGTCGTAAACCATACACCTCGTAATCAGATCCCTTTCGATTCCCGTGGAGTTTTGGAAACGTGCTCTTGGAGCATGCGGACAGGCCACCAGCGCCCAAATACATAATGATCCCAGCCAAAACAGGTAATTAATCTCATTAGCAGTATTCATGGTAGGGCTGAGAACCTCAACCGCGGAACTATGAGCCCCCCTGCCCTGCGTTTAATATTACCCCGCAGCTGCATCTCTAGGCCTGAGAGCCTGAGGACGGACCTAAGTCATGATGCATTACGAAATAAACCCTCAACCTTCCTCTCGAACCATGTCTGCCGATTGCTAAAATAATCAGGTTAGTAAGGCAAACAGGGTGTAATCTTAAAATACCTCACTCCAGAGATTACGCCCAGTGTAGGTAGTAGATAATTTATACCATATCATAATAGTTTGACCAATCTGAGTGTGTCCTGCTCCATTGAACGTTCGATGGGACCAACCTAGACCCCACCGCCCGATGTGTTGTGACCCATTCGCGGCCCACTCAATGGACGTCCACTCAACTGGCACCTGTGGGTAGGTCAGTTCTACTCTTGCAAATGTTTAGTATACGGGTAGCCCACCCAGCTGACACTCACATAAGCACGGACAACCACACACGGAACATTAGTATAGATAACTAGACATATGGAAATTCCTTCCACAAACTACCTGGGGATTTCGGGGTGGCAACGAGAAAGAGACTGCAGCTGGGGAAGATATTATCTTGCCGTGAAGATGCAAGAGGTAAAGTAGTGATAGAGGAGATTAAGAGAGTACTAACATAAGCTTACTATGTATATACACTTCATTACACTTTTCTTGAAGGTCTCAATCAGCTAGGGGCCCATCTTCCTCCCTGTGTTCATTACTTCTTTATCTTTAGATACCTGATATGCTTAGCGGAACTAGTCCAGTCCAAAGAAGAGGGTGGGTCACTATCGTATCCTCGTCAATACGGGATTAGTACACCATTATTTCTCCAATACCTGTTCAATTCGGTGCTCGTCAGTAGTCCTCTGGTAGTGATTTCACTACGCTTTTCCATGCTGTATCCAAAGAGCACCGGGCTCCCTACATTCAATCCCTCCGTGCTAAGAGGAAGTAAGCTCAATAACACATAACCTAAGAATTGTTATCACGCCCCTCGATGTTGCCCTTGGAGTTGTATAGACATACGCCACATCCAAATTTCCAGCGGACGGTCGCGTCCGGCGTGTAGGTCAGAACCCAAAAGCGCAAGTAATGTAGACTCCTTCCTCGATAACTAAAGAGCGGGACACAGTCTGGTGAGCGGCCCCGTCCTTTGGCTGTCACACGCTATTACAATCACCTGAAGGATAGGGGGCGCTATTCACATGTTCCGATAAGTAGGATACTCTGAGGATTCGGTCAGAGCACCCTGGGCCACACTGTCAAGAGTGTTTCGAGGATCTGGACCATCATTTATGCAATATCATCTTTATAGGGCCCGTGTTAAAGCTTGCCGACACGCCAGCCACCAAGTAGCTGGGAGTTAGCTAACGTACCCTTCTGTGAGGATCTGGTGGGCTCGGACTTGAATAAATCATGAAGGCCTAGAAGACTGAAGATGATATACAGGGACGATGTTCCCGGGGCATTGGAATGGCGCTCCATCGTAAGATCACTCGATATATGTATAGCATCATTTTGATATTTACTGCGCCATACGATTAGGGACACGATGATCGGCGAACGTGACATCTACGACAATTGTCTTATTGCCCTAACATCAGGGGGCCGAGCCATAAATGACAGTGGGAACAGTGGGGACTCCACAAGTATACCACCCCACGTGTATGATACCACAGGTGCAAAGGTAGTGTTGTGGAACTGATAGATAGGATCGCCATATTTCACACTGCAAAGAATATCATGACATCAAGGCTAAAAAGAAAATTCTTCAAGACGAAAGAAAGGGTATATAAATATCAAAACAAAGCGAAATGAGCAGAGATGCAGAGAGATCTGATAAGGGCAACAGAGCAGCCAACAAGAAAACGTTCTCACCCGCTCCGGGTTCTCTAAGACGCTAGTGAGGACATGGTAGGTGCGAAAGACGCCTGCTAGAAGTGGGGGAAGTAGTCCTCCCACGGGGTACTATCAAAAGAACCATAAGGAAGACTCCTAAGACTAAGAAAAGATTCTACGAAGAGATATAATCGCCCAAGCAGAACAGCCGTAATAGTGGCAATTAGGGGTGGAAGTATAAATAGGAGGTAAGTTCCATCCCAATCGTGGTCGTCAAGAAATTCCAAGATGAAGGCAAAGTAGAGTGTAGACACATTTAAGAGAATCTTATAATTACCGTTCCCCAACGCGATGAGAAATAAGGCGTACGATGGTACGACAGCCATCACACAAGACGATATTCGCCAAAGCAGGCGTTCTACCGGCGATGGAAAATGTGTATTCCAGGCAGCTGCATGGCAGGCGCCGTAGAGAAGTAGGATAAGAATGGCAGAAGACACGTTCGAGACGGATATTTGGCCCAGGATATCGCCAGCGTTGAGAACGGACACGTGTTTTAATAATTTAACCCTAGGCCATTTGGATCGCTTTCCAGCTTCCCAGGCTTTGGCAGCCTCTTTTAGGAAATCGAGGTCTTCCGAGGGCATTACACAATTCATCCGAGAACCCGATCCGTGGTGGACAGTGACAACTCCAAGGTCGAGCAGATGATTCTGGGGAACTATCAAACGTGTGGGATCGGCGACCGAGGATTCGGCTGGGCGTAGTCCTCGTTGTTCTAGTACTTGTTCTCGCCAGCGTGCTAGTCTACCAAGAAAGTGCACACTGTTTGTTGTGGGCTGTGGGCGGTGGGTGGGGTAACGTCTGTCTATGTATGATTGATCGCCTATATGTAATCGTTAAGGATATGTCAGTTTGAGGTATGTATATATATGTGTGTGTGTGCACGCCGGTGGAAAGATAAGAATTGTAAACAAGGACCGCTAGCTCGCGCCTCCTTTGGGGGTGTATGTCGGGTAGGGCAGTCGATCATATACATGCCTCTTGAGTCATGCAGCTCAATCTTTAAGGAACGACCTTGATAGTATCCTGTATTTTGATGAATGCTCTCAGCGTATAACTGCATCTGGTCGCTAGTACCAGTGATAATACCGGGTACTGTAATAGGTTCGCCCACGTCTTGTGGCTTATTGAACCAGAAGGCATACATCCCGACGGCGCAAATTACATGCATCGCGACGTGGATCTCTAGCAGAGTGACGGGCAGACCGCTGGCCTTGCGAACAATGCACTGCACCAACATCCACAGTGCCTGCAAACATACCATCGTCTTCCCCAGAACCTCCGCTTTGCCTTTGTCTTGGACCTCACGGTAGTGGACAAATTCTCGCTTTATAAGCATCTCCACCTCCGGCCCCTCGGGTTGGTTTCTGCTGACCGGGGTGGTAAGGGTGCTAACAAACCCTCCCTCCGGCTCGGATCGACCCGAGTCTAATTCAAATAATTCTACCGCGTCCTCTGTCTTAGTCGCTTCGACTACCGCATTCCCAGTGTGTTTCATTAATTCCTTAAACTCTCTCTGTCCAAGTACCTCCCCCGTGGTCTTGGTACGCGCCAGCTCGAGGTAAGCCTCAGTACTGAGAATATTTCTAAAGTTGGCTGGTACTTTATACGCCGGTAAAAATGAGACCCCGCCCATGGTCACAAAAAACGCGCCCTTCATGCGAAGGGTGTCCTCCGTACTATTGGGCACTATGTCATAAAGGTCGCACCACTCCCGGTGAAACTTTCGCGCCTCCTGCCACTCGTAGAACGCGACTACAAGCACGACCTCCGGCGCCAACATCCCGACGATGACGAACCACAGCCTATGTTTCACCTTCTGCCAGGCCGTGGCGCTCGGTTTCACGTTGGGATGGATCGCTGTCCAGACACATAGACCAAGAGTCAATACCGAAGTAAGGATAATGCTAAAGGTTCCCCGACCCTTAGGCTCCTTCTTCCACCCCGGATCAGCGACGGGGGTGGCGGGGGTGACATTAACACCGGCGGCGGTGGTGTTTAGAGTAGGAGCTGCCAGGCAATATGCGGCCTGCCAGGCGAGCGAGACTAGGGTGGCCTTGTTGCTCATCGAGGTTGGCCGGCAGGAATGATCGCGGTGCAGGACGGTAACGATGGTAAGAATAAGATGTCGAGGTCTAAAGCCGGCGGGGCTCTGATTATAATAATATCTGTGTCCGGTTCGATTGGATTTCTGTATTAACAGGCACGTCAGTAGCTGTAGTAAAGTACTACGTACGATAACCCCTAACGGTGGAGTGTAATATGAACTCCTTTATCCGTGGACCCGGGCTGAGCTCTTGAAACATGCTGGAGAAACAATAACACCATACCTTGCAAGAATGCTCACTTGGGGATTGATGTCGATGGCTGTTACGAGTTAACCTAGAATCTACGGCCAGCATCCATGGCCAGCTGCGCGAGGGTGAGGAGATAGGAAAGCTTCAGCATTTGTTGTGGCACCGCCTAGACCCCCGCCATACGACTATGTGGGCTACCCTTACTCTATCATGGCCCACGATTGTAACACTGAAACATGTTGTGTGCTCCCACACGAGTGCGCAGAGCTGGATTGGCTTGGGTGTTTGCGGAGCACCACATTGGTGGTTTCTCAGCTTCTTGGCATACATGAATTCGGGACTAATTCTGAATTAGTCTGCTCTTTGTGGAACGGAGCCAATCAGGAACTTCCAACAATTACCACAAAACTGAGCTAGTGTTGGATTCGTTATTCCCCGCTGCCCAGCCACCGACCGCAGCGCCCCCCAAGTATCTCTACGTGTGAAACGACCTAGCAGTCTATAGGTGGTGGGAAGAGAGGAGTTGGCACGCATGAGTGGTAACTCACACTCGATTGAGCTTTTCCCTGTCAAGATCTGTAGATTGGGGGCAAAGCTCGTTCGACTGGACGTGCCGGAGGTCTCTAATACGTAGGATTCCCTGGCGAGATAGAGATTCATGGTAATGATCGAGGCTAAGCAACCTTTGACAAACCAGAGTACAAGAAATACCTGTGGTCTCAGCCCGGCAACTCCTCAGGCAATGGAGGGTACTATTTGCGAGTGTTTCCCACCAATTCCATGTGCAGGTAGGTGTGGGTACGGCGCCGATAGGGAAACGAGCCTCCACCGTAGGCGCATGAACATCTGCAACCCACACGAACAAGGCTGAAATATTCGTGAACTGCCTAGGTAAGCAACCAACAGATTACATATCGGAATATGGCAGCAATCTGTGGACGAGTAACTACCCCTATGAAGAATTTACTTAAAGACGACCCCAAGGTATCTATTTAGTAACTCTTTGGAACTTACTAAATACTACCCCCCCCCCACATAATGAGATATTTTATCCCTGCCAATAGCTTGGGGTCTAAGATGAAAATAAATATCGGTGGGACGATGTAAAGTAGTCATGACAGTAGGCTAACAATCCGCTACAAGATGTGTTTGTCGCTTGCCTGCGCATCCGACGAACATTTTAGTGGTGCCCGTGGACCGCCGGTTCGTCAAGTTCCTGCTACAGCTTTTGGTATCAGTCCGTCGCAGCAATGGAAAACAATAATCAGAAGCCTAATACTGATCCCCAATTCTATGTAAATATCGATGTGCAGGAAACTCAGGCCTGGGGAGATAAGAAAAGGAAATTTTATTAATTAATTGATCAGTAAGAGGTGAGAGTAGACGAGATAGAAGAATAGAGAAGTATGTCTAGCTGATTACTCACCTAAAAGTAAAGTCTACTGACCTCGGGCGAGTACAATACTATTAGCCGTCTGTTACCTTGGAATCAATTGTTACTACTCGATTCCTGCGCCATAGTATGCCCTCCTGTGCATTCCGAACCTCTACTCCTCCTAGTATCAGCGGTATTACATAAGAGTATTTCTGGGATCTGACTGTAGAGAGGACTTACGATACCGAGTTGATTGACTGACTACATGACTATAGACAGTCTTATATACTAAGAATAAAGCATACTGTGTTTTTATCATAATTACATATGTACCGGAGAATATGCCTAGGCCCAATGGCTGTCCTGGGCAAGCTTTACAAAAAATGTTGCATGATGCCAAACACGCGGTAGTGCTCTGTGCGCCCGCAGTCAGGACACGGGGGGCTACCAGGAAACTACGATTCTCGATATTATATTGTAACAGCCTTTACCCATTTATACTACGCGGCTACCTTGAGGCTTTACCGGCCCTGGGAAAGAATTAATTAATGCATCTCCCGCCAATCAACTTTAGCGGGCAAATTCAGATGCCTGAATTTGAGCAGAGAATCTAATAACATTTCCGATGTATTTTTCGATAATGTTCTTGAATGGGTGCTTTTTTCTAGGGCCCTTTCTAGGCATTTGTGACTAGTTTATAGTATTAACTATTCCCGGCTGGAGTGGCAGGGGAAGGGTGCCGGGGGAAAGGCATTGGTATGGTTCCCCGATCTGCACGATCGACTGAATAGAAAGGGAGAGGTGATGGGAAGGTATCGGTGAACTTATTGTAAATGGAGTCTGGAAGTTTATTGCGGGAGAAATCGGGAGAGGGTGTGTAACTGAATGAATTAGGAAAGATATTGGGAATGAAACGCATAGGAGAATATATTAGGCGAATGTTAGCATATTAATATCTGACATTGATTGATGGTGCCAGTGATAAGATCTACGCTGGTCACAATGGCGAGAGTTCAACTCCGGTCATACTCAAAATCAATGTTCTTGAGCGTTGGGGTAGGAAGAGTGTAAAGCTAAGCTAGAGTCACACTACGAACTTGAGGTTTCGTTTACAGATTCGTTTCCCCATGCCAACTATAAGCCATCCATAGTGATTTTATTTAGCACAAGACCTAGCTTAGGAATACGATATATTTACTGACGAACTATGAACTCTATTGAGATTTCCGACGACCAGCAGTGCCCGGCGCACCACCAGATTACGGCCGACGACATCCTGGCTGCCTTCAAACTTTGAAAGACTGAAATTCAAACATATCTTTCCAGCTCTACGTCTTCTGCCCTCTGACCGTCCCACCCGCTGGTGCTGTGCTGGGTAGAGCGGCCGCGCTTTGTACTCCATAAGCTACCATCCCACCACCGACCCGAGCTTTAAATCCCCTCTTGCCCCTAATAGGGGTACAACGAGGGCACCGCGGGTTAAGAAACGCGGTCAATGCATACCCCCCTCCCCCACCAGATTCGACCAACACCACCATTCCCCTCCCCGCCTCATTCATATCCCTGAACTTTCCCACAAATACATCTTCCTTCCACTGGGAAACCTTATAACCCTCCCTTCAGCCCTTCCGGTTGACGGGCGTAGTCGCTGTTGCGCTTGTCGCACCCCCGCGAGAGATATTGGCAAGCTCACCACCGCGAGACTAGCACTTGGAGATAGCCTCACTGCAAGGAAGACAAGAACCGGTGGGCGCGCTGTGTAATACCTCAGTTGTATCGCGCGTAGCTAGGATGGACCTTTTGTGTTATTGCAGATATTGAAATTGGTCTGCTTTGGCATCTCTCATTACAGCACAGCATGCACCCACCACGCCCTCAAACGAGGATGATTCCACTGTTCCTCCTACCCTGACCTAGCCATAGGTAATCCACCACACAAAGTACTCCAATGTGGTGATGCGTCGCTTTTTGCGTATGATCTTGTCGAGGCTGAGAAACAGTTGTTGTTGTTGTCGTGTAACGATGAGGCTCTGCGTTGTGGATCGGTGGTTGCGTGCCAAGAAAGAAAAAAAAAAGAACCCCGCTACCCCGCTACCCCACAACAATATTTCTCATCAACTCTACTTCGACTACACATCTCTATATATTCGCCACCCCCACCCCCACCTGTACTTCCAGACCCCATGATCCTGCCACCGTCACGACCAAGATGCCTCCGCAGATCCGCCCGTAAACGACTCCACCACACACACTCGGCTACGCGACATAGCTCCTACTACAACCATCCGCCCCACCAACCTCGCCCTCGCATATAGAGGCCCGCACGGATTTGTCTTAGGTCCAACTCTAGATCCCCCCAGGTCCGGCCCGGTATATACGGCCTTTCCTCCCCCGTTGGTGGTTAATCGAGGCTCTACTAGCAGGGAAGGAAGCGCGAGCCTCTTATGTCGCACTAGTCTACTCGTATCTCCAACGACTGCGTCTCAATGTGCTAAATGGCAAGTTTACCTCCTACTCAGCATGCACTTTGGATAAATATAGCTTCGCTATTTGGGGGCCAAAGTCCTCCCGGATTAATCTGGTAACGGTAAGCCTGCTGTGTTCCTATTGCTATTCAGAGTCGTGCGGCGAAATCATGTTGGCCATGCTTTGCTCCCTCGGATGAATAACTTAGACTCAGCTGGTATATTTTTCATTTGTTTCTCAACTACATACGCATGTATATACCTCACATCTCATTAATACATCTATCTGTAATGTCAGACAAACTGCTTGATATACATGTCAAGGAACATGTCCTATCAGACAAAGGACTTCCCGCCAGATGCCCTCCCAGGTACACCTAACCTGTCTCCCCAGTGAGACATTCCCCACATGATGTTCTCCAGGTTGAAAACGTCACACCTCTTCCGACGGCGCGACCCCCCCCCCCCCGGGGGCCCATATCTCATCCGACGAGTACTCATTTTTATAGGAGTGCTGTCTGCCTTTGCTGCATTCTTGCTTGCTCCTGAATTCCGCTGGTCCGAGGGGTATCTTAGATGAGCTGGTTTACCCAGAATGATTTCTGGGTTGGCCGGTTTTGAAGTATCTTGTAGATGATTCTAAGAGGGCGAGGGGGCTCCTCTGCCCTACTTAATCTCTCCGGTAATGATAACATGAACGCCTAACAACTTCTATCAATATGACACCTTTTATCTCTAACATACCGCCTTCAACTCAGGCCGTTCTAATCATACGCTACAGCACTCTTATTCAATAAATCCGATTTCGATCTCGCAGTGAATGTAAAAATATCTTTTTTAAAGAGAAAAAGAAAAGAAAGAAAGAGAGAAAGAAAACCGAAAAAAACCGGTCACATACCATTACTCTTTATTATTTCTTTCTCCTCGAATTTTTTGTTTATATTTTATTGCTAGGGATTTTCTTATTGCTTATGTTTAATACGTAGAATTTTCCAAGGAGACTAATTTGGTCAACATCCCCTGAGGCTAAATATTGGTTCTTAGTGGCCGGGTTTTAGTGTGGGTAGGCCGTCAAGATCTTATGATTTGAGCTGGAAAGTTTGGAGATACGAGTCTTCAGTGGCCTGGGGAATATGTATTTTCTGCCATTCCCACGATGAAATCGGTAAATGAACCTAACTATGCATGGAATTTCGGATGTAAATATAGTTCTTATTCAAAAGTCCCGGGACAACACAACCGCGAGTTACGGGGGCTTGTCCCGGGATTTTTGACATGGAGGTATATCAACAGATTCTTCTACCTACAGCTCTATCAGTGAGCTTTTCTATAGGGTTGTGGGGAGCTGATATTTTTCTCCTAACAGATGTCTAAAGTTAGTTATATTTTGTCTGATGATGATATAGCTGTTATAGATTGTCTCCCAGTGTTAAAGAGCTTGATTTCAACTTCTGATAGTATTGTAAGTGACAAAAGTTCTCGTGATTTTATTGGTTTAAGTCCCTATTACTGGCTTTCCGGGTTGGACTTTTAGAAAGTTTCTGCTGGTTGCTATGTAGAAATCACGAGAACCTTTGTCACCCCACAATAAATTTTCGAAAGATTGTTTCCTATAGGGTTCGGGATTTCTCAAATCTCGGAAACGTGTACGAAAAGTCGCCCAACCCCCCTAATTACGCATTTACTTAATCATTTATCATTTACATGATTCATTTAGGCATCTACAATTCGTATACCGTCAGGCCGATGTCGCACGTTCCATGAGGGACTGCACGCCCACCCACCAGGCAAGGCCAACCCCCGGGTGGAAGCATAGCCGCTCTCCGCCCCCTCCCCCCACTACATGACCCCCCCCTAATAGAATAGAAGGAGAATAGTCGACGCATTCGGCTGTGGCGCGGGGGTCCCGGTAGCTTAGCTCGTGCGGGGATATTTCTTGGAGGTTTTTGTATTCATATGGACAATCATGATTTTGAAGCGGCTGGTCTACACGTAGATATATATTTCGAGTTGCATCTAGTCTCTTTGTCTGTTCCCGAAGCTCGCTACCTCTTGGTGCTGACCAGGCGCAGTGGTAATTAAAGAACGAGCTATGATTGGAACTATAATACTCCAAGAGAACAAGCATGGCCGAGGGGAGAGCGTCAGTTGAAGACGAGTGATGACAGTGACTTTAGATCTCACTAGCAGGTGCCGAATACAAACCGAGAGATAGATTGGCAGGCTGAATTACAACGAGGCACACGTACGGAAATTAACATTTGAGTGGTACTGCCGAGCTCAGTGCCAAATGCAGAGTGGCAACACCGGCAGACAGTGCGATATATAAATAGGGAGAAGCCCCAACTGTCCAACTTCCAACCCCAAACTCCATGCCCCCAAACCCCAACTACTACTAATTCCATGACGTTTCCGAACACGACCAATATTGCATACATACAAAAAAGTGCCAAGTCCCCCTATTTGTATGGTATGCAATATTGGTCGTGTTCGGAAACGTCATGGAAGGACGAGTAGACGGGCTACTCCCATCAACAAGCCCTACAGACAAAGCAGGGATTTCTGGTTAATATGCATCGCCGTAATCAACTAGCGCACGACCATCCAACGTCTACATTGCCTAGCCTCATATGGCACATGAGTGCGACTGCAAAGTAAGGGACTGGGGAAGTCCGTTCTGCTAGTACTACGGGTGTGGGGTAAGTCTGTAGACAGTGGTCGTGGTTGCAACAACGGTAGGTGTCTACATACTTACCCCTACACCAGTAGTACTGACAGGAGCTATATCTAGGCATGACTTTCCTGCCTGTGTTGTCCAGGGATGCTAGGAGTCGGTTTAAAAACTCGCCTCGTATGGTGAATGGGTTATATCGCTGTGGCGTGGAGGCCGATAGCAGCTCCCCCGGCCCATCTGGCAATTAGATAAAACTATGGCGCGAGAAGGCATAGAGGGTGGGTGTGTAAACCTCAGAGGAGTCTTTTTTGTATGGGAATTAGACCGTTAGGCTAGGCGCTAGTACAATCATGGGGGTAGATCTCCCAATTTCTATAGACTGATTGGCTGCAAGCGCCGAAGTTTACACACCCACCCTCCATAGCTTCTCGAGCCATATGAACGAGAGGCTTTTTGCAGTGTAAAGGATCTATATCTACTGTTTCTTCTAATACAAGGTTTCGGCTGCGGGCTGGGCAGAAAGTCGAGCACTTTGATTGAAAGTCCTAAGCCTCTCGGTGACTACATCACTGCGGCTGATTGCTGAAGGCTGCTAGACTTCTATCTAACCTGTCCGACTTTCTATTCACTGGCGCTCTGCTGAAACCCTCTAATGGCCTTCTCGCTGGTGCTTGGGGGGTTGGATGGTCAAGAGTGCTTAAATATGGAACTGACCACCACCCCATGAAAGATGACGGGGACCAGTCTCACCGTGAACTAAGGAAGATGAGGCCAGGAATGGGGGAAATGAGGTCGTGGTGGTCGGTTAGAGGGCAACGAAGACCGCCATCGCTTGGGGTAAATGCTCATATTCCTAGTCGCCATGGATCAAATATCAACTCGGTTGATGCACATTGATAGCGAGCTCATATCCTACATGAGCCTTATCTGGCGGCTCATGCTGGTTTTTTATTGGCTTGATTACTAACTACTCCACTTATAAGCAAGGGAGGTAGCTTTGTAAACACGTGCACGGTGCAAGCCACGGGCTGCTAAGGTCTCCCAAGAGGGTTGCCCTTTCACAGCTACCACGCTTTTGTTTGCAAGATGCTCTGGGCTGCCACAAGCAGTCAAATTCTCAAGCTCCCGCCCCATGAGTGACAAAGCACACCGTCCTCCCCCTACTAACCAATAGAGAATGGTTGATGAATCAAAGGATGGGTGTGCTGACATGTGGTAAGGCAAGAAATTATTATAGGGAAACAAACGTGGGAACGAATCAACAGTTCAAGAATTGTACGTCTGAATTTCACGCCCTTTCTAAAGAATTTGCGTGGGTAATATATCCTGCAATGCTTTCTACAGCTGGTAGTGCTACTCCCTGTGTTGCCCAAATACATTCCCTAGCGCAACCTCTGCACTTCTAGAGTAAAGATAATACTCACTTGTATCCGACTATTCTCCCAGGGGTAACAAGGGGGAGCCGATTCCAAGGGCAAGCCATCGGTCAAAGGCTTACATTCCGTGGCAGCACCGACCGCTCCTTTCCTGTTGCTGACTATTCTCTACCGAGCCCACTTGGATTGGTGAACACCCTGTTCGTGCCTAATCCACCATGACAAACAGCGTGTTGTCCATTCCACCTTTCTCATCATCCTGTCAAAAACTAGCTTACCTTCCTTCCTCAATCTCTTCCCCACTTCTAGTAACCCCGCACTCACCTTCAGTACTCCAGCTGCAACCTGAATATGACTTGCAAATCCATAACCATCGATATCATCCACCCTATCTAGGCATCAAAGGGAAACGTTCCAAGAATGAGTGCTATTCCAAAGATCCAGACATTTTATTTGTCTGGCAGCTTTAGGATGGCGCAGTATCATTGAATGGGACGACATAGGAAGGTATAGGAAGCGAAAATTAGCAAACAGGACCGGCAAACAGAGCTTCTAACAGCGTCGGCAAAGAAAGCTTCCGTACAATTGCGAATTCAAGTATCGCCCATAGGAGATGCTTGGGAGCTGGCACTCTTTGGGTAAGCCTTTTGAGGAAATACCAGAAACACCACAACGAAAGAGGATTACACTATGTAGGTTTTGCATTTTAGTCTCCTTACTGTTGCCACTTTAATCTCGATAAAACACGCCCACCACCCCACCGCACAAGCGCCAGGCCGTGAACGACCTCGCTTAGAGTAATTCAGCAACAAGGAAGACCTCCTTAACACCAAACCCTAACCCATATCTAAATCGAGTGTTGCACTCCTCTGGTTGCAGGTTTCCTCGAACTTAACACGGAGCTTACTATCGCTGATATCATCGGGACGTTAACAAGCAGGTAGTTGTGCCAAGGCTGTGCCCCTATGCACGAGGTAGTAAGCATTAAGGGCAAATATTACCTCACCTCTCTGCATTGGCCAATGATCTGCCGGTTGCTTAGACATCGTTGTGAGACCCTGCTAGAGTCCTATTGGGGATTACATGTGATGTCAGATGCGGAGATGAGGTTTGCCACTTCGTGGTAGAGTCAGCAATTACTGAGTGTATAGTATATACCTGCCTTCGCAATCCACTCCCTAGCTCTTTTCTACGCAACGATATCATCCAACATGAGGTTCTTTTCTAGTGCACTCACTGCAGTTCCTTTATTCTTCGCAGCCGGTAGTGGAGCTTGCGAGAACGAGCCCCTCCTCTACCATGACTCCATGACCACAGGTAGTAATATAAGGCCCGATCTGGGTCCCCGCCTCTCACCTAACGCAACCATCGTACTCAAGTGTGACAACACCACGCTGTTTGAGGAACTCACCTATCGCTACGCTACCGTCCATCCCCACATCACAGCCGTCATCAGTGTCGGTGAAGGAGACGATGTCGGGGAGATTGTATATCCCACCCAATTTCTTCCCCTTCTAGATACAATGTGCTTACTAAAACCTATGGGTATAAAACAATAGATCAAGTATGCACTAGAAACGGGACATGAAGTCCTTGCCGGAAGCCGTCTCCATGGTTGGTCTGAGTCGCTTAACCGTGTAAAGAACGCAATCATGATCGATATATCCACTCTTGTTGATATCGATATAGACACCCCCGAAAACACGGTTACTGTCGGCGGGGGTGTTAATGTTGGTGAGATCATGGCTGCGCTTCAGGCTGTTGGGAAGGAGACTCGTAAGTATTACGCATTATATCTGTCCATGTGGGTGGGTTGGTTCTAAAAGGTTGTACCGCAGCAACTGGTGGCTGTGACTGCGTTGGTTTCCTCGGTGTGACACTCGGCGGAGGCCACGGCCGTCTGCAGGGCATTCACGGCCTAATGGCCGACAATCTCCTCTCCGTACAGCTTACCACCGCTACCGGTGAGGCTATTACCGTCTCAGATACTACTAACCCAGAACTCTTTTGGGCTCTAAGAGGGGCCGGCCAGAACTTTGGCATAGTCACAGAAGCGACCTACCGGATATATGATGCGACCAACGGAGGTGTACAATTTGTTGCCGACATCATCTACGACACCACGCTACTTCCGGAGGTCTTTGAAGCGTTAAACAAGTTTGACGTCCCAGCCGAGACTACTGTCTTGGTTGCGTTCTTTGTTGATCCGGTGGCCATGTTGGTGAGCTTTATTCCTTGACACCTAACCAGCTTGGTGAACATGTAGTAATATCATCTTACCGACGGTCTATAGCCACAATTGTATATGAACTTCGTCTCCTCCATCCCCGAAGCAGATGCGCGTTCTCAATATCACTCGGCGTTTGGCCACATCCCGTACCTCTCAATGACCGAGACGGTCCTGCCATGGGCGAGCGTCAACGGCATGGGCATCGGCCAGGTTGCCTGTGGAAGCCGCGCCCGAACGCAGGCAAGCGGTGTGTCAACAAAGGGTTGGCATCTCCCATCGATCGAGCTCATGTACGAAAGTTTCGTAGATCTTGTTTCTGATCCTGTGTGGGCGGGCACTGCGGTCCTCTTCGAGTCGTACTCTGTGAAAGGTGTGCAGGCTGTGCCACCAGAGACCACAGCCTACCCTTGGCGCGACGAGACCGGTATTATGTATGCCTTGCCCTGATCTCTGCCACTCTATACTTGGCACCGGAAGACCTGACTAGCTGAATAAACAGACTCTTGAATGTGGCGTACCAGAACGACACGCTTGATACAGCGGCGAATGACTGGCTCAAAGAAGGCATGGCAATTCTGCATCCTGACAGCGGCTTCAATAGGCCGGCGGTGTACATGAACTACGCGAAGGGTACGGAGGGCTTCGGCGCCATGTACGGGTATGAGAGGTGGCGGCAAGAGAGGCTGAAAGATTTGAAGAAGAAGTGGGATCCAGGCTGCATGTTCAGCGGGTATAACCCTATACCGATCCAATGTGAGGCGTAATCGGGAGTCAGTTGTTCGTGATGCCTTGATGATTTAAAATTACTAGCTTTCCTTTGTGATTTGGCGTGATCATTTAGTGAATTTGAAAACAATGACACATGAAAGTCGATCAAGTGATGTTAAAAGCCTCCACGACTTATGTCTATGAGACAACTCCATTCTCTTATTCAATAACAAAAAAAGAAAGAAAAAAACCTCCCCTGTGACGTTCGAGTGATCCACCATGACTCACTCCCCACCCCCGAGCGTTACCCCATAACGCCACCTCTTATGACCCCCCAGGATACACGCTACACTTCGGTGGTAGGGGTAAGTCTGTCAATAGGTGGCGGTGACACACAAGCAATACTCAAAAATCCCCTGCCAATGCACCGCCACCTGTTGACAAACTTTCCCCTACGAGTATGCTGGTATCGTGTGTGCCATAATTAAGGTGGTTAATTGTAGTTTAGTGTCAATTGACCACCCAATGTGGCACACGTTCCCTCTACGGCCTGGGCGAGGTAGCCCGCTATCCGGATATATCCGACCCACGCCCTGCAATCAGAGTGATTATGATTATGATAAAAAAAATAATCTTCAATCAATTTCCTATTTGAGCTACACCGCGCGCAAAACCTAACACAGACAACACCCGAATCACAATTAAGTAGAGCATACCCTTCAATAATCGAAATCCTACGAATGGGCCGCTATCATGATTTCAGATCAACATGTGGTGGTCATGATTTGGTTTATATTGATTGAAACCTCCAGGTCGAACCAAACCCAATCGTGACAGAAATTTTAAGCCCACACGCTTCTCCAACCTCTCCACCTCTCACACTCCCGGCCCTCCCAATCTGAAAACTCCGGCCTCGGACTCTTATACCGTATCCATGACCTTACATACCAAGCCCCCCATCAACGGGCACCCGGGTGGTGTACTCCCCTGCATCGTGCCTTCACCTGCAGGACGGGACCCCCGGGATAGGGGCGGGGGGCAATGCTCTTTATATAGCTAACAAGGCGGATAGCGGTCTTGCCCGCCACTCGATAGGAATAAACGAACGAGTATAGAACTACCAGCTAATTCGTTACACCGGTACACCTAGCTACGATGGGAACCAAAGGATTGGTCACTTTATTCGTGAAATACAAAATATAAGAGGCGTTGCAATATACCCCCAGTGCCTTTGCCAATTTCGTTTCTCAATGACCTACATACAGCTCAGATATTGGGATAGAACACTTTTAACTCTCGTTATCTCCCCATTGAGCCTCACCTCTAAGGTCACCTCCGCTCCACCCTACTACATGGATGCTACTTCACTTCCATCCCTCCTATCAAAACCACCCATTACCAAACACCCGAGGTGATATCCCTCGCACAGCTCAAGTACAGGTGATGCGCCTATCCATCACCAGGTCATCCATTTTACCCACTCCCCATTGTGAAGATGATTTATTGTAAGAAACTCGTGATTGTTATAGTAGGGAGGTAATGTTCGTAGTCGCTCAGACACCTCCTTGTGCCCTCCCCTGTCTGACAGATTCACCGGTCGGTTTCCGTCTCGATCCTGTATCGCGCGGTTAGCATCTTTATTGAGGAGAAAGTCCACAACCTCTTGCCTCCCGTCCTTGGCGGCGAGATGCAGAGCAGTTTGTCCCGTTTTGCAAACAGCATCAATACTAGCTCCTTCGGCCACAAGGTTCTTCACAGCATCGAGATGACCACCCATAGCAGCGAGATGAAGAGCGGTCCGTTGAAAGGCATCTCTGTCCATTGCATCTGCGCCACTATTCAAGAGAAGTTCCATTATCGAGGCCTGTCCCCTAAGGGCTGCGGAATGAAGTGGAGTCCAACCATTCCTCCCCAAGGGACTGATGTCCGACCCTCTCGAAAGAAGAACTTTGACCATGCTCTCCTCTCCCCTCCATGCTGCGAGATGAAGGGGGGTGTCCATGTCAGAGCATCTTCCGTCAACATCAGCCCCTCGGCTCAGAAGCAGCTCGAGCATTTCGATATGTCCACCTGAGATTGCGAACATGAGCGGGGTGAGTGGATCCGGGCCAGTGGAGATTGCATTGATGTCCGCCCCCTTCCCCAGAACATATTCCGCCATAAATCCATCACCGGTTAAGGCAGCGGTATGGAGTGCGCTCATTCCCTTACTAGTTGCGTCAATGTTGGCGCCGTTCTCCAGTAAAAGATCGACCATAGGGAAGTCATGCACTCGAAGAGCTATGTGAAGTGGTGTGTCTCCATCCCTATTGACGGCTGCGGTGTATGCGCCCTTCTGCAGGAGCAATTGGGCGGATGCTCTATCGCTGTTTGCCACCGCTAGGTGCAATAGCGTCGTTCCCCGTTCGTGCATTTCATTGATGTTAATACTCCCTTGCTTTATAGCTCGGTTCAGGTCTGTGACGTTGCGGGTTTTGATGGCCTTGTAGGCAGAGACTGGACCTTCTGTCAAGGTACCGGTGGTTAAAATTGACACTTTTGCCTCCATGACATTTGCAGGTGGTTATACTCATTGCGATGTACTCTTCAAGGTAGCCAACAACAGTTTTGTACGTTGGGTCCCCCTTGACCTTGAACTTTACCATCATCGTATGATCCCCATCCACGGGCAGTGTTTTCTCAATGCTTCTCGGAAGCTGCAGGACGGATGATTGTTCCTCAACAGCGGTGAAGAATTCGCCGGATCGAGACCAGACTCCATTAGAATCCTAGAAATGGGGGTTAGTTGAAATCCATACATATTTCCCCGTGAGCAATCGAATGAAAATACCTGCTTGAGCTTCCTGCTTCTGTCCTTTTCCTTGAAATTGATGATTTTGAGATCTATAGAGACCGAGTAGTTGATGAACCTTTCCAACTCACGCTTGAGCTCCTCGGAACCACTGGTCAGCGACTCAACAAGCTTTAAGCGTTGTGACCGAGGGCCTATCATGTTGAGGATATCATCCACCAACATACCCCTATGTGGCGTCCCAAAAAATAGCGTTGCTCTGGTTTGTTGGAAGAGCGCTTCCTCCATCTCTTCGTCTTCTTTCGCTTTAACAAGAGCCTAAAGGGATCAGGGATTAACTCGACACCATCCAGCAGTATTGTATCCTACCTGGACGATAATCGTTCCACCAAAGCTATGCCCGATAAATATGATTGGCCGTTGTTGTTCCTATATGTACCCATACCGCGCATTAGTATATCTGCTAGCGAGACTAACATCACCGATGCACATGGTTCTAATACCTCAGGTGACTTCCTAGCCTTCTTTAACTCCTCCAAGAATCTTTCAGTATAATCCGGAATGCTATGGGATGCCTGATTATCGGGTCTGAGGCTGGAGTCATATCCGTATATCATTGTCCTGCAATGTGGTAGATCCTCGGCAAGGAAGTGACGTAGCCACATCATTCGCCGCCCATTGCTACCCATCTTGCCCGCCCATGATCCGTACGCATGGCCGTTTAGACCACATATGGCGACGATGCTACACATGAATGTCAGACATTAAACCTCCCCCCGGGAATCAGTAAGCAGGCTTTTTAATGGGCCGACAGGATATGAGACAAACAAGATCCACCACCACTGCTAGGAAAGTACTTTTTACCCGACTCGAGCTGAATAGATACAATTAGAAAGCCCATATATTATTTCTTCTATGGCCGGTCCTCATGTTAAATGTTCCAGTCAGGCCAGGCCGGGCCGCCGCCAAATATCAACGAGCTTAGCCCATTAAAAAGCCTGTTCAGACAAGAAGGACTGCAATGTACTTACTCAGCCTTGATGAAGCCAGACGTTGGATACATCTGTGTTAGACCGTGAAAATCTTTATCGATGCCCACCCTCCGCCCTCCCACAAATAACTCATCGAACACGTCTCTATGCTGCAGGTTCATCAGCTCCCTTGGTGCACTGGGCTGGAACTGAACGACTGCCGTCTGGGTACGTTGATCCGGAGAAGGGCACAACGTTACTTCGGTGTCGTCGAGGGTGACATTCTCTTCCGCAAATGCGGAGGAGATGGCGGCGCTGAGCTCCGCAGCTGTGGTTGCTATGGGGATCTCGGTTATGCGAAAGGCATCGCGGCTAATGAGTGGTGATGGAGCATCAGGGGTTATAGAGGGGGCGAGCACTGTTTCTGTCCTGCCTTCCTCGCCGGCGGGGGGTGGCCTCCAGAGGTTAAAGGGGTTCAACGAACCTAAAAGCTTCTGTTGAAATGGCAGCATCGTGATAGAGATCTGAGGATGTTTTTTAAAGGAGACAAGTCGATGTTGAATATCAATAGAGGATAATGCTAGATATGCTTATTCACATATTTTACCCCGCACTCATCGTGTGGACTGGTTATTGACTATGCATCTCAGCTTATTGGTTGCCTTGCTAATGGTTGCCTTGTTGATGGCCGTCTTGGGCGGGTGCGACCTACCCATCAAAGAGGCTTTCAATTGACCTGAATTTTCATTCTGTCCTCGAGTATCTCATCTAACTGCAGGGGTCCCCTTTTCACCTCGGGGTTAGAAAGGCCATCATGCGTTGCATCTATGTATGCATGTGGACATACATTTTGAGGGAGAGGCGGGACGGGGTTGTACACCCTGTGGACTAACAAGTCCTGCGACGCGATAGCAGCACATGTAATTCAGCACTACCTAACAATATTTGATCTAATGAGTTTGAAATTAACAGAAAATAGCGGATTTTCCATTTCCCTGAATATCAAGAAAATACTATTGATTGAATAATTCACCTTCGTTAGAAACCTAGAATGCCAATTTGACACAAGACATGTAATTTACAATTTCACAACCACACAAAGCGAATTTTTTAAACTTTTAATTTCTATGAACTAGTAGAGCAGTAGAGGGTCCGGCAAGGCTTGGCGTTTTTTGCGAGCCGGATCTTTTGGCTGGAATTCCGGTTCGTGGGCTATTGCCTCCGTCCCACCCGACCCTCCACCGCTCTACTGATCTAGAAATATTCAAATAGACGACCCCGCGGGCCACTCGGACACCCCCCTCACTCGGACAGTCAATCATGATTTGTTGAATAGAGGAACTGAATTCACTTGAAACGTTGATCTTTCCTTTTCTACGTTAACTGTCCGAGTGAGGGGGTCGTCTATATCAAGGTATATATTCACCGATTTACAGGATTTCTTTAATAATGCACCATTAAAGAAACACTATGCCCCAAATTTCATAGATGCATATTTTCAATCCTACTGGACCAGAGTCAATAATTATCTTGTTTTAATCAAATTGATTTCATGGTTATTGGTCATTTCGCAGGACCTGTTGGACACAGCTGTATATATAGTAGATCCACACTACCGCAAAATTTCAAAATAAGAGCCCGGGTTTGATGCAAAAGAACAGAGCAATAGGTGGTGGCAAGACGCAAAGCAACCAATTAGACGGCTTAGGCTTGAGCCTTGAAGCCGGGCTGTTCTTTCGAGAACAGACGGTACCTATCCATCGATATTTGATAGACGACTAGCGTTTGTCGCAGGAAACCGCTATCACACATGCGCTCCGCGCACAACGGCTTATATAATCGTCCAAGGAAGGTATTGCTGGCTCTAAGGGCTACAGGAACCCAGATTTAGTCAGTAGAAATTATAAAAAGTATCAGCGTTACACATCACACAAGTGCTATGATACCCTTTGGCTGACGCGAATGGGTACTCAAACCACAACCCTAACCTTGACTCCTCACTTCCCCTTGAGTGTATCCCGCTGATGGGATTTGCAATTTGGTTTGGAAATAAACGACACACTCCTTTGGCAAATGCCAGCTGTTACTCTGCTCTAAACCAATGTACGCCAGGATAATTAAGTAGTTCTGTTCCGTTCATCAATGTATTTCAGAGGGAAAGAGGTTCCGTGGTTTTAGATGGTGTAGAAAAAGGGGAGGAACTGTAAAAGCTGTTAGGAGAGCTTTGACAACTATGCTTTCTGTACTCACCAAACGGATGTCAGCAAATATTATAAATATATCAATTCAGTCGACGATTCCAGCTAGCAGGTAATGCGAAATCATCTATTAAGAGATAGAAAGTTTAAATAGATATATATTGGTGAAGTATAACTCATGTGTTTCTTTACTAGGTATAATAAATAAATACCGCTATTGGTCGGAAAATTGGCTATTCATATGGAATCAGAATTTCTGTAAGCGGACCTGATCTACCCCCTTCAACCAATCGTGAAGCAGGTAATCCTTGGCCGGAGATAGCCAATTTTTCGAGTTTTTGCGGTACCATCCTTTGACCAGGTAGACCAAGCCAGGGAATCGACCTAGATATGCGTGCTGACGGTCTTGTGCGGTTGATTGAAGATTTTGATATGGCTCGATCGAGCCGATAGAGAAATGACCGAGAACGGAATTAATTGACTTCACATAGCACACCTGTCATTCTTGGTACTCTCAGACTCTTTTTACGGGACAATTGTAAAGCGACGTAGAATCTAACTCGACAACTTGCCCCTGGGATTGACACGGGATAGAATAATTTGGCCAATCCCTGTTTTTCAAATTCTAATTTTGAGCCCAAATCTTGAGTTCTTGACGGGATTTTGACACCAAAAACGATCGCCAAGAACTAAATATTTAGATTCAGAGGTTGTTGGCCAAATCACTCCAATTACGAGTGATAAGATATGAGTCTAGTCCAATACCAACAAGGGTTAGAGTACCAAGAGTTCAAAACAGTTTGATTTATGGCCTGTGGTAGAAAGTACAGCCACTCACCAAAGTGTCCGTGATTTGGATTTAATATGACATGTCCGGCTCAAGTCAGTTATCAAACTGTGAAATGTTTAAAATCTTAAGCCACCAATACTTAGAGGCTAAAATCAATATTAGATACATTTGAGTTTTTTTGATTCAACTTTGTACTAAGCTACACTGAACACTGACCACCGTATATATGAGAATCAAGGACACTTTCATGCAGAAATCATCTTATATACCACCGCGGTGTGACATGAACGCATACTCTCTAGAAACACCTGATGGGAACCCATGAATAAGTTAAGTTAAGCAACTATGGATCCGGGATTATTAATATACCCCTGGGTAAGGACAAGGCTTTTGAGGCTGTTGAAAGACACATCTCAGAGAGAGATAAGAAGTCTATCCCTTAGTCTGTCAGTAAAATGCTGACCCCCCAAGAAGCAAAAATTGTGTGGCTTTACTAATAGATCCCGTTATCTCCCTTATCAAATAATAGATCTTCCATACAAATTTAATTCCTCAATTATAGGGGGGTCAGCATTGACAGACTAAGGGATAGAGCCGGCGACAGCTTAGACTCAGGCAGTAAAGCCCCCCTGCTGGCAGGAAGGAGGCTACATACCGTTAAGATAAGTTCGTTCGGAAGTGCTAGGTAGGAGAGAAGAGACTGCATGGGAGGAGTCAGAGTCAGGTACCGATTGTGATGTTGACGCGACTTGAGACATTTCGACTCAGGTTGCGGGGTCTATTGGCCAGAGTGCGCAAACTTAGTACGGGACGAGTACGGGACGCCACAGTCACGACAGCCACAGGGCGGTTGATATTTACTACCCACGGTATTGTCTACATGTGTCTAGCTATTGGAGTACCATCAAGAAAGAAAAATCTTATCCCCTACTCAGTCATTGGGTGACTTAATTCCCGTAGGAAATTTAGAACCTAGATTTTCTGGCAAGGCTCACGAACAACCAATCATATTACTGCTTTCCAGGTTTCTGAAGTTTTCAGATTCAGATTCTGGAACCTAAATTTTCACGGGAGGTCATCCATTAAATAAAAGGCCGAAATTTTTGATAAGCGTTTAGTTGCAACGATATCCGAAGACTTAGGGCCCGTTCGGATCGCGGACAACCTTAGATTGTTTCTTTGGATTCTTGGGCAGATTAGATTATCAAAAAGCGAAAATGATAATTATAATAGTCATAATCACTGGGTCCATGAAATAGGATTAGGCTTTCAGGATATCTAGAGTATGTGTTGTGTGGGAATAATTATCCCCAGAGGTGATTATTTTCTTGGGATAATCGGGAGTTCCAAATGTTGGATTATTCAGTTGCATGAACAGCCTAGATTATTGTGATAACCCAAAAGTCGATAATCCATCAGATTATCGTAAATAATCTAGATTATTGGGTTGTCCGAAGGGCCCTTAGTCAACGCCCGAGTAGTCTGTAAAATGCTTACCCCCCAACAGGACGCAAAGTTTGTGCGGCTCTACTAATAGATGACCCAACCCCTCTTATCAAATAACATCCTCTCCATGCTAATTCAATTCCCCTAGTATCCCTTCGTCTGGCGAGAAATGCTGACCCCACTAAACAGCAAACACTTGTGTGGCTTTACTAACAAGCCATCTTACATATAAGAGATGCCCAAGACAATTCGAACTCCTCTATTATACGGGTTCAGCATTGACGGACCGTGAGATAAGGGAATAATGGTTATACCAAAGTGAGTAAGCAAAATTGAGTGGCCCTTGTACTACCGACTGAGCGGGCATTTTGTTAGGTAAAAACATCACCTATCACGCACCTCATTGTGTTCAGTTCAATATATGAAGCACTCTGTGAGCAACATCCTGAGTCTGAGCAACAATGTTCTTGCCATAGAAAGAGGTCTGGGAGCATCACCTAAAATAGAAAATGACCCAGCTACGTAAATTTGCCATAGGGCTATCAGGTTCTATGCGATTTGTATAGCTATTGATTGAGTCTATTATTTTATGTAGAGAGAGATCTACCACTTTGTTGGTGATGACTTCATTCACTACCAACAAGGAAAAAGAAATTTATCATTTACTCATCCACAGATAAAGTATATAATACTCGCTTAGCTCACAACCAACTGCAACTCAAGGGTAAGTGAGTAGAACGTAGCAACGCAAACCGCACCGCCGAGTCCTACTCACTTACCCTTCACACCGTAGTACTGTACTTAACCCCCCACTCCCCCCCACCACCCCACCCCTCCTCCGCAACGGAACAAACATGACCTCCACAAGATCAGAAAACCTTATTACCCTCTGCAAAGCCTATTTCAACGACCAACTGCCCAGCTCGTGGTCCTACTCCACCTTTGCAGTACACCTCTCTACTGCCAACACCGCGTTAAAACCAGATGCCATCAACTTCCGGTGGACCAAGAACCTGTCCATAATCGCCAATTGTGACTCCGAGAGCGTGGAGCAAAGAACCAAGGCCAGGGCACTGCTCGATGCGGCGAAGCAGAGGAGGCAAAGGATAGTACGTATTATGTCTTCCTTTTTTGCTATTTCCCTTCCTTTCTTTTCCTGGTTTTCTTCTCGAGCTGTGGGAGACACAATGTTTTACGGGATGGGGAGGGGGACATCCTAGCGTCAGCACGTCACGGTTCCGGTGCGTCCGAATGCTCCATCCCCGCCGTTGGCGCCTGCGGGTAGGCCATGTAGGGGGGCTGGGGGCCGTGGATGTGGGTGCGTCCGCTGATTTCAACGGTTTGGCACTGGGTGGAGGTCATGGAACTGACGGCTGTGGCTGGTTGGCCAAAGTTGTCCCTTTCTACCTCAGGAAATCTATACTTTCTCCCTCTACTTATCTTATCGCATGAGAGAGTGTTATCCGACACCCTCCAGGGAAGCGACCACATCTTGCTTTTGGTGCTTCTCGCTACTATCCCCTTCAATCCATCGTGCTCTTGGCGGGCTCCTTGGACTTGAGCTGGATCAAGTGCTCGAACCATTCCATCTGCCTGAATGCCCGCTACCTGATGATTTTTGGATTCATGCTTTTTCTCTTGCTGTTATTTGTCTTTCTCTGCTTATATTGGCACCTTGACGGCGTCTGGAGCAGGAGAGCTGTCCGACGATCTCTGGGCGTTGCTGGGCTGGTTAATACGTTTCTAGGATCGAAGCTTACCGGCTGGGAATCGGCGGCGAGGGAAGCGGGATAGGTCTGTGGCGGATGGGCAGGGCAGGGCCGGAGAAGGGACTTGTTTCGGCGGTGATCATAGCACCAATAGTACCAACTCGCACAACATCACTGCACACAACCTTAGCGTCACGTTCGCGGGTGCTGAGCTAGCAGACTCGCCCGCAAAGAAAAAGAAAGAGAAGGAGAAGAAGAGTGTAGGTACCCTCTACCTCCCAACATATCAGTCAACTGACATGTAGCGATAGGAGATACCTACATACGAATCTTTTGTAGCCATGTACCACACCATGACACCGAGGACGAAGCTACAAGATCATCTCTTTGATGCCGTACAGGTTGCCGAGACAAACCCACTGCTGCTTCGATGGGTGGTGGATCTGGCAGATTCAAAGGTTTGCAAAGCTTTGGGTGATGTGGTTACAACAACGCTCGCTGCAGGTTTGGTGGAGCCGGAGAGGGATGCTGAGCTAGAGATGGCTGCTGAGAGGTTCTTCGAAGTGTGTTTATCGTACTGACGTCTCCCTCGTTCTGGTTCTTGGTTATGCTAATGGTTACGAGTAAAGCTAGCAGATGAGCAGGGTGCACGTACCGTCGAAGCCTATCGCAAAGTTGAGGCTGCCTTCCTTCGTACCCTAACGTATGGTGATGAGAACGGCTACAGCTCGGATATGCACTTTGGGGAAGTGTACTTCAAGTCCTCTATCTCTGCCCTGTAAGTCAGCTTCAGTGGAGCTAGGCCATGTGGGATGCTAATAGGGTCGAGGCCGTAGGTTGTCACTGGTGCAGTATCTACCCCGTCCACAGCCGCTGATGGAAGGTTGGTTTGATTGCAATGTGTGGAGCTGGGTTATCGATCAGTGCTTTTGGGGGTTGGAGGGTGTTACACTGTCTCGGTATGTATATCTATATCTTTACCTTTGTTGACGATGCCGACACACAGTAGTAAAGAGATTCGTGTGCTCGCCTCCCCTGAAAACCGTGTACACTGTGACGGCATCATGTTGTCCTCCGTTGATGGCATGGCTATCGAGTTTGGGTGTGTGGAGGTTGCCCATAGCAGCAAGCGCACATGTGATGAAAGTAAGGTGGTCGGTATAATGAAGTGTATGTTGGACCGCCTGGTTGAGCTGGTGGGTGGTGATGAGGCAGTTGTTCCGAGGTTATGTGTGGTAGGCATCGTGTGTAAAGGCTGGACTGTGCGGGTTGGGCGGATGTGCATGGTAGAGGGCGTATATATATTGCGGTGGGGGCCTGTACGGGGGGTTCCAGTAACAGTGGAAAACATCAAGAAGGTCTGGGAGGTTGCGAGGGGGATGATCGCAGTGAAGGTGTGTTTTCCTCAGGTGGTTGTAGCCATAGGCTCATAGTGAGAATAGAATGTTGTGAAGGAGTGTCATCGGGCGGTGAGTGAGTATTTTGAGGCGGCAGTGGAAGGAGATATCTGATATTCGGTGTTGGTCCCAGCTTAGGGTTAGGGTTGTGGTTGATTTTCTCAGATTTATCGTCTTTTGGTGGCTGCCTTGTATAGAGCGTCAGAAATAGTATAGTTACTTTACATCTTTTCCTGCCTGTCCATACTCGGTGTTTGTCTCGTCTCTGCGTCTCTTTGTTCCTGTTCCGTTCCTTTCGCTATGCCTTGGGGTCCTGGTGACTTTTGACGACCTGATCGTCCCAACTGTTTTGACTCCTCTTATTCCACCCACTCCCTGAGATCCTATTTACCTTGGTTATCACTTTGCCTATCATGTTTATTCTTCCTTGCTTTCTACATTTATCGTATTACACGCCTGGGCAGAATCATGTTATACACTTTGGTCTTATGTTCTTTGTTGCTGGCTTAGAAACTTCACAGTGCTACTTCAAATGTTACATAATATTTTTTTATAAGCTTAATAAATTCCTGGTGCATGAAATCAAAGGCCAAGCACATGCCCCCTTATTCCTAGTACTCATCGTACGTACACTGCCCTTCCCCTTAATTAGCACCGAAATACATGATGAAGCCCAAACTAAGCCCACCCCAAGACCACAAGCCAAGACCATATATAACTCAACTAAGATGTTGATAAACTTAGACTCATTTCTCAGTAATTCTTGCCATCGTTCGTTCCCCACTCACAATTGGGATGGCGCATGCTGAGCGTAGACCGTAGGTAAGCTGCGACCTGAAGATACCTGATTTGAAAAGTCTTCTTAGCATTCCATCCATAACACTTACATGATTTGACCCCATGAACCTTCTTTCCATTATCTTTTTCCTACATTAGCTGCTCAACAACGTTGTATCTGGGCGTTGGTAGAATAATCAAAGGTACCAGTCATTCCCGGGGATGTTTGATACTACACTACTCGTTCCGGGGGTTGCGGCCTCAAAGGTCTTACCGTACAACCATGGTTCCCTGCCGTGCCGGCAGGGCTCGCAGGCCTTGTTGGGGGTACTTAGTAGTAGACACGGATATAGATTGCGCCGTCGGCTTCAAACGCCGTTACCGCAAGCTGGGAGAAATGGGCAGCGATGAATCTGTAGGAAGCCAGCGGCGAGCGAGTAAGCATTGACTGCGTAGTGGATAAAGATGAAGTGTTTGCTTGAGTAGTAGGTGTATGTATATGGATGCGGAATTGCGGTCCTGATGGGTGAAGCTGAATCTGACTGGGAATACAGAACTATACATCTTTCAACCCAACAGAACCCTAAGTTGGCGGGTGGTGATACTCGGAATACGTTCAAGCAGTGGCCTGTCTCACATGCAGGTGTTGTGTTCTGACCTCTCAACTGAGACCATGCTGCTTGAACATACCGTCAATTCTCGATACTATCCCCGCGTCGCTAAATCTTAATTCCGGGTGAGAAAAAGTATGTATCTGCACGAGTCCGTGGGGTTTGATTCGCCAATTCACCTTGGTTCGGACCTACCACATACAAATACGGGGATAGCGGACTATCCAAGAATTGACGGTACATAATTCGTATCGGGAACTCATCGTAAGCCTTCATAGTACATGTTGGGCGAGGGTAGAGGAGGATGTCTCAACTCCAGAGCCACCGTTTTTGTATGGGAAGGAGAGAATTCCGCCGTTATGCTAGGCGCTAGTACCTACATAGATTTTATAGCTTCTATAGACTGATTGGCTGCAACGCCGAAGCTTACACATACCTTCTCAAGCCACACTTGACTACAGTCGGGTGGCGGCTGCCCCCTGTCAGGTGGGCGTGGGGATCCCAGCTCTTGCATAATGAGCGGGCCGCCCCCACAGATCCACAACGGCGGGTCGTGTTCAGTACCCGGCAGGGGTCAAAGTGGTGGCTACCAGGGGGGCAATGTTCAGGTTCTTCTTGCCTTCCCCGCTCAGATATAAGAGGCAGAGCTCGGCCTGCCATCTTGTATCTTTGATGGGGAGAGGCCGCATGTAGGGTGTTGATTGCACGCTCATTGACTCGCGTGCGCCACAATGTGCAAATGTTGCAACATTGTATTAACACCATTTAAGCGAAGCTTAGAGTTGACCTCAAGTTTAGCCCTGTTTTGTATTTTTTTCATCCTGTTCCCGAGTTTCTCGACACAATGGTCAAGTCGTGGCGACGGAAAGCGCAGAGAAGGAGCGAGTTGAGGCTTTTGCTAAACCCTAACCTTGATTAGGAATTTAGTAATATATTTATACTTCACACATGTATGTAGTGGGTAAATTGTATTTCAGAAGTCGAGAAAAGGCCTCAAGTATATATATCCATTAGAAGGGATAACTAAAGTATATGTATGGCCTCGAGTCTTGCGCTGTGCTACTCAACATTATCGGCTACATACGGGGCTCAGGAATACATAATAAGGCTCCAATCAGGGAATTGAGTGTCGGTTGCCCCACTTTTCAGACTCAGATAAGAATACCACAACAGAGGCTTTCATTTTCAAAACTCAGAGTCTCCGACAAGAACGACAAACAGAGAAATACTCCAGGACAGAATATTATCACAATACTGTCCCTCCCTCTCTTTGAACACAATTCAGACTTTAATAGTCCCCACAATTAACACCTCAAAGTCCTTCTACCATGTCCACGTCTCGTAATGGTTTTGGTAGCCCCGATCCCAGAAGTGTGGAGCGAGCCCTTGAGTTCTTCCGTATGTCCGCACCCCCTCCGGGGGCCCTCTGTCCCACAAGATCTACCCGCTCTGATTAGAACCGCGCCGTCAGGTAGGCAATCCCTCCTCGCACAGGACCCGGCTGCGCCTGGGACCCCCTACACCCCGCTCCAGGGCTCCAAAGAACCCCCCACACCTACAACCCCCTGCCCCCCCCGACTCACTACCGACCAGTCCCAACCCACAACCCCCGGAATCACATTCTGCACCGATGTCGCCATCCTCCACTCCGTGATCGGCGCTCTTCAAGCTGAGCTCAATGCCACCGCAAGTGTCAACAGTAACCTCGCCGCCTCCGTTTCGCGTCTCCAGGCCGAGCTCAACGCAGCCACCAGCGTCAACAATCACCTCGCCGCAACCGTCGCCCGTTTCCAAGCCGAGCAGGCGCTCCCCACTCCTGCAACCACCACTCCGACCGCCACCCCCGCTCCCACTGCCATGACCAGTACCCCCCTTCCATGCTCGCACCCAGACCACCCACGTACCATCGCTTCTGGACGTGGCGCCGCCTCGGTGGAAGTCTTCCAGAAGACCGCCAAGACGAACTGGCACGGGCGTCTCGGCCGCACCCACATGGCCGAGGTTGACGCTCTCCCCGCTGCAGCGCTAACCGAGCTCGACAGCTTCCTACGGCGAAAGCTGTACCAAATTTACCCCCGCGGCGGTAGCTACTCGCCGCCTGAGGTGGACACTATTTTTGCGAGTCTTGCAACGCTGGGGCTCCAGCTGGAGGACAGAAGCCCGTATGCAGATCTGCCCAACTTTACTGATCATAACACGAAGGATGCCGCTACACTCTGGAGAGGGAGGCAGTGGGCGGGGTGGTTCTATTCTCGTGATGCCAGCTATGTGGATTACTGGAAGGGGTATGCAGTAGAGACGCTGCTGGAGCTGGCAAGGTACAGGGGACTGTTTGATGATGAAGGGTTTCTTATATAAAGTGGATTAATTCGGCTGGGGAATGAGGAACGGTGTGGTTTGGGAGAGGGAGGGGAGGGGAGGGGCGGGGAGGCATGCGCAGGAATCAATCATATTGCAGACAGGTTTCTACATTTGAACGATCCGTTTCCCTAAATTATTATTATTGGTGACCCACAATACAATACATATCTCGTAGGTGGTGCTAACTGGTATTAACGGACAAGAATAGAGCAAGATAAAACACTATGGCTTTATCATACTCGCGCGGCCAAGTTTTAACTTGGTCGCATCATCTATAAGCAGCGAGAGCAAACTCGTAAACTTGGGACTCGGGGGTCTTTTGCTGTCTCTTCATTGATGAGCGACTTTCGGGGCTATGTGTATGTACTTTATGAAGTATATTATGAAGTATAAATAAATTCATGAGCTCAATGCTATGGGGCATGCGGATCGGTGATGGAGTGGGGGATTTCTTAACGTCGGGCATATCATGTACCCTTCGGAGAGTGGGGGGTGGCGGTCGCCATAACCTACTGGTTGCATGCGATGAAGTATAAATAAATAAATAAATAATGAGCTCAATGCTCCTAAGGTCCTCTACCCTAACCCTTACCCTAAACCATCCCCAACCAAATGTTTTATAAGGCACGCCTTTCTCCACCTCCTAACTCCTCCCCCCCCTCCCCCCCAATACCCCTCCCGCTCCCCCACCCGAACCCAATTAACACCACACTACACCAAATCTCAGAGTCCGTTAGCTATGCCTTGGCCTCCTTCAGGAGATAGTGAACGTGAGTCTTCCCCTTTGCTTCCCCGCCCGCCCTCCCTCTACCACCTCCCCCCCCCCCTCTGTGCACAAATAAGACCCAGCTCTGATCTAGTCACGCCTCTAGATACCGAAGATACCGCAATCACTCCGACTGTTTCCCAACCCAGCACCACAGTACGAGGTTACCCACTCCCAAGTGACATCGAAACCCTCAATTTCGTGGTCAGTGCTCTGCTCGAGCTCCAAGCCACAAACAGCGTCAACACCCACCTCACCGCCTGCCTCGACCGTCTCCGCGCCGAGCAAGCAGGGTCCACTCCTGCCAGCACTAGCACTAGCACCACGACCGCCGCCTCCGTAACCGCCGTCCCCACCACCCCCCTCACATGCCAACATCCTAATCACACACTCAGTACTATTGCTCCCATTCCATGCCAGCATCCTAACCAAATACTCACCACCGTCTCCGGACGAGGCGCCGGCTCGCCAGAGGCCTTCCAGAAGATCATCAAGACCAACTGGCATGGCCGTCTCGGCCGTGCTCACATGGTAGATGTTGACGCCCTCTCCACCGCGGCGCTAACCGAGCTCGACTGTTTCCTACGGCGCAAACTGCATGCCATCCTCCCTCGCGGGGGGAAACCCTCTGAACCTGATGCGGACACAACCTTTATGAGTCTTGCTGCGTTGGGACTTCGGCTGGAGGATCGAGGTGCTTATGCGGATGTGCCTGATACTCCTGACAATACCTTGCATGATGCCGCCATGACCACGAGAGGAGCCAACCTTATAGCATGGTACTATGCGCATGGCAGGTATGAGAACTACTGGCGGGGGTTTGCGTTGGAGACATTGGTGGAGCTGGCAAAGTATCGGGGGCTGTTTGATGATGAAGGATTTCTGAGGGTGCAGTAGCGCGAGCGGTGATTCCGCGTAGCTACCGTGTCTATGATCAGTACTCGACAGGAGGAGGCAATGTATCTAATTCAAATAATCTCATTATACCTACAAATAGTTATCGGTGGCATATACTCGCTCTGCCAGAAATGAAATACCGTTTACTTCGTCTATGGGTATCTACTATCAACATTTTTAACCAGTTTTAGAAACATCTACATAAAGTCGTAGCAATTAATTATGGCCGGCCAGCGGCACAGCTCCCATGCTTAGGGGCCCTGGGCTTGAGGAAAAGTACTACTGCAAAGAGGGTAGAGCGTTTATTCTCGATCTTTTTTCTTTTTTCTTTTTTACAAAAGACCGGTCAAGAGCTAGAGAAGAGATCCCGAGGAAAACAGAATTGTATAGGAAAGATCGAATCCAGATCGCGCTATGACTAGAACAGGGAAAATCAGTGCCTCACTTCTTCTAGCACATCTCCGAACTTTTTTATCGTGTTAGATTCTGTACTCGTAAAGTACATCAGACGGAAAAGGAAATCAGGCAACCAACTCCAATGAACAGTAAATAAACCCTAACCCTGAGATATACATTTCCTGAGACATCCCGTTGGATTTTTTGTGTTTGTTTGGGGTCCCTCTCCCGCTTGCTGTATACTACTCTAGTAGATTACATGTATATTTACGCCAGCCAAGATTCTCCCAATAGATCTGCTCTAACTCTGCCTCCAGATGGGAATGAGCCCTTCCACCCCACTTATTATCAACAATCCCCAAGATGAGCTCAAAGCTACCACTGCCGCCAATACCCACCTCGGGATACGCTGAGGTAATGATAAGCGGAGGCACAATCAGGCGCGGAATACCGCGGCATTCTTTTATTCAAATATGAGTAATTACTGTTCGGGGTACATGCGGGGGTGTGCGGTGGAGACCTAACTTAACTGAAGCGGTATCTCTGGGGATGAGGGGTATTTGATGGCGGAGTAATGCGGGTGGGGGATATCTATGGACATATGTCACTAAGCTACAATGCGGGGCAAAACGGCCTGCCGCACCCCCCCCCTCCCCAAGCTCAATCTCTCACACTACACTCCTTCAATAGGAATCTACATCCCATTGCCCTCTGAACAGATTGAAAGCTCCTTGTTCGGATGTGCGAGAAATGGACCAGCACCACCACTTGCAGATCTAACCCCAGAGCTAGAGGATCTCGTACGGGACAGCAAGGGATCTGGCGAGTTGAGATACGGAATACCAAGTTGCGACCGTAGTGAGGGAGGTGGGGGAATGGTATGTAATACTCTTAGGCCAGTAGAGAAATGAGACAACTCTGCGCTGAGCTGGAGTCGCCTTGAAAGGAACCAGGAAATGCAAGTGACAGAAACTGGCATTATTTGTAAGGGAGGTCATTGTGGTAAACAAGTGCTTTGTCTGGCCGGTGCACAGAAAAAAGCAATAATCAGGCATCCAATACCGGAGCTCCTTAAAAGCACAGTTCCTTGAGATTCTTCCCTCGCCCAAGACTCTGAATACAAGGCCACCCTTAACAATCACAGAGTACATACCCCCCCCCCCCCAACAGTCCTTCGACCATGGCCGGGTTCGGGTGTAGCCCGCAATCCAGCGGAGGGCTCTTCGGTAGTACTAGTTACTGTAAGTCCGGCCCTTCCTTCGCGCGCGCCCCACAGGACACGCTTTAAAAATGCCTAGCTCCATTCGGGCAACCTTCCAGTGCCCCCCAACGCTCCACCACCCCTGACGCCGCCCTTCCTACTGATGTCGCTGCCCTCCAATCCATGGTAAAATCTCTGCAGGCAGAGCTCAAAGCCACTACAAGCCTCGCCGACTCCGTCGCCCGTCTCCAAATCCTGCAGTCAAGTCTCACACCTAGTACCACCACCCCTGGCACACCCGCCACCGCCACCACTACCACTGCCCCTCTCCCATTCCCGCATCCGAACCACAGTCTAAATGTACCTTCCGGTCGCGGCGCCGGCTCACCAGAGGTCTTCCAGCAGATTATAAAGACCAACTGGCACGGCCGTCTCGGCCGCACGCACATGGCGGACGTTGACGCCCTGCCGCCCACTGCACTCATGGAGCTCGATAACTTCCTGCGGCGGAAGTTGCAATGTATCTTCCCTCACGGCGTAGGCCACGCTGGGGTTGATGCAGACGGCATCTTTGCGTGTCTTGCGGTTCTGGGGCTCCGGCTGGAGAATAGAGCCCAGTTCGTGGATTTCAAGGTAGCAGCTGATAATACTATGTGTCATGACAGCACGCTCAAGAGGGCAAGGCATCTTTCGGCATACTTTATTGGAAATAAGTCGTTCGAAAATGTTGGGTATTGGCGTGGGCTTCTGTTGGAGACATTGGTGGAGCTGGCGAGGTATCGGGGACTCTTTACAGAGGAGGGATTCCTGAAATTAGAGTAAAATTGCCGCAGGTGGTGAGGGAGGGGGACCGAGTAACGGGCGTGTAATCCATCGTGCACCACTCGTCGAACCGTTTCTATAGAAGGGAAATGCGTAAAGGCAATTAATGGATTAAGCAAGTACAGCGGGATTGCGGGGACGCAATGTATGGTCCGACTGAGGATGACGGAATAGGAGAAGGGGTCAACCTTGAATTTTCTTAGTGAAATTTGTCTCATTTCTTTATTTTTCATCTTCATTTCTTGTTTCCTTGGTCTCAAGTATCATCAATGAATCAATCAATCAATCAACTAAATAGCAGTATATGAAAATGAGGGAAGAATAATCAATTCAACAAATATGTTTAAACCCCGTTCCACCGTCTGCACGTGCTCGCACATATTCTCCGTCATAGGCAGTCTGCGGGACTCAAGCATCATCTCGTCGTAGCCTCAGCCTACCGAGGTTCCGTGGGGGTGGGGATTTCCTACACCCTCCCGCCAGCAGACTCTACCCCCCCCCCCCCGGGAGCCACATTCACCACCGATGTCGCCGCCACCAAAATCAGGAATCAAGACTCCACAAGCAGAGCTCCCAATGATGCCACCAGCATCAATACTCAACTTGCCGCCTCCGCCGCCCGCCCCCAAGCCGAGACCAACGCTCACCTCGCTGCCACCGTAGTCTAGCGGGCTAGGTTCCCTACCAGAGATAGGAGATTTCCAACTCCCGCCCCCCACGGACCTTTGTTAGTTGTCCCCATCACTTCCCTTTTCCTCGCTGTCACATACCCTCCCCCCGCCCCATAGGGTCTTCGGCCAGCAGATTCTGGGCAGGGTTAGGGTTACTACCGATGCCCATCCCCGCAGGGGCAACCGGCAAATATTCTAACATTTATCTATTTTTTGACTAATGTGCATATAGGGGGCGTAGGTGGTCTTAGTAGGGATTTAGACAATGTTACATAATGTGCTGCATCTTGGGGGCGGTAATAACCCCGGGGCCGATTAACACCAAATATCAAAAGATTGTATAATGTTTTGCTTAGGGGAAAGAGTTGTTTACTACTCAGCAGATTACTTCTGGGTCTTTTGCTTGTGGTTTCCCCCCCAGGGACGGTGTTGCCTACGCCTACGACCAATATGGGGGCTGGGTGATCAACCCCCCCCCCCCCCCCCAAAACAAAAAAGAAATTGAGGGAGAATGTTTTCAAACATCCCACGATTCTTCAACCTGAGAGTGTTGGCTGACAGAACGGGCCTTTTGAGATAAACGTTTTGGATGTTTATAGAAACTAAATAAATGTGTTACTGGAAACCCGTTGAATTAGGTTTTTCATGCCATAGTTTGTACCTTTTGCAATGTTTTGTACCTTAAACAGAATACAACTCATTAAAGAACAAAGAAGGAAATTTAATTCAAGGTATTATTATATAGTTTGGAAAAACTCAAACACAGGCAGGTCTAACTCAACCACGTTTTAATCCGTCATGTTTATATTGATCAGTGACTGTTTATACTTTAAAATGACTAAACATATGAGTATTTAATATCCTTAATTCAAGAGAGTCCCTACAACTCGTGGTCGCGGAATGGCTACCTAGTAAATCCTTCTTGGCCTACTTTCACGAGGATGCTGGAACGCTATCACCACCTGCTGCTCTACTCCAGATGTCTTCGTTTCTTTTTAGGAGCTTGCAAACTTACATTCAGTGGGCTAAAACCTGATTCCGTCACGCTTGTCACCCTCCTTCAACAAGTTCTTTCTTGCTTGGAGAAGATTTCTTTCAGTGTAACAGCCCCACGCTAGTAAGTCGTAAAAACCGGCAACAAACGGAGATGTAGCCCGTCTGGTGCAATATCCCCATGATCTTGGAGCGATGATTCTGATCCAACCAATGCTTCCCTCCGCCCCCCCCCCCCCCCTCTCCTCCTACGAGCCCCTTCGTTATCCCAGGCCCCAATCAAGTAGGATGCTGCTCGCTCCGCCGCCCCTCGCACAATACAGTGCGGAGGACAGAGAGGATTAGCGCTCTCGGTGATATAAGACACTAGCCCACCCAGAGGCAAGGCGGGAGAGAGTGGAATGCCCATCAAACAGGCACCCAACGGATGGGCAACTCTCCCAAATGGGGTAGAACAGTTCATTACCGTGTTTGATACCCCTGCTAACATAGGAACTGAAAGGTCGGTTAAACCATTAAACGCAAGATGTACGACGCAATACAATATTACAATATACCTCCGGTAGCTCAGGTTGTCAATTTCACTTTTAAACAGCATACACATCCATTCATATTAACTATTAGGCTAGATCACCCACCACACCCCCGGAATAGCCATACGCCAAGGCTCATACTCCAAGCCCATCTCTGCACATAAATAAATAGCGCTCATCCGTCTTTCCTCCAACCAAAACCTCGCACCGTCAAACAATTAAACCAATATTCCTTGCGCTGCTGTATTTCAAACAATACGTCCTACCTTCACTACCCCATCCATTTCACCCACTGTCCAAGAGAAGGTTCCTAACCACTCAGCCACCTCACTTTACCCTTCCTGCCAGATTCACCAGCTAGCTTCCGTCCCTATCCTGTATCCTGCGCTCAACCCCACTATCTAGGAGAAAGCTGACGATCTCTACCCACCCGGGTTCTGCACGCGAGGTGCAGCTAATTCTGTAAGGGGAATCTAGCTATAAGCCTCTGCCTAGTATTGAGATTACCGCCGCCAGGTGTCGCGCGGCTTGTTGAGGTGCATCTCTCGCCATGAATCCTGCGCCATTCTCCTGGAGGATTTTTACTATCGAGAGATGCCCCCTAAGCGCTGCGGATTGGAGTGGGGTGAGGCCGCTTCTCTCCATGGCGTTGATATCCGCCCCCTTTGAAAGAAGAAGCTTGACCATCCTCTCGCTTCCCTCCCATGATGCATGGTGGAGGGGCGTGTCCATGTGAACTCCCTTTCCGTTGACATTGGCTCCTCGCTCCAGTAGCAACGTGGCCATTTCAATATGTCCACCCGAGATTGCAAACATAAGGGGGGTGCGCCTGATGTCCGGGCTCGCGAAGATGGTGCCCTGGCCCGCGGAGATCGCATTGATATCGGATCCCTTGTCCAAAAGATACCCTGCCATAAGACTGTCGCCGGTAAGGGCAGCTGTATGGAGTGCACTCATCCCTTTATTGGGCTCGTCAATGTCGGCTCCATTGTCGAGTAAAAGGTCGACCATTGCGTAATCATGTGCGTGAAGAGCGATATGAAGCGGTGTGTCTCCATTTTTGTTGACTGCCCCGGTGTATGCACCCTTTAGCAGGAGCATTTCGGCGGATGCTCTGTCTCTGTTGGCCACTGCTAGGTGCAATAGGGTTACCCCCCCTTCGTGCACCTCGTTGATGTTGACATTCCCTTGCTCTAGAGCTCGGTCCAACTCTGCTGGGTTGCGGGCTATGGTGGCTTCGTAGGCAGAGATTGGACCTTCTGTTTAGGCCGGGGTGGTTAGCATTGAGAATGTGCGTTCATGGCATATGTACCTTCATGTCAAAAGCCCCGGGACAAGCCCCAATGGAACTCCCGGTTGCGCCGTCCCGGGACCTTTGAGCAGGAACTATGCCGTCGGGAATGAGAGGATTGTACTTATTGAGATATACTCTTCAAGGTAGCCGATAACTGTTTTGTACGTCAGGTCCCCTTTGACCTTGAACTTCACCATCGTCGAATGATCACCATCCACCGCCAGCGTTTTCTCAATACTTCGCGGGAGCTGCAAGACGGACGATTGTTCCTCAACAGCGGTGAAGTATTCGCCGGATCGAGACCAGACTCCATCAGGGCCCTTGAAGAGACAGTTAGTTGGGGGTCACATGTTCTCTGGGGCCGGTCGGCATACCTGCTTGAGCTTCCTGCTCCTGTCTTTCTCCTTGAAGGTGACAATCTTGAGATCCGTGGTGACCGAGTAGTTAATGAACCTCTCCAACTCACGCTTGAGCTTCTCCGATCCGGTGGTGAGCGACTCCACAAGCTTCAAACGCTGTGACCGATCTCCTATCATATTGAGAATGTCGTCCACCAGCATGCCCCGATGTGGCGTTCCAAAAAATAAGGTAGCTCTGGTCCGTTGGAACAGCGCTCCAGCTAGCTCTTTGTCTTCCTTTGCTTTGACGAGAGCCTGGACGATAATTGTTCCACCGAAACTATGCCCGATAAATATGATCGGCCGTTGTTGTTCCTTACACATTGCACGCGTTAGTGCACCCGCCCGCGACATGGACACATTGTTTCAATACCTCGGGCGATCTCCTAGCCTTTTTTAGCTCCTCCAAAAGTCTTTCGGTATAATCCGGAATGGTATGCGACGCCTGGTTATCGGGTTTGAGACTAGAGTCATATCCGTATATCATTGTCCTGCAATGTGGTAGATCCTCCGCAAGGAAGTGATGTAGCCACATCCTTCGTTGTCCGTTACTATCCATCTTAGTCGCCCACGATCCGTAGGCATGGCCGTTGAGACCACAGACAGCGACAATGCTACACATGGAAATCAGACCTCCACTTTCTTGCACTAACAAGGTCTAAGCCAATGTACTCACTCAGCCCTGATCAAGCCAGACGTTTGATACATCTGCGTTAAACCGTGAAAATCCTTATCGATGCCGACCCTCCGCCCTCCCACAGATATCTCATCGAAGACATCCCTATGCTTTAGATTAATCAGCTGCCTCGGCGTATTAGGCTGGAACTGTACGATTGCAGTTTGCGAACGTTGATCGGGGGAAGGGCACAGAGTCGTTTGGGTGTTGTCTAGGGTGATGCGTTCGTTCGCAAATGCGAAGGAGATTGTGGCGCTGAGATCTTCAGCTGTAGCAGTTAGGGGGAGCTCGGTAATGCGGAAAACGTCTCGACTGGGGGATGCTGAAGAAGCACCGGTGAGCCCTGTTTCTGTTCTGACCGGACCATGCTGGGCGGGAGGCGGCCCCTGGACGCCAAAGAGGCTGCGCAAAGTTAGGCGCCGTAATGGTAGCATTGTGGATCCAGGAAAGTTATCTGTCAATGGTGTAGAGAAGACAATAATATCGTCGACCAAGGGGGGAAGAAGGCCGCATGATAAGGTCGAGTACTACCCCGCATTTGTCTTTCTCTCATCAGCCGATACAGAGATTCCATCATGTGCAAGAGAGATCTGCAGCGCTGCACAGAGTAATGATCTGAACTGGTTATCGACCACGCCATGATTACTGGTAGAAAGGGATGTTTCACCGATAATAGGCTGCCATCGAGAAGTATGCAGCCAAGAAGGATGTTGGTTGCCTCGTTCCTACCCATCTCTTCCGACTGGGTTATGACTGTTACTGTACCATAAAGGGTCAGTCAAGTAATGGGCTAAAGTTGCAATTGACCAAGGTCAGTGCGCAGTGCGCACCGTTGAAAGCACCACACATCCGATCTCCCTCCAATAAAGAATTAGATAAATGCCTTTCTGTCATCCTCAACACCTAGTCCTTTAACATAAGAAAACAAAACAACAATTTGTTTCTAATCACGCTTAAATCTTAATCTCGCTCCCCCGTATCCCTTAGTCTGTCAGTAAAATGCTGACCCCCCAAGATGAAGCAAATTTTGTGTGGCTTTACAGATCCCGTTATCTCCCTTATCAAACAATAGATCTTCCATACAAATTCAAATCCCCTACTCAATCGCGTAATAACCTACTAGAAATTACCTAAATAGGCAATAAATAGAGGTGACATTCGGTGGGCTTGGCACTAAAAATGTACTAACTTTAAAGCTTAACTACACCTCTACCACAACATCTAAATTGATTATCTTGTAGAGAAGAAGAAAAATCTTTGTATACAAAAACAATTTAGAGGGTGTGGTAGTTGAGGAGTTGACACTGAAGTCAAGGCTAAAAGTAGTGGTTGAGTATCTCGGGCGACACGAGATTGGGTCGGTCTTGACACAGGTAAAAATCTCCATCAGGTAAATCATCAGCTCATAGACGAAAGATCATAACCTTCTTTGTAATAAACCGATTCTTTTATGGTGATTGGCGGAGGTAATTCTAGTGGGTTTTACGGGCCTTGACAATTTGTATGGGTAGAAATTGACCTGCTTCCCTACCAAAATCATCCAACCCTATCTCCTCAACCACAACACAGCATATTTAAAAAATTAAAGGCTTTAGAACGGTTCTGCTCCCGATTTTCCATCATTCTACGGCCTCTAATGAAAAATATATTGTGTTGTGGTTGGGGTGATAGATTTGGCATTCATGTACTTCTACCGGCCCCGATATCGTGTCGCCCACCATACCGGCGCCTAAGACTCACTATCAGCGCTTAGAGGTGACTGCTAATCCATGCACGCGTCTGGCATAAAGTTGGCCCCCCCCAGTGCGCAGGCACCCACCACTAAACCAACTTCCGCCACTGACTTCTCCTCCGAAGAGGTTTTTGACACTTACGTAAGAAAGATGGCCTCGGATCGTGATTATTTTGCGACTTACTAAAAAGCATTGGGACCTTCGAGTGATAGTCTATCAACTCAATCATTCAGCCATGCTGCGCCTAAACACAACATGCCATGGGAAACTGTCAAGTTGTGATAGCTCTTTCTCAAGCCGGGAGCAGTGAGAGCTGTGTCTAGAATGGTAATGGATGTGTGCTCTTTTAGTAGAAGATACAAAGCTCGGAGTTGTCCGGCGTTTAATTCTGCTGAAAAACTTGATCGGGACTGATAGAAATGATTTCCCAAAGATTTCTAAAAGTGTGAGATAGTCAGACGGGCGGAATTTATACCCTACCTATACCGGCGGAGCTGATGCCACGATACTCTGCCGACCACCCACTCGGGGATGCATCACCGACTGTCACTCGGTCCTGGAATCTCACTTGGTGTTATTTACTTATTTATACTTCATAAATACATTCAACCTGTAGGTTATGGCAGTCAGCTCCTGTGTACTAACTGTACTAAAAGGACTAATTTTCCCCCATAAAAAAGGGAAAAAAAACAACTAAAGAAACTTCCCTCTTCACCCTCAACACTCTCTGGCCTGGCGCGCCAACCCCCCAAGCCTCATATCCCACCTGGTGCTGTAATGTGTGTTGCTTCCGAGCACAGTCTTTATATCCGGTACACATTTATGTGACCGCCCTCTATGCCTATAAGACACCTCCTGTGTACTCAGTGTTAAAGAAGCAACGAAGTCTATTATATATTCCTTGAAAGATACCCCTTCCACTAAATCCTATTCGTATTTCAGTGCTTGGGATTTCGGCCGATGCACCAGCCCCAATCTCCCCCCTCCATACGTCTCCGAGAGTGCCATAGTCTAGCACCGTACGGTCAAGTAAGCCTCAAATCAATCAGGATGGACACAACTTTTAGCTAGCGCGCCTATCTAATCGTTATCTTCCGCCACCAGGCGCAAGCAGGCCTTTCCCGGAACCCCGACGGCGTCCTATCCACGGATGAGACCATCTAGCTAGGCGAGGGTCTGCGGACTCAGCGCACAGGCCGCGCGGGGTTCCGGAGTACCAGTTTCAAGTTCACCGATGTCCCAAGAAGAAATGCGGTAGTGATGGGCACAATACAAAACAGGATGTTACTTGAGGGCGAGTGTTTCATCTTTTCGCGGAAGTGCCAAACTCAAGCCACGGGCATATTGCGCATAGTCTCGCGGACATCTACCTGATGCTTCGTATCGACTCTTTTATGGCTGTATGACGGTATTTCATAACCTGAGACCGCGTAAAGATGGAATCCCCGAGGGGCCAAAGCCAGGAGAACGGGGTGTTGGTGCTGATGCCAAGTCACAGACGATCACTCGTATGTTCCGAAAGGTCGCGTAGCACTAAATGTGCGATATGACGATATCCGATGAAGGTTGTAGACGGATAGTGCTGGGCGTCGCCGGGAATGGTATGTGGCTCCTGGTAAAGTTTCTGCCCGGCTGTCCGTGGGGGGTCCCCTACGCATCCAGGGCTCCGGTGTACGCCGGAGGAGGACTGTACACACCTTCTCACCAGCTGCATCACCCCTCCCCCACATCCTGCGCCGGTGCACTGTGGCGTTCATCTCTTTGGTTTCGCTGTGGCGCCGCGGTGGTATCGGGAGGGTTGACTGACTCGGGAGTCTGGATGGGAGGCTGCGGCGGGTGTTGTGGAGAGACAGGTCTATAAACACTAATACAGGATGGACATGTAGATGCTAAGTGTTGTGATTCAGTAAAAAGCTAGCACCATCCGACTCGCAAGGGCCGGTGGGGCGGGCCATTGAGGACGCGGAGGTGCGGATATGGCAAGATCTGGGGTTGAGGAGATACTATGGTGGAGTCGCGCCCTCGGCTGCTGGCAGAGGCTGATTTGAAATACACCTCCATCCGGGGAATCATGTAGATAATGTAGTTATCACCGGGTGTGGGCCCGGGAGGTGAGCGGCCAGATAGCGCCCGCCAACATCACCCGCTCGCTAGGGCGTGGCATATCAAGACCGAACCCACACACCCGCAGTAATATGTACAGCCGGGTTCGAAAAGTCTTGGCACCCCTACTATATTGGGTCCGTTTGTAGTTGTAGGCGACCATCTTCAACCATGGCTCAACTCATCAACAGGCGCAACCGTAACAGAGATATTGCAGCTCTCTCTGACTATGGTCTTGGATATAAGAGAATTGCAAAGCATAAAGGATTGAGTCCTTCAACAGTTAGAAATGTTGTTAAGAGATATAAGGAGCGGGGTCATGTCCTTGATGCACCCAGATCCGGCAGACTAACAAAAATCACCGGAGAGGTTGAGAAAAAAGTAAATTCAGTTACTCTGGATAACCCTCGAGCATCCCTCAAAGAACTTACCGAATTAGTCCTTGATTTGGGTATTAGCCGTTCAACAGTAGATAAGTCTTACGGGGCGAGATCAGGGTTGAGTCGAGGTTTATAGCAGGAGCAAGGTAGGGCAGAGAGTTCACAAGGAATCTCTGATCGGACGTAGAGGCGGAGACACCAGTAGATGGCTCTAACCGCGGACATGGAGTACAGAGAGAAGGGACAGGGTCGGCTCAGGATACACCAGAGTCGAGGCGGGTTCAGGTTCGGGTTCAGGTTCGGGTTCAGGGTCTGACAGAGACAGGAGGGCCGAAGCCGAAGTATTGTATTGCTAACAGAGAGAAGACGTTGCCTGAAGAGGCGGAAAGCATGGAAAAAACGCTATTATATATACAACTATCGTCGCGGCTGACTCATACCGTAGAATCACATAGAAATGTGTGAATGCTTGGCGCGAAGAAGTGTTCCGGCGTCTTGGCATCGGTTCCGACAGTTCGGTAGGAAGAGGAGGGTTGCGACGGAGAAGGGATTGTTAAGCGAGGATGGACGGAGGTGGGGAGATGGTGACGTCATTAGATTCCAGGAGGTTCTATGGCATGATGGATTTGTAATGTAAATAGGGAAGATAGTGGGGAAGAATACGAGGTGTGGTTACGGTGGGTTTCTATGGGATTCTGTGAATGGAGGTGTGAGTCATAGTGGACTAGCGAAGGGGTATGTTAAATAGAGCGGGCGGATCTTTTCTTTAGTTCTTTCTTTCTTTTCTCTCTGTCTCGTCTTCCTGTCTTCTCGATATATAGGAATATACTCCTATTCTCTGAACCATAGTCCCTGTGATCCCAGAACCTGGCTTCGGGATCAATTATCGATATCATCATCGTTCTCGTTGAGGTTCATCCGATCCTCACTTTCTCTGCTCTTGTTCTTGCCCCTGCCCGGAGCTTTGCCTCTGCCTTTGCCTTTGCCGGTGCCTGTGCTTGTGCCCGCCCAGCATCATCTCTGTCTTCGTTGGTGTCCTCGTTGTCTGGCTGTGTTCTTCGAGTCTCTCTGCGTCTTTCATGGATTTACTAGAACGGGACTGCACAGGTTGGCAGGGCTGGGATTACTGTGCGTTAGGAAGAGGGGATGAGTCAGGATAGATTCTACGGGTTTCTGTTACGCAGGGATGTGAGTCATAGTTGGGGTTACGCGAGAGTATGAGTCAGGCTTGGCAAGTAGATTGGTAGCTATATAAGGAAGGCGACGGCGCCTTCCTCTCTGTTTTTCTTCTTTTCCTTTTCTCTTCACGCAACGTCTTCTGTATCTACTCAATATATCTCATAGTCATCATTCAAAGTGACTATCGCCGTCCTCTTACATATATCTATATATTTCCTTAAAGAAATATATCGTCGCTACCTATCACGTACCCTGCGGAACGAAGTCATACTCTACCGCCTCCTTGAGATTACGTTGCGTTGTCATCCGCACCGTACATAATCATCAATGTCTACTGCCGCACCTTCACCACCTCCCCCAGTCCGCACATTGGATAGGGTCACCCTCGATGGTAACTACCAGATCCCTCAAACCTTTGAGGAATTTCAGGCAGTTGTCATGGCTCAGCCCTCTGCACCCCGCCTTCCGCCAAGACGTCTTCGAAACAGGGTTGTTGGATAGTATCGGTCGATGTCGGAAGTGGAACGATGGGTTAGGAAGGAGCTCGATAATGGAATGTAAGCGCTAGGACGGATAGGGAAGTGACGGGATAGAACCGGGAGGATCGGGAATAGTATGGGTGGTACGGGAGCGCGAGGGTTTCTTTGGGATTCTATGATATGAGTCAGCAGAAGTGGGGGATTAGTTGTATATATAGAGCTCGTTCTTTCCTATGTTTCTGCCTCCTTAGGCAACGTCTTCTTTCTGTTAGCAATATCTTACTCTGGCTTCGGCCCTTCTGTTCGCCTTGATTCCTGAACCTGAACCTGAACCTGACCCGGACACTGAGCGGCCTGAATCTGAACCTGAACCTGTCTCGGCGCAGGTGTATCACGGCCGATCCTGTCCTGTCACGATCTTACCGTATTCTGTTATTGAGCCGACCCTGTCCCGTTAGACTACGTTGCCTCATCTTTGGCTCCTGATACACCATGACCTCCAACCCCGATCCCACATGGACTCCTCCTTTGACAGAAGCACAATTCACCGATCAATACGATGAAGACTCCACTCTTCTATTTCAACGTCTCTCCCATCTAGTAGCTAATCAACGTGCCCAGCGAGATCAAGCTCGTGCACAGGTAGCAAATCTAACGATGGAGAGGGATACTGCCATCGCCGCCCGACAAGCTGCCGAAAATCAAGTCTCCGTCATTCCCGAACTCGAACAACACATAGCTGGGCTGGAACAACAACTGACGGAACTACGTCAACTGAATGCCTTGCTCACCGCTCAGCCTGCTCCCCCGATCGTCTCCGTTGCCCCTCCTCGACAGGTTCACTTCGAGGCTCCTCCACTTCCAGTTGCTTCTCCTCCTGCTCCTCCTGTGGCCCCCCCAGTTGCACCTGTGGCCGAGTCCGCTCCTCGCTCGGAGAAGGTTCCCGACCCACCCAAGTTCGACGGCAAAAGGGAGGAGCTTCGTCGCTGTCGCGCAACCGCCTAAAGATCTTTCATGCCGTCGTGATCGTTTTCCTGCCGCGGCCGTCTTGCATCGCCATCAATCTTCTGCAGTCGTCTTTCTTGCCCAGGTGATGCCTCGTTGTTGGAGGCGAATTGGCGCAGAAGGCGTGAAGCCTCGTTACAATTCTGGAAACTGCGGCGGAGATCCAGACCGCATCGCCACTGCGAGCGGGCTGAGCGTCTTCTTTCGAGAGGGCGAGACTTCTCCACCTCTTTGCTGAATTCAACGGCTTGTTGCTGAGGTCAGGTGGAGCGATGAGCCAAGCGCGTTAACGAGGCTCTCTCGCGAGCTCCGCTCCGCTATGATTCACCATGACGTTCCGGTCGCCACCTCTGAATATGTTCTCTTGCTTCAGAAGTTGGACAACAGGCTCCGAGATCTTGCAGAATCGCTCTGCGCCGCTCGTCAATCCTTTGTTCCTTCTGTCACTACTTGTGCCTCCGCTCCTGCCTCGACTGCTTCCACTCCTCATCCCTCTTATTCCCCAGGTGGTGCAGTACCCATGGATCTCTCTGGAGTTCGTCGTCCTCAGCGTCGTGGACCTATCACCCCCGTCGAACGTGCTCGCCGTGCCGCCCAGGGACTCTGTATGTATTGCGGAGGCCCGGGGCACTTTGCCGCTGAATGTCCTGCTCGTCCTGTTGCTCGTCCCGCTCGTGTTGCTGCTACTTCTGAGGTCGGCGTACCTCCGGTTATGTCTGGGGCCGGCGCGCCTCCTGTTATCAACAATGCTTCTCGTCCTTCCTCCGGTTATGCTTTTGGGTTTCCTTTTGGTTCTTCTTTTTCTTCTTCTGGTTCTGGTTCTTTGGGTTTGGGTTCTCCGGGCGCGAGTTCTGCCGTTGCCCCGGATCAGTCGGGTTTTCACGAGGACCTGTCTTAAGTGGCTTAGGCCAGGTCCCTCCTCTTTCTTTGTCTGCTTCTGCTGCTTCTGGTGTCTCTGGTGAGAAGGTTTCGGATAACGATCATCTTGTTGTATCATGTATCGTGTCGATAAGAATAAAAGCTGTTAAAACCTCTCACTTGTTGACACGGGGCTTCGACTGCATTCATTGATGAATCGTTTATGCACAAGGAATTATCTACTACTCTTCTTCCCAATCCTCGTCTTTCTTACGTATTATCGATGGAAGAGAAATCTCCTCCGGTAGCATTACTCACATTGCTCATTTCACTCTTCGTATTCAGGGTCACGTCGAAAAAATCTCTGCCTACGTTACTCGTCTAGGACATTATCCACTGGTGCTAGGCATTCACTGGCTTCGTCGACATAATGTTACCATCAACTTCGCGGATAACTCGTTGGCGCTGGGTCCCTCGCTGTCTTGCTGCAATGATAATCAAGTTCCGCCTCGTCGAGGAATCTCACTCACGCTGCCTGCTAATCATGACTTGAAATCGTCGTATGTCGCGCCGAAATCACTCGGTCTCGCGTCGCGCTTATTTCTGGGAGGCTCCACCGAATCGATACCGTCCGAGATTGCCGCCCTAGTTCCACCTGAACATCATCACAGCAGCGGTTTGGGAACTGAGGCGCCGAAGCTACCACCTCATCGTCACTATGATATTCGTATCAATCTTTGAGAAAGGCATCCTTCGGTCCTCTATACAGCATGTCTCGAGACGAACTGGCCGCATTGATTGAATACATTGACGACATGCTGAAAAAAGGCTTCATCGAGTCTAGCTCCTCGCCCGCTGGATCTCCTGTATTGTTCGTAAAGAAACCCGGCGGCGGTCTTCGCTTTTGTGTCGACTATCGAGGACTGAACGCTATCACCGTCAAGAATCGCTATCCGCTGCTGCTACCCAAGGAAACCTTCAATCAACTCTGCAAGGCCAAGTGGTACACTAAACTGGATCTAAAGAACGCCTATAATCTGGTTCGAGTTGCCGCCGGGGATGAGTGGAAAACCGCATTTCGCACTCGGGTCGGTCACTTTCAGTATAAAGTCATGCCATTCGGATTAACCAATGCTCCCGCCGTGTTTCAGCATTTCATTAACGATACCCTGCGTCCTTTTCTGGATCGCTTCTGCACAGCTTATCTTGACGATATCCTTATCTATAGCGAGGATTTGGAATCACATCGCGATCACGTTAATCAAGTTCTGCAAGCTCTTACCGATGCGGATCTCTATTGTTCCCCCGAAAAGTGTGAGTTTCAAGTCAAAGAAGTCAAGTACCTGGGTATGATTGTTACGACGGAAGGCCTCAAGCTCGATCCCAAAAAGATCGAAACAATTGTCAAGTGGGCTCGCCCTCTAAATGTCAGGGACATACAGGTCTTCAATGGTTGGGCGAACTTCTATCGGCGCTTCATTAAGAATTATTCCGGCATTGTTCGTCCTTTGACAACACTCACTAAAGGGAATGTTCCCTTTATTTGGTCTCCTATCTGCGAGGAAGCCTTTGAAGGTCTTAAAACCGCCTTTACCACTGCCCCGATTCTGCGTCACTTTGACTTTGACCGCCGAGCTATCGTGGAAACAGACGCATCGGACTACGTCTCAGGAGGAACCCTCTCTCAATATAGTGATGAGAATATTCTGCACCCCGTGGCCTATTTCTCTGGGACTCACTCCCCCGCCGAATGCAACTATGAAATTTACGATAAGGAGTTGCTGGCTATCATCAAGTGCTTCGAGGAATGGAGGGCTGAACTGATGGGTGTCGCTGAACCTATTGAGGTTTTGAGCGATCACCGAAATCTGGAATACTTTATGACCAAGAGAGACTTGAATCGACGGCAGGCACGATGGTCAGAGTTTCTGTCGCGGTTTAACTATGTGATTAAGTATCGGCCAGGAAAGCAAGGGGGAAAACCAGATGCGTTAACTAGGAGATCAGGAGATCTGCCTAAAGAGGGGGATGAACGCCTGACGCAGCAAAGTCAGACAGTGTTGAAGTCCCATAATTTGGGTTTGTTGGCAGCCATTCCGGCTGTCCGAGGACAGTCACCCCTAGAAAAACTTTTTGAACAAGCTTATGTCACTGACCCATTTCCGAATAAAATCTTAGGGCTTCTCCGAGATGGCGTTAGGCACTCACGCGAGATTACTTTAGCAGAATGTTCAACCAGGAAAGGCCTCTTAACCTATCGCGGGAAACTCTTCGTTCCAGACGACACGTCTTTGCATTTACATCTGTTAAAAGAACACTATGATGCTCCGTCTGCAGGCCACCCCGGGAAAGCTAAAACCTTTCAGCTTCTCGCTCGCTCCTATTATTGGCCAGGAATGCGCAATACGGTGGACCGCTATGTTAGGAATTGTCACACCTGCAGTCGGAGCAAGACGGCTCATCACGCACCCTATGGAGTTCTTCGTCCTCTACCGATTCCTCAGAGACCTTGGACACATATTTCCATGGACTTCGTCACGGGACTACCAGAGAGTAAGGGGAGAGATGCGATTCTCGTAGTAGTCGATCGCCTGTCGAAAATGAGACACTACATTGCCTGTAACACTACCACGGGCTCTGAAGATCTCGCACGTCTGTTTATTGACCACGTCTGGAAGCTTCATGGTCTCCCAACTAGTATCGTCTCCGACCGCGGTACTCAGTTTACGTCCCGGTTCTGGAAGTCTCTCTGCAAACTATTGAAAATTAACGTTGCTATGTCCTCCGCCTTTCACCCTGAAACTGATGGCCAGACGGAACGAGTTAATGCGGTGATGGAACAGTATTTGAGGAGTTATGTATCCTATCGCCAGCATGACTGGTGACTGGTTACCTCGCCAGCTTTGCCTCTAATAATCATCATTCGGAGACAACTCAAATTTCTCCTTTTATGGCCAATTATGGCTTCGACCCACGGTTTACGGAAAATTTAGCACTACCACCGCTTACCGACCGCTCTCAGGACACCAATGCTCTTGTTCAAAAAATGGCTGAGATTCACGATCAGTTACAAGCCGAGATTCGCTATGCCCAAGACCGTCAGGAGACTAATGCCAATGTTCATCGAGTTCCCGCCCCCGTCTATCGTGTGGGTGATGAGGTATGGTTAAATGCCAGGAATATTCAGACCACTCGACCATCTCGGAAGCTCGACTGGAAACGTCTCGGACGGTTTAGGATTAAATCGGTTGTTAGTCCTTACGCATACGAACTCGACCTTCCCGCTACGATGAAGATACATCCTGTCTTTCATGTCTCGAAGCTAGAACCTTGCGCGATCGACCCTCTGCCAGGACATATTCCTCCCCCTGCACCCCCGGTGATTGTTGATGGCGATGAAGAATGGGAAGTTGATGAACTTCTGGACTCCCGCCTTCGTTATTCACGTCTGCAGTACTTGGTTAAATGGAAAGGCTATGGCCGCGCAGGAGTATCTTGAGAATCTTACCAATGTCACTCTTGACTCGCTTTCATCGGCATCACCAAACCGAGCCCGCGGAGTTCGCGGGCTCGAACCTAATGAGAGGGCAACTGTCGCATTCTCTGCCTCTGCCTTCGCTTCGCTGAAACAGGGTTGTTGGATAGTATCGGTCGATGTCGGAAGTGGAACGATGGGTTAGGAAGGAGCTCGATAATGGAATGTAAGCGCTAGGACGGATAGGGAAGTGACGGGATAGAACCGGGAGGATCGGGAATAGTATGGGTGGTACGGGAGCGCGAGGGTTTCTTTGGGATTCTATGATATGAGTCAGCAGAAGTGGGGGATTAGTTGTATATATAGAGCTCGTTCTTTCCTATGTTTCTGCCTCCTTAGGCAACGTCTTCTTTCTGTTAGCAATATCTTACTCTGGCTTCGGCCCTTCTGTTCGCCTTGATTCCTGAACCTGAACCTGAACCTGACCCCGGACCTGAGCCTGACCCTGAATCTGAACCTGAACCTGTCTCGACCTGGGTGTATCCCGAGCCGATCCTGTCCTGTCCTGATCTTCTCGTATTCTGTTATTGAACCCGACCCTGCCCCGTTAGAGCAGTGCACGACTTACACTATCACTACGTACATCTCCTCGCCCTTATACAGGAGGGAGACCGATGGAAGACCGAAAGAGACGCTAGTCGAAACTTACACACTCAGACTCGACAGGAACTGGCAGATGCACGGGATCAACTCACTGCTTCTAACAACCACAGCGATGCACTAGAAACTCGAGTCACGGCCTTAGAGTTCCAACTTGCCGTAGCTCGCGCACCACCACCACCACCACCGGCTAACCCACCTTCAATCTTTCGCTCTGAGAAATTTCCAGACCCCCCGAAGTTCAATGGAACAAGGAAGGAACTCCCGGGCTTCCTCAATCTTCTTCGCACCAAGTTCAGGGTTAATCATGACAGATTCCTGAATGAGGAGGCGAGGGTTTTTTACGCGGTTAGTCGGTTGGAAGGGAAGGCATTAGATCAGGTCATCCCTATGGCCATGGGAGACGCACCCCCCTTTGCCTCGGTCACCACGTTCGCTGCCTTTCTCGAAGCCTCTTTCGGGGACCCGGACCCTCGGGGAACCACTAGGAGGGAACTACAGAGCCTCCGCCAGGGCAAGGGAGACTTTGCCACCTACCTTACTCAGTTTCTACGCATCATGTGCCAACTCGACTACAATGAGGAAGCCAAGAAAGATGCCCTAGAAACAGGGCTATCGGAGGATTTGAAGGATGCCATGATCTATCAGGACACTACTACAGAAAGCTTCGACGCTTATGTAAGAAGACTCATGACCATGGATAATAGAATCCGGGCCAGGAAGGAGGCCCATAAGACCAATAGAAACCCCATGGGTCAATTCTCGGCCCAAACATCCGCCCCTCATCCATCCCACACTCCCGGAGGTCTTGTGCCCATGGACCTCTCTGCCCTACAAGCTCGTTCCTCTGTCCGTTCACCACCCGAAGGGAGGTACACCTTTGCCAACGGCCGCCGTCAGACCACCGCCACCGAAAGAAATGGAGGATGGACAATGACGCTGTGCCTATTGCGCCGACCATGTATTTGCCAGTTGCCAGGGTAACTGTAGTTATGAGAGCGCCGTATTTTTATGCAGCACACGCGCATATCCTTCTTCTTCCTCTCCTTCTTCTTCTTCTTCTGTTGTTTCTGTTCCTATTTCTTCTTCTACGGATAATGTTCTTTCTTCTGGTAATTCGGGTTTTCACTAGTCCCAGGTCAGTATCATGGCCCTCACCAGGGACCCTCAAAGGATTCTTCTTTATCTGCGTTTTCTATTTCGGGGTTTTCAGTTTCGGACATATCGGAGGAGGGATTAAATGGAGATCATCTAGTTGTAGCCTGTAACATTGCTCACAATGAGAACTCTATTCCCACCTATGCTATGATCGATACTGGAGCCTCGGGTTTCGCATTTATCGATGAAACCTTTGCGCGCCATCATCAACTTCCAATTCTTTCGCTTAAAATTCCTCGCATACTCGAAGTCATCGATGGAAGACCCATTGCATCCGGACAAATCACCTCAATATGCTGGGTTCCGCTATCGATCGGCTCTCATCAGGAGCAAATTCCTCTCTTTGTGACCAAACTGGGACAGTACCCTCTGGTTCTTGGTATTCCTTGGCTACAACATCACGACGCTACTCTTAGGTTTAGGGATAACACCGTGGCCTTCGATTCAGAATTCTGTTCAAAGAACTGCAACTCTACACCTGCTATCGCCGTCAGGATCAGCCCTCATACGTGATAGGCGCTTTAGTCGTCATCGTCGTAAGCGACTACAGATTTGCAGCATAACCCTCCACGAAATTGAAAGAACTCTACAAGATACACCAAGGGACGAATGGAAACAAAAGATTCCCGAACGATATCATCATCGGTTAAACATGTTCGACAAAGCCTTCGCCCAGGACCTGCCACCTCGTCGCCCTTACGATCATAAAATTCCCCTGAAGGAAGGAAAGGAACCCCCATTTGGCCCCCTCTACGGCATGTCCCGACACGAGCTGCTTGCATTACGGGACTATCTTTACGAGAATCTCTCTAAGGGATTCATTCGCGCTAGCTCCTCTCCGGCCGGAGCACCCGTATTATTTGTCAAAAAAGCCGATGGATCTCTGCGTCTGTGCGTGGATTACCGGGGACTCAACGAATTGACGGTCAAGAATCGATACCCATTACCCTTCATTCGGGAAACCTTAGATCGACTATCAAAGGCCAAATGGTACAGCAAGCTAGACCTGCGACAAGGATACAATCAGATTAGAATTGCCGAGGGCGAGGAGTGGAAGACAGCGTTTAGAACTCGCTACGGCCATTTCGAATACGCCGTCATGCCATTCGGCCTCACCAATGCCCCTGCTACCTTTCAACATTTTATTAACGACTGTCTCCGGGAACATCTGGATCAATTCTGTACCGCATATCTGGACGACATCCTCATATACAGTGACTCTCTCGTAGAACACGAGCAGCATGTCGAAATAATACTGGAGGTGCTGCAAAAGAATGGAATTCTGCTGAAACCGGAAAAGTGTGAATTCCACACTCAAAGCACGACCTATCTAGGGCTAATTATCGACCCAAACGGTATTCGCATGGCCCCTCGAAAAGTTGCCGCAGTGCAGGAATGGCCCATCCCTACGACGGTTAAGGACGTTTAAGCCTTTCTAGGCTTTGCCAATTTCTATCGTCGTTTTATTTTTAATTTCTCAAAACTCGCAACCTTACAAGACTCACAGAAGGGTGTCTTTCTACAGAAGAAAGCGGCTTTTAATCTCTGAAGGAGGCCTTCACCTGCCCTATTCTGATTCATTTGGATCCGGAAAAGCCCATTACGGTTGAAACGGATGCATCGGACTATGTTGCGGAGAATGCTTCTCAATCGACGAACGAGAAAACTACACCGCGTTCTTCTCCAAGAAATATACCCCTGCAGAATGCAACTACGAGATCTACGATAAGGAGCTACTGGCGATAATTAGATGCTTCGAAGAATGGAGACCAGAGTTGGAAGGGGCCAAACACCCGATCGAAGTCATCTCCAACCATAAAAATCTCGAATATTTCATGACAACAAAGCAGCTCAATAGGAGACAAGTGCGATGGGCCGAATATCTGTCACGATTCAACTTCATTATTAAGTACAGACCGGGGAAACAAAGCGGAAAACCGGATGCGTTAACTAGGAGATCAGGAGATCTCCCTGAGGAAAGGATGATGAAGATTGTTGCATCAGTCAGACGGTTCTGAAACGTGAAAATTTGGATCTTAAAAGTTTGTTGGCGGGTTCTTTATCAAATGAACCCTGAAAAGAAAGCTCTCTACAGGAATTATTTAAAGAAGGATACCTAGTTGACCCATTTCACAAAAGATTCTGGATCTACGACAACAGATACAAAGCACTGTAAGAAATCTCGCTAGCCGATGCGGACGGCCGTCTACTCTATCGCGAAAGCCTCTACGTCCCCGATTACGCTCCGCTAAAATTGGAAATTCTGAAGCAATATCACGATGCTCCTTCAGCAGGACACCCCGGCCGAGAGAAAACCTTCGAGCTAGTCAGCAGGGATTACTACTGGCCAAACATGCGCGACTACATCGGTCAATACATTCGGAACTGCCACACCTGTCAGCGAAGCAAGGCAGCTACTCATGGGAAAATAGAATCTTGACCACTACCTATTCCGGAGCAACCGTGGAAAGAGGTCTCTATGGATTTTGTCACGGGGTTACCGGAGAGCGAGGGGTACGATGCTATATTGGTAGTGGTGGATCGATTAACGAAGATGCGTCACCTCTTGCCCTGCGATACTACCGTCAATGCGGAGGATTTGGCCAACCTATATCTACAGCATATCTGGAAGTTGCACGGGATACCTACACATATCACTTCTGACAGGGGCACGCAGTTCACGGCCAAGTTCTGGAAATCTCTCTGCAAACAACTAAGAATTGAGGCCAGAATGTTGACAGCCTTTCACCCAGAAACTGATGGACAAACGGAAAGATTGAACGCTGTGATGGAACAATACCTTCGGGGATATGTGTCGTATCAACAAAATGATTGGGTCAAGTGGTTGCCAATGGCGGAATTCGCGGCGAATAATCAGGTCTCAGCCTCTACCAAAGCTACTCCTTTCTTCGCCAACTACGGCTATCATCCTCGATTTACACAACTACAGAAACCAGAGAAACCCATCGAGCCTCGATGCGCCCATGCCGCAGGAAGGATGAAGGAATTACACGATCACTTGCGGGCCCAAATGAGGACGGCTCAAGATCAACAAGAGAAAGTCGTCAACGCGAAACGAACTCCCGCCCCTCGTTATGAAATCGGAGATATGGTATTCGTATCGGCCAAGAATATTCGCACCGCCCGAAACTCAAGGAAGCTCGATTGGAAGAGACTAGGGCCATTCCCCATTCAAGAAATCATCTCCCCCTACGCCTATCGTCTAAATCTCCCCCGCTCGATGAAGATGCATCCCGTCTTCCACCTTTCATTACTCGACCTCACTGCCATCGATCCCATACCTGGACAAAGACTAGCACCACCACCGCCTATCGTTGTGGATCAAGAGGAGGAATACGAAGTCGAGGAAATTTTGGACTCGCGGTATCACGGGAAGCAAGGACTGCAATACTATGTCAAGTGGACAGGATATGCAGATTCCACGTGGGAACCCGCTGACTATCATAACCAAACCGCCGCTGTCGATACTTTCCACATACGTTACCCAAATAAACCGGGACCAGAGGAAGTCAAGGCTCATGATTTCGCTGAAGGGAAATTTCGTGGATTTACTAGAGCAGGGACGGCACAGGTTGGCAGGGTTGGGATTACTGCGCGCTAGGAGGAGGGGATGAGTCAGGATAGATTCTACGGGTTTCTGTTACGCAAGGACATGAGTCATAGTTAGGGTTCTGTGAGTATGAGTCGAGGCAAGTAGATTGGTAGCTATATAAGGAAGGCGACGGCGCCTTCCTCTCTGTTTTTCTTCTTTTCCTTTTCTCTTCACGCAACGTCTTCTGTATCTACTCAATATATCTCATAGTCATCATTCAAAGTGACTATCGCCGTCCTCTTACATATATCTATATATTTCCTTAAAGAAATATATCGTCGCTACCTATCACGTACCCTGCGGAACGAAGTCATACTCTACCGCCTCCTTGAGAGCGTCATCATTATCGTCTTCCTCTCGTTCAGGTTACTCCGTCACAGGAAGACAACAATGATGACGCAGAAGGACTCGAAGAACACAGTCAGACAACGAGGACACCGACGAAGACAGAGATGATGCTGGGCGGGCACAAGCACAGGCACCAGCAAAGGCAAAGGCAGAGGCAAAACTCCCGACAGGGACAATGACAAGAGGCAGAGAGAGTGAGGACCGGATGGACCTCAACGAGAATGATGAGAGTAACTATGATGGATCCCGAAGCTAGGTTCTGGGATCTCGAAGACTATGACTTGAAGAAGTATATATTCTTATGTACCGAGATGACAGGAAGACGAGACAGAGAGAGAAGAAAGAAAGCATCAAGGAAAGAATCTCCCCGCGCTATTTAACATCCCCCTCCACCAGTCCGCTATGACCCACACCCTCCTTCATAGAATCCCTTAGAAATCTATCGCAACCACACCTCGTATTCCTTCCCACCATCTTCTCTAATTATATTACAAATCCATCATGCCATAGAATCCCATAGAAACTAATGACGACACCTCCTTCCCCCTATACCTATTCCTCGCTTAACATTACCCTAACAACCACAACCGCACTTCGACTACCGAACCCTCGGGACCGATGCCAAGACGCCGGGACAAGAAACTCCTACACCTCCGTATAACCCATACTATTCCCAATACCCTACTTCTATCCCAATACTTCCCCATCTCTCCTAGCGCTTACTTTCTATTACCCGAGCTCCTTCCTAATCAATCATCCTTCTTCCTACCTCGACCGATCCGATTTAACAACCCTGTTCCGAAGGTGCCTTGGCGGGAGGCGAGGTGCAGGAGGCGGGGCCGTGATAATAAGGTTACCAAAAGGTTGGGTTTCAAACTGATTGTTCCATCAAAGAAGCTATGGTTCCGCAAAGATCAGAAAGGAAAATGACTAGAATAATGTCAGTCACGGAAATCATGGAGAAGAGATAGATGGAGAAAAATAGTATGGTTGAATGAGGCAAAATTTGATTATGTTGCTTATCAGCCAGGTCGAAAAGTGAGAGTTAAGCCCGGTGAAGAGTTATTAGACCGCAACTTAGCTCCTAGCTTTAAGTCAGTTCGGATTTCAGTTGGTTGCTGGGCAGCATATATCTACGGAACTGGTACACCATTGGTACGAGTCCGTCAGCACGGTCCAGATGAAAGAGTTACTAAAAGGGATAAGCTTGGTTTGAACAGGACTCAATATGCCAAAGAAATATACGAACCCTATCTAGTACCCTTTCTACAGTTACTACATTTAAGTCAATCCATCAATCAGATCAAAGTAGTTGAGGATAAAGCACTATATCATTACGGTCCAGCAAATACCTTAATCAACAATACCTACCATATCCAAAAAATGCCTATTCCAGCAAACTCACCTGATCTCAATCCTATCGAAAATGTTTGGCATATTTTTAAAGCCAGGCTTCGCAAACGATTTACCAACAAAGAAAAGAAACCTCATAGCGCAGATGAGCTTTGGGAGGCGATGAAGCAGGAGTGGGAAGTAATGGATCAGGGTATAATGGATCAATTAGTAGATAGTATGCCTGAGTGCATTAAAACTGTAATTTCTGTACAAGGTGGCCATACAAAATGGTAAAACCTTTTCTCAATCACTATTTCATTACTCAATTGCTATTTCATATTGCTATTTTATTACTCAATTGCTATTTCATTACTGTCTCGTGGATTTAGCTCAGGGGTGCCATGACTTTTCGAACGCGGCTGTACAAGCAACAGAGCGAGATAGAAACCATTAAACCCTCCAGGTGAGTATCAAAAGATCTATCACCAACTAAGCCATACCCCCCCCCCCCCCCGCTCAATTAACTCAGTCTTTAAAACGGACATATACCGATCAACGCCCCCCAAATATCACCTTCATACACACACACACGCGCGCAGGCACCAGACAAAATTTCCGGCCAAGAGTCCACCCCGGCCCCCCCTCCACAGACAGAGATCTCATGCCTAATCCCCCCTCCACCACCACCACCACCACCACCAAGCACCCCCGCCCCTCCCTCCCTCTTCTTCACTATCCCCAACCCACCCCTTTCCGCGTCACCCGATTACTCCCCTCCTAGGATTATATAGTTTACAGACTTTCTCCACCCCTAGGCAGCCTCCCTCCCATCCGCCACCCGCACCCTCTGCACCGCCGTACGCGTGTTTCCGATGGTTCTTCGGTTTACTAAGACTGCTTAACGAAACACTTCGATCCATTTTTTTCTTCTCTCTATATTCAGTTTAGTCCTGGGCTGGGGAAAAACCGGGTTTGTATGGAGCTGGAACTCCTCATGCAAAGTGCAAACACCCTACTTAGCGCAGACCCTAACCCTGACCACCGGAACAATTCCTGTTAGACCAATGCCAGGACCTCAGAACGGTTATGCGCTATAGACTGGGTCTTATTCGGGGGTTCACTTTCTGAGGATTCAAGCCGGTTAGAACCGTTGGAGGTACCGCTTGAGGTTAGTAGTACACCGCCGCACTGGGCAATCTCGAACCGGAAAACACCCCAGAACTCACTCACAAGCTATGTGCGCATCGCTGACAGCCGCCGTCACAGCCCTTACGGTGTATCTTTCACCAGCCGCAGAGGAGGGTACGGGTAATTGGATCCTCTGAGAAGGCCGCCGGCCGCCGGGGGGGGGGGGTGTGTGAGCGGCAGGGAGTTGGTGAACTAGGCCGACACAATCACGACTGCCCTCACATCATTTAGCGCCACCACGTCTACGCGGTCACCTCCCCGACCCCACTTGAGAGCACGGTACAACCATCACTCCATGTGACAGAATCCTCGCGCGTGATGGCCAGGCGTGCGTTCTCACGGGCAGCTGCACGGCGGAGGTGCTCGCGGTCGCGCATGTCATTCCGTTCAGCGTCGGGGGGAAAGGTCGGGGAGGGGGGGTTGAGGAGGGCTACGCTGCAGCTGGCCGACCCGGCGCGGGCATGCAGAGGCTGGTGGAGGTGGTGGCTGCGGACATGAATAGATGCTTTGATTCTTAGAGTTCTGACCCCCAAGAAGACACAAATTTAACAGATTTCTATTCAAATCCGCGACACCCCCACCCCCTAGACAAAGTATAGCTTTTTTTTTTTTTTTTTGAATCATATCATTTCATTTCTAGGTACATATAGCTAACCACCCCCAAGTATGCCCACCACCCCGGCTGCTGCGCTCCCCCACTCCACAGGTGCGTACTGTCGTTCACTGGGTGTTGACGGACACTGGGTGTTGACGGAACAAGCCAGAAGAGAGACAGCCAAGCCAAGTTTTTGCCTGCAATCCGTCAACACCCAGTACCCGTCAATACCCCGTGAACGACAGTAATAGCGCAAAGTCTCGAGCAACTCGGGGGGTTGCCAAGGCAAAAAGCTGAAGATCACCACCTCCAAAGGAAGTGATCAGAGGGGATTAAGCCCTCTACAGTAGAATCTAAGCCTAAGATAGTTTAGCAAACAGCCTTGGCAACTCCCCGAGTTACTCGAGATTTTGCGGTAATTCATTGTTCCCAGCCCCCGGCACCCAGACCAGGCACCAATTGTTGTCCCCACGCTGCCGACACTTGGCACAGCAGCCACACTCACGCTCACGGCCCAAAATCCTGCGTTAATGTCGCTACCGCATCCGTTGCTAGTGCAGCTGTGGTCTGTGGGGGCGCCAAGGGCCCTAGGACTGCGGTTGAGTGGCCGGTGCTGCCACAGTTGGGATGGGGAGGAGATACAATAGGGGAGGGAAGGAGATACAATGGGGGGCATAGGCGTGGTGGTGCTCAAGATGGCACCCCCGGGAAGGGTGTCCGGGATTGGGTTCGGGGGTGCTCTCTCCCTCTAATGGTGGTGGTTTAGAGTAGTAAATTTGGATGGCAACGCTCTAGATTTAGAGTCTGAAAATGGGAGGTGGAGGGGGCGCACGCAACAAATCTGAAAGGGTGTAATATGATTGGTTGAGAGATGCGGGGGTGCTAAAGGCGGGGGATCGGTAAGTAAAGTAATTTGTTCTAAGACACCGGCGTTACAGTGGCGTCCTATCAGAGTTTTCACAGCTCAGCCCGCCTCCTTTTGGGCAGCCTTTGCTTATTACCGCAAAATCCCGACTCAATCCCACAGGCCCAAAGTGGTAAACCAGCCCAGTCCGATTCGTTATTCCTGACCTGATTGTGATATGAGAGGATAAATCGTGTCACAGAGTAGGCCAAGTCTCCCCCGATAAGGCTGTGCCTTAAATATCAGCACGTATTGCCGCTCAGCCATCTTGAAAAGTATCTCATCACGAAGGTAACCAAACCGCTTCTACCCAAAGGGCACTGCAAGGCGAGTTACACATATCTATATCTAGCGCAGCGCGCCTTGGCCACTGCGTATACATGCTAACACAATTGTGCAAGGATAGAAAATACAAGTCTAGCCTTCCAGCGGCCATTCGGTAAGTTTGAGAATGGTTGGTCTGATATTAGCGCTGCTGCCGGATCTCATCACAGCTGCCCCGGTCCTGAACTCCGGCACAAACGAAGTGTTGATATCCAACCGTACGGAGCCTAGCTTTGTCCCTGAACCGAAAGGGCGCGGAACCACTGGCCTTATTCTGAGCTGCTTCATCACCCTGATCCTATGTGTCTGGACCGCCATTCATATGAACATCATCCAGAACCCGACTCCAGTCCGGCTCCTAATAAACAAGTTTGAGTATGTACTGGTTGCGCTTTTCGCTCCCGAGTTTATCCTTGGTCGAGCGTACACGGAATGGAAAAAGGCCCGCGCGCTAGAGCAAGCGGTGAGGATGATTGATATTAGCACCGAAAACAGTCACACTTCATGCCAGGTGCAGATGGTCAGAAGCTTCGCCCTTTCACAGAGCGTGAGAATTGAAAGTGACAAAGCGATCCGGGAGTCAGCTTCTAGATATATGGTCGAGTCAAAATCAAAGCTAGCTATGGGAGCGACTGAAAACATGACCAACAGCCTTGATTTCGCTCGTAAAGCAGTGGAAGAAGCCAACGAGGCGGCAGCGAAGTCACTCCAAGGTGAAATAGCAGATTCGGATTGGAACGAGCTACGGCGCAAGAAACGTCTCGCAATGTGCGCATGTACCAAAGCCCGGTACGCAATGAAAGAAGCACTTCGAGCTGTTCAAAGAGCCGAGCTGGCCATATACTTTCATCAGAGTTCACACCCCGAGCTCTTGATATGGCTGCAAGAGCGTTTAGTGTACCTGGGAGTTGTGAATATGGAGGAAGCGTTTGGCACACCTGAGAAGGATGGGGGACGCATTGGCTTTGGGATGGAAAGCGCATTTTTCACTGTGATGGGTGGCTTCACCTTCTCACTGGCCGCCAGGACTACCGACCTTCGCTCAGCCGTTCAGAGAAACCCCATACCAGCCACAGATCCCCAGCCAGGGGATCCCGTGCAGCCGACGCGAACCCAAGACATGCGAATTCGACATAGGTCAACCCTTGATCATAGAGGCTCTCCACGACAGTCCTTTCCTAACAGCATACACCGTCCCTCAAGGCTTGATGAGCAATCAAATGCCAAGCTACCACATCCATTCCGAGGAAGGAACGCCGGTCCAGAGTACACCTTAAGTGCGGAGGGGTTGATTACCCTACTACGGGCCAGAGCAATCACCACCCCCGACTTATCAAGTCTCAACGAAGATGTACTAGATAAAGGAAAGTCCGACATGGTGGCCAAGCTTTTCGTATGTGCCCAGGCCATATGGATGGTGATAAATTGTCTTCTTCGGTTGGTTGCTGGTATACCAGTGACACTTCTTGAATTAAATGTGGTCATACACGTACTGTGTGCAGTATGTATGTACGGATTCTGGATGAAGAAGCCCCACAACGCATGTCGACCAATATCCCTTTCTACACAATTCCCTGATATTGATGGCGTTTGGGCCTTGATGTACACTACACGAGAGGGCCAGCCGGCTTTACGGGCTTCTAGAGAGTTGCCGGGACCGCTTTCACCTTTACCTTCATTGGCTCTCCAGGAGGATTCACCGGGGCGAGGTCATATATTCGCACCAAAAAACATGTCAGGATTGCCAATATTCGGTTCTTCCCCTCCGGCGGGCGGCGCTGGGGAGAAGGTGATTCAGCAGGCACAACGAGATGATGGCCAAGTGATGTTATTCAAGGGGCAGATCCTAGTGGATTCGGAGCATGGATTTACGTACTGCCACACCGAGGACGGCGCAATTCACCTATCGAGATTTGACCTTGACACCTTTGCCTTGGCCGCAAAGGAACTTCGCAAACAACAATACCAAGACCTTGTCTCCTGCGATTCCCAGCCGTACGCGCTTTATCCCAGACCCTGCCCTGCAATACGCAAGACCAGTTCTAGTCAAGGCCTTGTAGAGTCATTTTGGTCAATTGTTCCGCTGTGCCTGTTTTACAGTGGAACACATGCTAGTGCATGGTTTAGCCATTTCCCGACATCAACAGAACGATTCTTCTGGAGAAGCTCATGCCTCGTCAGCGCCACACCTGGCCTGGCATTGGGAGTAACCGCTGTATTTGGCGGATTGGTTGTAGGGCTTGAATGGCTCTTTCGATGGTGGCCGAAACAAATAGCTCAAGGTTCCACGCCACAACTCCGGCGTTATATCCGGAGAAGGGTCTTTCACCCCGTGTCGTCGTCCGTTGTGCAGGCCTATGAAGGGATATGGGAAAATTCAACCATAAACATCACTCTCACAGGCCCTCTTGTATGGATTCTCGGATTTTTGATATTTGGCTGCTGTGCTGGTTTCGCAAGTACACTATTTTTGGTTATGACAAGTCTCCCAGCGGCCACTGCTTTGTTGACGGTTCTCGGGGTATTACTAGCGCTTACGGTCCTGGTTGTTCTTGCACGACTGCACATGGCGTGGACAGTAAGGGCACTTCTTATGATTATCACGTTGTTCTTGTTGAGTATTTATTGGGTTGCGAGGATATACATGGTGGTTGAGTCTATCATATCTATCAGGAGTGTCCAGTCAGGTGCATACAAGACAGTGGCGTGGGAGGATATCTGGCCCCATGTTTAAATCTTCACGCGTAGGCTCTGGAGCGGTTCGGGGGGAAGGGGTCCATCGTCCGTTTATTTGCAGGTGATGGGGTTTCAAGGTGGCTTAATGCAGCATCGGTAAAGACTTGCTTGGGATTATTTTCATTATTTGGGGAGCTGGTGTGGTTTGTAACTACTAGCATGGAGAGTTGGCCGAGAGCAGCTCATGGAGAGAGGTGCTGGGGTTGTGAGCTTTCGAGATAGATAGATACTAGGGATGGGCTAACTCGCGACCGCAAGCTGATGTAATATATCTAACGGCAGAATTGACTTCCCAACCTTCTACTCCCTGAACTGATATGTTTTAGGGAACAGCGGTGGCTGGAGGGAAAGCGGTACACCTTAGTAAGCAGTGGACTGTTGATTCCTCCTCCACCATGAAGTGCGTACACATTGCCTATCTTCCCATCCAGCGCCCCCAGTGCTCTCTCCGGTGGCGTCGGCCGCCATGCTAGGTTAGGGTTTCTAGTATCCAGCTAACCAGCTCTTGGGAAGACGCGCAAAAGTATTCATCTAGTATATAACAGATACCCGCGACATATAAGAAGTACTCGAAATGACAGCTACAATTCATTTGTGTATCTTTCAATAGCAACTCCAGATCAGGGCTCGTATCTTTCTACATACAAAAATAGGTAGATGGCATCGCTAATAACCTTTCAATAAGACAAGGTATCAAAAATCTGTCTGATAGAGGTATTTATTATCACCAGACTTACACTTCCGTCAGACAGATTTCTAATATCTTGTCTTAAAATGTTTTTCGCCTTGCAATTTATGTCACCTTTAAGGCGCGCCGCACCATACGCTCGTGGGATGGATCGAGGTCCGGGCAGAGGGTGCCAGAAGGAAATATACTCTGCCATCCAATATACCCGATCGTAGGCTTTCATTCTAGATCAAACAAGAAGGTCTTCACCTACTCTCACTAAAAAGTCATGTTACCATATAACGCGAATAGCTAAATTGGTGCTTGTAGTTAGGGTTATGTGCAGGGCGTAAGTAGATTACAGACCACCGAGGACTCCGATGATGTGCTGACCATGTGCAGGAGGTAAGTAGACCACAGACCACCGAGGACTCCGATGATGTGCTGACCGTATGCAGGTTGTAAGTAAATTCATATCACCGAGGGCTCCGATGATCTGCTGACCGTGTGCAGGGCGTAAGTAGATTTCAGACCAATGAGGATTCCGATGATGTGCTGACCGTGTGAAGGCAGTAGGTAGACCCCACACCGCGCGTGAGAGTGACTCTCTGACCGATACATTATGAAGTTCACGAATTGAGGAACTTGAGGACTAGTCACAACGATGTGACTAACGCTGGTGGATGAGACCGGACAGTAAGAACCACCACCGTTCTGAGCCGTTCTGAGTTCCCGAATCCATCTCGCAACAGGCTCCTTAACATTATCTCTTTAGAGTTGGCAAGCCGGATTGGATATCGCGCGCGGTGTTGGTATTGATGTGGGGCAGGGCTTGTGGCAGTGGGGATCGGCAGTGCTCTATGCTTTGTGCTTTTCCTTTTTTTTCTTATCTCATATTGTTGTTTGTGTACTTTTGCTCTGGAGGTTCGGGTGGAAAAACTGGGGGAACGAGGTACTGTTAAGTGGGTGGGATGATGGTACAAACGGATAGGTTGTAGTCGGACGATGGAACTATGGGATGATGGGACGGCTGCGATGGGGCGGTGGTACAAACGGGTATTGTGCATTTCGATCAAATTCTCTCAAGCTGTACACTGTTTTATGGCCATTCAATCGATTGTGACAGTGTGAGCAAGTAACTAGGTCTTGAATCACTTAGCCTATCGAGGTTAGCGGCACTTCCGATCACAGCTCCCGATTACAATACAGAGTGAGAGTTTGTGATTCGGTCAATCAGAAACTAGAATTGACTCTCCCTCACATGGCTAAATAAGGCTTGGTGTCGTAATCAAGTATGTTGTTATCAATAAGTCGGGGAGGTCTTGAGCCTTGTAGTGGTTTGTGAATTAACAGCCCCGTAGAGAATCACTCCCCGCTATGCTCTATCAACTGCTGCGGTGGATAATTGTGCATCAATGGCGAGTCAAGTATTGTGTCACCCTTTTTCAATGTCCCGCACCGCCATATCGGAGGTATTAACGTTGGAGGACAAAAAGGCTCGAGTGATTGGCCTGGGATGATATTTGTCACCAGTGTATCCTTTCTCCACCACATCCACAACGACGCCCCCGCTAGTTAGATCTCCTACACCTTGTGCCTGTCCGGGGCTCCACCCTCTCCATTGTTACTCAACCACTCGATTGTGCTCTTACCCATGCATTTGACCTGGCCCTGGCCCTAGCCCTAGCCCTGGCCCCCGCCCTCTGCGTCCTCGACCTCTTCTCCGCCTTCTAAGTTGGGATACGGCTTTTCATGGTTGAGAGAGCTATTACAGACCAACCTTGCCCAATAGGAATGTTCTTCACAACCCTACTACCAGCAGCAACATCTCCACTCCTCTCTCATAAACGACTGTGATGGCTTGTGCATACCAGCAAGACAACTCCCTCCTACCCTGTGTCCACAGGGAAGCCAGCCTTTCCCTGCTAGCGCCTCCACTAACAAACTGCATTATATGTAAGAATCAGATAGCAGTAAGACTTACTTTGCGAAGTATTGCTCGCGTGCAGGCGCGTATCTGTGGCGACTGGGGACCAGCTAGTACTCTGAGGGATATAGACCATTCAAGAACATTTTGACCATGCACACGCGCAGTCACCTCACGTGTTGATTTTCGGCTCACGGACCGAAGCCCACCTTTGGTGGATGCGGAGGGGCAGAGAGAGTGGTGAATGTATCCCAAAGGTCTCCTATTCGGAGGGTCCTCGATTTCAAAATAGGGTGGAATCATAGTGTATCCCCTGGACTGTTGAAACTTGTAGTATCCAGGACCTCCTATTTCAGTAATAATAGCCCCACCTTTTGCTAACAAACGCCAACAATCTCTGACAAACACCCACAGAATGTGATGGGCTCAGTGACTTTGCCACAGCCCGAACAGGAAGTCACGGATTCCGCGAGTCTCACCAGCCCAAGGGATAGGTATCGCTAAGGTCGGTTTTTAAGAGTGGGGTAGATTACTAGGAGAGAGCTCTTGCATAGGAGGAATAAGACATAGTCGGGGGATTATATAGTATAATGTGAGGATCCTTATTTACTAGTTGTCTCGAACTAGGAGTGGTGTGGATAAATAAATTAGCGTTGCGAATTCATCCTACGGCATCTTTGTGGTCTGCCGATTTATTAAAACTACGCTAAGCCGAACTGGGTCTGGTTCGCGACAACTTTGCTAAAACACTTGAGACATCTTTCGGACCTACTCTTTGGGGATTTTAATATCTTTTTTTGCTGTATCCACAAAGTCGGCCTCTTCTGCCGATCTGAATAAAGATGTCCCATTAAGCTTTCCAAGGCGGCTGCCAGCGAAAATTCTTTGCCCATGGAAAAGAATTCTGGAGCTTCCAATCTGGTGTCTTAGACGCGGATTAGGGACTTGAATACTTTTTTTCCTCTGTTGACCTCGAGGACAACTGACCACCGGGAAGGATCAAGAATTCTTTCCTCCACTCCCAACAAACAACTCCACATCGTCTATTGCCTCAGGCACCTCTCACCGCGCCATGCAACGCTTCTTCTAGAAATGTTGAACCATGTCCGTATACAAACAACCGTAAAATCTCGACAAATTGGCAATCTTTAGTTAGTGCTTCTGCTATGTCAGCTAAAGGAGCTAGGAGACAACTTGTACTGGATGATACTAATATCCAAAAACCTAGTCAAAACGCCACAACTTGACTCTTCTATCAGAGGCCTATCCAACTCCATCATGGCCTTCTCCCTACGGTACACGAGTCGAAAAGATAACTAACTTATTGTCTGTCTATAGAGGGTGGAAATATCGGGTCCTCTAGATCTCCCCATACCAATGTATCCTAGAACCAAGTTCTTTATACCCAGTTGCGTAACTCGTGCATTTTCATGGATATGGTTATCTTGATTGGAAGATACATATATGTTGATGTTATGTGACATGTCAAGTAGGGCGGCAAGCTAAACCACTATCGTCATCACTGTCGCCATCACCACCAGCTTCCCACTTCCACCACCATGACCATGAATGCCAACTGTCAAAATCATTAGAGCAGTAGTAGGTAAAGCCCAACCTATTTTGCCCAGATTCATGCGCAAATAACTCCTGTATTTATCTGTGTTCCCCAACCCTAGCAGACTCAATGATAGAAAAGATAATTTAAACGTGTTGTTGATGCAGGGGGGTAATGTATATATATAGTGACTTAGTGGTGACGGGGCGAAGCTGGAAAGGCTCATGATAGCCCGGCAGAGCACGATAGGGTGACTGGGCGTAACTCTAGCTATATATATAGTGGAAATGATAACCCCACCCCCCCTAGGCCCAAACATGCAGAACTAGTATCGTGGCGGACACGACAACGGGATTGGTCTTGACAGAGGTAACAAAGTTGTCCGCTCGGGTGCGGGGATGTGATCGAGGTATAGGACAGCCTGCGCGATGTGTTACGGCTCGGCTTCCTGCGTCTTGCATTCCACTAGGGCGCCTTCGAAACAGGGTTGTTGAGGAGCCTCGGTCGATGTCAGCTGCAGAGTGATGGGTTAGAAAGGATGTGAGGTAATAAAGTATAAGAACAAGGGAAGTTTGGATAGTAATGGATAGAAGTGACGGTATTGGGAATAGTATGGGCAGCATGTGAGTTCGCTGGTTTCTATAGAAATATATAGTATGAGCCATCGGTGGAGGAAATAAACTGTATATATAGAGTTCTATTCTCTTATGTCTTCGCTTCTCTAGGCAACGTCTTCTTTCTGTTAGCAATTCATATTTTGGCTTCGGCCTTCTGTCCTTGGCTCGTCGCTGAACCTGAACCTGAACCCGATCCTGCTTTGACTCTAGTATATCCTAAGCTGACTCTGTCCCCATTCTAGAATCAACACCGACGGCGCTGAACTTGACTCCATCCTGTTAGAGATAGATGGTCTACTTCAGATAGCAATATTTCAAAAAAATATTGTAAGAAACCGGAGAACGTGACTATTAAAAAGCGATATTCGTACTATTATATGAAAAAAGCATTCATGATTGAAGATGGATGGTTGAGATTGAAGGTCAGATTGCCGACTTCGACCAACAGATTGTAACGTTAAGCCAAGCGACCCAACAAGCTCAGGGAACTCTTGCAGCCCAATATCAGCAAACCCAACTTCTGATTGGAGTCTCCCAACAAACTCCGCAATTTCTTAAGAGTTTCCTAAAATTCCTGCATATTTTTTAAATCTTCTGACGCTCAGAAGACATCAGGAGACAAATGAGGTTTCCTTAATGGAGTATTATGGCGTGGTACAAGGTTTAGTGAAGTTGCAGAAAGAGGAGTAGTCAGGGATTCCCGTATGTTCTATGGGTATCGGTTATAGGGGTTCGGGTTGGGGTTATCGTTCGGGAATAAGGATTAAGATATGTGTCCAGTACCAAGGGTCTTGGATTTCTATTGGATTCTGTACATGGTATCGTGGATGAGTAATCAGATAGAATTAGGGGATATATAGGGGCTGTGCCCCCATATGTATTTAGATTTTTTCCTTTCCCCTTCACGCAATCTCCCTATTCTTTACTCAATATATACTTTAGAATTTTTAGTTATCGTTCAAACGTTCCTTCCATCCTCTATAGGACTGGAGAATCCCTCGTCCTTCTCGCTTCGTTCCTTGATCTCTATCCCGTCCTCCTTCACATCATTCTGCTCTGGTTGTGTACTTTGGCTCCTTTCACCCACGTTTCTGCCTCGCTCCGTGATAGTGGATCAGGCTGTGGAAGTGTAGCAGTGAGGGGCCAGTAATGATACAGATCGGTGAAGAGAATGAAAAAGCAGAGGAAAAGGTGATGCGGTGGTTTGGAATATGAGTAGATGTTAAGTGAAGCCTCAAAAAGCATGTTTGGGAGAAGATAACAACAGCAAGGACAGCACATGTGTCCCACCGTCTTGACATCAGTTCCGACAGTTCGGTAGGAAGGAGAAGGTCGCGATGGAAGAGGGATTGTTAAGCGAGAGTGGATGGAGGTGGAGAGATGTTGACATCATAAGATCCCAGGAGGTTCCATGGCATGATGGATTTGTAATATAATTAGAAGAGAGGGTGGAGGGAATTACGCGGTGAAGTTACGATGGATTTCTACAGGATTCTTTAGGTACGGGGAGGAGTCGGAGTGGACTGGCGGGGGAAGGATGTTAAATAGCACGGGAAGACTCTTTCTTTAGTTCTTTCTTTCTTTCCCCTCTGACTCGTCTTTCTGTTATCTCGATATATAGGAATATACTCCAATTCTCTCGTCATAGTCTCTGAGATCCCAGAACCTAGTTTCAGGATCTATTATAGCTATCATCATCGTTCACGTTGAGGACCATCCGATCCTCACTCTCCTTGCCCTTGTCCTTGCCCCTGCCCGGAGCTTTGCTTCTGCCTTTGCCTTGGCCGGTGCCTGTGCTTGTGCCCGCCCCGTGGCTTCTCTGTCTTCGTCGGTGTCCTCGTTGTCTGGCTGTGTTCCTCGAGTCCTTCTGCGTCATCATTGTCATCTTCTCTGCGTTTGGGTTACCCCATCACAACATGGTATAGTGCAGCTGTGCAAAAGAAACAATAGCCTAACCATGATGTCCCGGCGTCTTGGCACCGATTCCGACAGTTCAGTAGGAGGAAGAGGGTTGCGACGGAAGAAAGATTGTTAAGCGAGGATGGACGGAGGTGGGGAGATGGTGACGTCATTAGATTCCAGGAGGTTCTATGGCGTAATGGATTTGTAATATGAATACAAGAGATGGTGGGGAGGAATTATATGGTGTGGTTGCGGTGGATTTCTACAAGATTCTTTGAGAAGAGGAATGAGTCAGAGGGGACTGGCGGGGAGGATGTTAAATAGCTCGGGGGGATATTTTCTTTAGTTCTTTCTTTCTTTTCTCTCGGTCTCGTCTTCCTGTCATCTCGGTACATAGGAATATACTCCTATCTTCTAGTCATAGTTCCTGAGAGCCAAGAGCCTGGCTTCAGGATCTGTCATAGCTATCATCATCGTTCTCGTTGAGGTTCATCCGATCCTCACTTTCTCTGCTTCTTGTCCTTGTCCCTGTTCTGAGTTTGCCTCTACCTTTGCCTTCGCTGGTACCTGTGCTTGTGCCCGCCTGGCAATATCTCTGTTTTCATCGGTGTCCTCGTTGTTGGCTGTGTTCCTCGAGTCCTTCTGCGTCATCATTGTCGCCCCCCCTCCGTTCGGGTTACTCCGTCACACATGAACAGCGTAAGGAAAATGTATATAGCATGTTCGAGACAGGTTGGGGAATGTGGAGGAAAGGTATGGTAGGAAGGACAGGTTAAATTCGCGAAGAAAATTGATGCCGTAAATATCAGGACGATGAGGAAGATTGGAATATATCTGTTAACGGTACCGACGCCAGCAATAGAGGTCAAGAAGGATATGAACTGTACACAACACAGATGTAATGAAAGGATAAGATTGCAAGCAATCAAAGCGTTGGGAAAGAAGTCAGATGTTCCGACGTCTTGGCATCAGTCCTGAGGATTCAGTTGTTGAAACTTCAATATAACTAGTGGAAGAGTGTTAGGGGAGGGAGGAGTGCGACAAAGAGAAGGTAATGCTACCAAACCCTATGAGATTGTATGGCGTGATGGATTTGTAATGTAGTCAGAGAAGATGGTGGAGAGGAAAGCGATGTGCGGTTGTGAAGGAGTTCTATAGGGTTCTATGTATTGATATGTAAATCATACTGGGCTGACGGGGGAGAAGTGTTAAACAGCGGAGATGGATGTTTTTCTTAACTCTTTCTTTTTCATGTGACGGAGTAACCCGGACGCAGAGAAGACGACAATGATGATGCAGAGAGACTCGAGGAACACAGCCAGACAACGAGGACATTGACGAAGACAGAGAGGCCACGGGGCGGGCGCAAGCACAGGTACCGGCCAAGGCAAAAGCAGAGGCACAGCTCCGGACAGGGGCAAGGACAAGAGCAGAGGAAGTGAGGGTCGGATGAACCTCAACTAGAACAATGATGATAGCTATAGAAGATCCTGAGACTAGGTTCTGGGACCTCGGAAACTATGACGAGAGGATAGGAGTTTATTCCTATGTATTGAGATAACAGAAAGACAAGACAGAGAGAAAAGGAAGAAAGAACTAAAGAAAAGATCCGCCCGCTCTATTTAACACATTCCCTCGCTAGTCTCCTATGACTCATACCCCCCATCCATAGAACCCCAATGAAACCCATCGTAACCACACTTCGTATTCCTCCCCACCATCTCCTCTATTTACATTACATATCCATCACGCCATAGAACCTCCTAAAATCTAATGACGTCACTATCTCCCCAACTTCGTTCATCCTCGCTTCACCATCCCTCTTCCGTCGCAACCCTCCTTCTCTTACCAAGCTGTCGGAACCGATGCCAAGACGCCGGGACATTTCATCTCTTTGTCTTGTCTTTTTGTTATCTATGTATATAGGGATATACTCCCATGTGACGGAGTAACCCGGGCGCAGAGAAGACGACAATGATGATGCAGAAGGACTCGAGGAACACAGCTAACAACGAGGACACCGACGAAGACAGAGATGCTGCGGGGCGAGCACAAGTACCGACACCAGCGAAGGCAAAAGCAGAGGCAAAACCCCGAGCAGGGACAAGGACAAGAAGCAGGGAGAGTGAGGATCAGATGGACCTCAACGAAAACGATGATGATAACTATGGTCGATCCTGAAACTAGGTTCTGGGATCTCAGGACTATGGCTTGGGAGCAGAAGTATATTCCTATGTACCGAGAGAACAGGAAGACGAGACAGAGAGAAAAGAAAGAAAGAACTAAAGAAAAGACCTTCCCGTGCTATTTAACATCCTCCCACGCCAGTCTGCTCTAACCCATTCCTTCACCTAGAGAATCTTGTAGAAATTCACCATAGCCACACCATATAATTCCCTCCACCATCTCTTCTAATTATATTACAAATTCATCACGCCGTAGAACCTCCTGGAATTTTATGACGTCACCATCTCCTCACCTCCATCCATTCTCGCTTAACAATCCCTCTTTCGTCGCAACCTCCCTCCTCTTACCGAACTGTCGGAAGTAATGCCAAGACACCCAGACATCCCATCTCCTAAGAGCCATAGTTTATGAGATCTCAGAACCTAACTTCAGGATCATTTATAACCTTTATTATCATTTCTGCTGAAGTCCATCCAGTCCTTACTCTCTCTACCTCGCTTTCTCTTTGCCTCTACCCTTGTCTTTGCTTTTGATTGTGCCCCTACTTGTACCTGTTTAGGATACCTTTTGTCTTCGTCAATATCTTTATTGCCTTGGCTGTATTCCTCAACTTCTTCTGCGTCATTATTGTCGTCTTTTACTTTGTTTTGAAGTACTCCGTCACATCAGATCATCCTACGGCAATTCAAGAAAAAAAGAAATACAGAAAAGGTGCGAGGTGGAGGGTCAGTAGGGCGATAAAGGAGAAAGGTTGAAAATGAGAGAGAGGGACATATGATATCATAGCGTGAAGCAGGCTAGGCAAAGTGGGGAAGAAGAGTTAGTCAGGTGGTCTCTTGTGTTTTACGGGCTTCAGTTATAGGGGTCAGTTCGGGCTTACAGTTTGAGAATAGGGAATAAGGAATGGATTCAATGTTAAGGGTGTTAAGTTTCGATGAGGTTCAGTACAGGATTTTGCGGATGAGTCATCGGGTAGAGTCATGAGGTATATATATATGAGATGCGCTCTCGCTTGTAGATAGCTTCTTTCCTTTCCCTTTCATGCAACCTTCCTATCCTTCAGTCAATACAATACTTTAGGACTCATAGCCATTACCAAGCAATCACTCCTGCCCTCTACAGGACAGAAGGATAGCTCTTCACTTTGCTCCGCTCATAGCCCTCATACCCTGTCTCGTCCTATCTCTACCTTGCACTTCTTACCTCGCCCTGTTCTGTCTCGCCTGCCTTGGTAGTATACCTTGACACGCCTCGTTCTTGCTATCACCTCGCTCCGTGATATACGAGGAGTGATGGAAGAACTAAGGAAGCTGCTAGGTACAGACTGGAAAAATAATAGAAAATTGGGTTAAATTGTATAAGAAAGAGGAGAGATGGAAAAAAGAATAGGGGTGGAAATGGAAATAAAAATTGGAGCATATAGAGAGGAAAATAAGAAGAGACAGGAGGGAAGGGTGGAGGAGAAAGATGAAGTGCTTATGTACAGCGATAGGAGCAAGAGTGCTGGAGGAACGGCAGCCAGAATATTAGGGTAAGAGGGCACGATAGTTAGGAAGACAGGGTATAGGCTGGGGGAGAAGATGAAAATCGTAGATCAGGAGATGGTAGGAATCAAGAAAGAGGTGGAGGTAGGGCTGAAGGATACGGCCAGAGAAAGAAAGAAAGTTATTATAGTTGCAGCAGATAGTCAATAGGCATTGAGAAGGATTGCAGAGAGGGAAGTTATACCGGGAGAGCAAATAGCCTATAAGATTCGATGGCTATTCGCAGCATAAATACAAGATATCAAAGGGAGAAACTTTGAAATGTGAGTGCGACAGTGAGATATAAAACGTTAAACCCAATTTAACGGAGTCTGAGGATACAAGACACATCAGAATGACACTCGAAAAGAATAACGTCAACTATTTTCAATGGGACAAGAAATAGTGCGAAAAGTGGGCAAAGATATTGGCAGAATGGCTGAAAAGGAAACATGAGAGGGACGAGGGGGGCAGTGAAGAAAGAGCAGAAGAGCGAGAACCTGAGTACGGATAGGGTGACTTAGAAAGAGTGGAAAGGAGAGAGCAACTCAGTGAATAATAAGTCTCATGATAGTGAGTGCATTGAGCAAAGGAGTGGTGTAGGGGAGAAGGAAACAGTTTTTCTATGCTTTCTTTTATGTTCTTTTCTTTTCTTTATTTGCTTTTGGAGGGGGAAGAGTTTACCCTACCTCGGGAGAGTGGGAGGAAAGGTTTTGTCTTAGCTTACGAGCTGTACAAATGTAGGAAGTATCAATCAATCAATCAATCTGTAAGCAATTCAGGGTTAGGGCTGTGGCTTAGACCTATCACGTCCTTTCTTACTACGATATAATGGTATGAGACGAGGATGAGGGTAGACGGGCCAAGGTACACAATCGAGGCGGCGCGAGACGAGATGACCTGAGGGGGAGGACAGAGGTAGGATGGAGCGAGACGAGGAAACTATGAACATGGTACCGCGAGGAGCTGCCTTGTATCTTATAGTGGATGGGAGGGACGGTTTGGCGATAACTGAGAGTCCTAAAGTATTGTATTGACTAAAGGATAGGAAGGTTGTGTAAAGAGAAAAGAGAAAGAGCTATCTACAAGTGAGAGCAAAGCCTATATATATATCCCATGATTCTATCCAATGACTCATCCGCGAAACCCTATATAGAACCACATGGAACCTCAAGACATTTAATATCGAGACCATACTTTATTCCCTATTTCTGAACCGTAAACCCGAACCGAACCCCTGTATTGAAAATCATAGAACATCAGAGAACTCCTGATTAACTCCTCTTCCCACACCTCACCAAACTTTCTCTACGCTGTGAGATACGAGTATCTACACCTTCGCCTTTATACCTCCATCTTTATACCCTGACCTCCACATCTCTATCTCCATACTTCCATCTCTACACCTTTGCCTCTACGGCTTCAATTTTATTCCTTCATTTCTACGGCTTCATCTCTACGACTTTATCTCTACAGTTTCATCTCTATGGGTTCATTTCTATGCCTTCATTTATGCTTCCACCCCAGTTGCAATTAAACACCATCGTCTATACATGAACTAATCGGTGGAACAGGAAGTGAATCTAGTGAATCAATCATCCAATCTGGTAGAATCAGCATCCAATCCAGCAAATCAGGCACCCAATCTAGCAAATCCAGCAAATCAAGAACCAATGTATCAAATCTAACGAATTAAGCACCTAATTAAGCAGCACCTAATTAAGCAGATAGGAAAGATTGCGAGTATAGAGTAAATACATATATTAAATAGAGAAATAATCAAGACTTCAATTTGTGAAATTCACCTAGACCAGAAGCAGAGTGAATACTAGCCCACTTGTGCATCTATATTTTTCAAAGAATAAAATAACCTTTATAAAAGTATTATCATGTATTAAAATCATTACTAATAAAGATTGGTCGGAACATAGGTAAATAAGAGCCTATAGAAAAAAAAATATTAAAAGTCGAGAAAAGCCCTATAGTTAGAAGTATTAATGGCTTGATATAGCTGGCGCTAAAGTATCCTCTCTAATTGATTTCAGGTCTTGTTTGTTCATGTAGCCACTATTCGTAGATTGTGGCTGAGAAGAGATCTACATATTACTTAGTAACAGAACGCGTTGCCACATGCGACCTTCCCCACCCCAGCACCCTGCCTCCACTGCAATGCCCACTTCTTCCACAGCTATGCCCGAACCCCGTCCAGCAACCCCGATATCCCAATCTTCTTCGTTCAGCTGTGCGCTACCACCACCACCGCCGCTGCAGCAGCAGCAGCCGGGGCCGCAGCCGTCGGAACCCCACTTCACCCCCGGCTCCCAGCACCCAGCGACACCACCCGAGGAGGAGGAGGACCCACCCCACGCGTCGAAGCCCGCTGAACCCCTTCGGACCACCACTCCCCCCGTGTCCGCTTTCTTCTCCTCAATCAATAGCTTCCTCGAGGGCGACTGCTATCACGAGCAGTCTCTCGTGCTCACGCACGTCTCACCTTCTCGCCTAGTACGGTTCCAGAGCTGGGCGCTGAAACGAAATAGACGACTCCGGTTTGATAGCCCCCACCCCCCCCCCCAACCAAAGTCGTGTACCGCCGTGCCTGCAGGGTGCTCGCCGTGCATATATGATCACAACTACCATGAGCGGACATGATCTACACCGTTCAACCAATCTCTGGCCGGAGATAGCCAGTTTTTCGGGTTTTTGCGTTGATGATATATGATAGACATACCTGTGTGCTTACATATTGCATAGCTACACTTACGACGCGCCGCTTCGCACCTTTACTCTCCGTGGTATGATCACAGCGGTCCACGACGCGCTCAGCACCTGGGTGACGGAAATATACGCCGATCTGCGCGTCGTGCTCTCCGCCGAAGAGCGGTCGCACGTGGTACTCTGCTTCAGCCGCGACGTAGAGCTGCAGGGCGGGTCAGTACGCCAACCGGATGCAGCCTTCTTCTATGCGCGGGTCGCAGCTGCGGATGGGCAGTGGCGGCGTGATCCTTTCCCGAGGGTGGTGTTTGAGGTTGCCTTCAAGCAGCGGTATAAGGAGGTGGTGAAGGTGGCCAACGTGTGGTTGACCAGGTCTGAAGACAAGGTTGAGGTGGTGGTGGTGGTGAATATCGAGGAGGGCGCTATTGTGACTGGGGGAGCTGAGGCGGCGTCGCGTACAACTCAGCACCAGGGGGAGGGGGGGGGTGAGGACGGGGACGAAGGCGAAGATGAACTCAGTGGGGAGCAAGTGGAATCGCAACGTTTCCCGTCGCCCTTCCTCCTCCAGGAATTCCACGACACCTGTGATCCATCGCAGTGGGTTGGTCCCCTCACGGCCACCGTCGAGCTCTTCCGCCTCACATCTGGCAACGAAGTTGTCCGCGACGGACCAAAATACGTATATATCCCCCTTGCTCCCAGTCCTCTTATAACCGCCACCCCGCCACTCAAGCAACTAATCACGAGATTCAGGACATTCTCCCCCGCACCTCAGCGGCAGAGCCAAAGCCTGCGCTACGAATATCGGATCTGCTGCGCGGTCTAGCAGACGATGGCCGCACGGTCCCGCTGCCGCTAGAGCCATATCGCAGGGCACTGGATATGGCGGTGAGGGATTTGGCGTTAGCAAGAAGGGCGGCGGTGCATAGGACGAGGAAAAGGGCTAGGGGCGACGAGGCCGGAGTCGATGGAGAGGAGTTTGCAATAGTAGATAAGGACAGGGGGGAGGAGGAAGAGGGAAGGGACACGAAGAGGGTTAGGGTCTTGAGGAGTGGGGCGGGAGGTGCGGGAGATTGATGGACACTATCTGCGGTTGGGGGTTGTGCTATTTAACTAGGTGAAGTTTTGTTTAACAACGTACAAATAAAATATTTTCACGGGCTACTGGAAGTACAGTCGAGTCTGAAAGGTTTTGGTACTTTGAAAGCGATCCGTAATAGCAATCAATAACAAAGCGTTTTGATCCCCATCCTCAGGAAGCTGCCACAGGGGGTGTTATAGGGTGGCACAGTATGGGGACATCTAACTACCTTACACTCCCCCTCGCAGCGGCCCCTATCCGGCTGTTGGTATCACCGTTTGAGCCTGTAGGCTTCGAGGGGGTGCCAGAACCTTGCAGACAAGGATATACCAACCAACACAACGACTCAACCCATATGCAGTAGAAGCCTTACTAAATTTCTACCCGAACCAGTCCGTACAGCTATGAGGACCTTAATAGATAGCGGTAAAGGGAATTGGTGCACCAACTCATCTCAGAGAGGAACTGGCATTGACTTTTGTTAGGAATTCCTTGTGCAGTATATGAATTTGTTGCCTCAACCAATTAATTCATAATTTCGGCCCAAAAACTAATCAAAGAATCTGATTGGTACTAATTCCATATTGTTCCATACCAACACTTCGGTAGAATGCTTAATTTACTGCAAAGGGAGAAAGTATTGCGGGTTTTCATATTGTGTATGGCGCAGCGAGTCTTAAAGCTGGTGGCAAGAAATTTAAGTAAACTGCTAATACCCTTTTAGCCAAACAATAGATCAAAAATCCTCTTCCGCCCTCCTGATACCAAGTATATATACAGTTATCGACTACCCCCTCAATATTAAGGCACACGAGAGGGATTTCGGTATCTCCAACAGCTGTTTTACCGATGCTTCCCCAAAAGAGGAGGAGCGACTAGGTAGCTGTGGGGATTAGTTTTATAAGCTGAGGAGGGGACGGGATTTGGTCTTTCAATTGGCTATTGTTATTTTATTTTGTTCTGTCCTTGATTTGGGTGAAGAATGCACATGCTCTGTTTGTATTAGAAGGCGGCGGCGCCACCCCATACAATTCATACCTCGCATTCTCCGGTTCTTACTACGGCACCCCAGTATGATGGTATGGGCACACGCACATTGAGTGCGGGGTACCCCCCCCCCCCCGAGTAGTATGCACCCGGTACATATGTACTTCTACTCTAGAGTACATGTACTACGGTGTGAAGGGTAAGTGAGTAGAACTCAGCGGTGCGGTTTGCGTTGCTACGTTCTACTCACTTACCCTTGACACCGTAGTACTATTGCATAGGCGTGCAGCAAGGCCTAGGGACTGAGTACTCTACATGCGTAGATAGCACATACCGCTGCGCATGAACTGGAGTACCGCAAAAAGTCGAAAAATTGGCTATCTCCGACCAGGGATTAACTCCTTCACGATTGGTTGAAGGTCGTAGATCAGGTCTGCTTATAGCAATTTTGATCTCATATGCATAGCTAATTTTTCGAGTAATGGCGGTACTCTAGCAAGTGGAGGGCCACGATCTCCGCCCCGCCAATCGGTGCACCTCTGACGGGCCGCCGACAACCCAGCCCAAGACACGGGTGTGCAGGCCTCGGTTCCGCCTACCCTAATCGCAGGCTTGCCGTTGTTTCCGATCCATGCGCCTGCTTGCAGATCAGGGTCTCTCCGGCTGTACGTGTTTAGTATTATCTGAGAGAATTCGTTGTGCTGCAGCAAGGATTATTTATACCAAAACTTGCAGATTGACGTATCTTTTCAGATACCGTAGTATTTGAGAAAATTCGTTGCGCTGCAGCAGGGGTCTTCTCTACCAAATCTGTCTAAATACTGCCTCTGGTTGGCTCATACCCCTGCTGCAGCGCAACGAATTTTCTCAAATACTACGGTAATACGGTATGTATGTACATGCAAAAAAAAAACTGTTGATCCGCGTGCCAAGACTGGAACATGATATTATCGATACACACCGAAACCTGCATATTGGCCGTGCCTCTGGTCCCCTACAATCTTGCGTTTAACGGCATAATACGGTACAGTCGTTCACGGGGTGAAGACTAGGTGTTGACGGAACAAGCCAAAAGAGAGACAGCCAAGCCAAGTTTTGCCTGCAATCCGTCAACACCCAGTGTCCGTCTTCACCCCGTGAACGACTGTACTCACTGCACCACAAGAGTTTTATCGATGCATGCCCTGGGCGAATTAGACATCACGAGATCTCATGCATGAAAGTCATATAATATCCAATTTTTGGTGTAAGATATGTCCGGGTAAGCTGTTAGCTGCATTATCAGTCTTGAACTTACTTGGGAAATAGAGACTTTTAGCCACGGGTGTAAGACCATGCTGCATGCGTTTGCCCCCTGGCCCGCATAGGGACTCACAAGTACTCTGAGAGGGAAATCATAGGCATAAGGATTGAATATATCTCCATGCGTATGTTTAAGTTCTGTACTTGAAAATATTATATCACATCCTACTTGCATCCAACTTGCATGTCTTGGAAGTCTTGGGAGTAAAAATTTTTTGTTCGTTGGCTATGGTTGCGGACACCTGTATCCGGAGTAGGTGCGACATTGGTGTTTTTTGGCTATCACTTTCCTAATCAACTAATAACTTGGCGCTTTTGGTGCCGATATATGCTCTTTTATGCCAAGACCTATCAGTGGTATTAAGCGGTAGTCCAATAATTTCCTAATTGGGTATTAAAATGCCCAACGCTCTAGAACTATTGCCTAAACAGGTAACTTTGGGGCGGCATTCATTTGGTCTCTTACTAGAAACTGAACTTTTAGAAATTCATTAACTCCGCAACCAGAAGTGATAAAATTAATTGGACTCTGTCATGATGTAGAGCGGAGGCTAAAGCATCATTTAACAGAGAGAAAATGATTATGGGTATTGTGGTTGGGAAGCTATCACCCCCCAAATGTTGGGGTCAAATGCCCTCCGGTTACAGGTGTCCGCAACCATAAAAGACTCTAATACCATAGACTTCCCTGAATGCCTTATTCTAGCCAATCGCTTCCTGCAAAGGCAACGCTAATGCATGAGAGAGATTTCGCGAATGTCTCATACGCCCAGGACATAGGACGTAGGTGAGATCGATATTGAAAGTATATTGGCGGAGATCAAGATCGATCGCAGCTCGGAGGAACCCATCAAATGTGAAAAGCACATATGATCCACATTAGCGTTTAGCAAAAACCTTCTCTCCTCAGGCACCCCGTGCATTTAAATGTGCACTACGACGATCAGGCGTTCGATAAATCGAGCGGTCCAAACGTTTATTTGATCATGAAGATTTGTTAGAAGATATCATTTATATTATCTTCTCTAGAGATAATACAAATTGAACCAGTTGAGTGTTTACTACGGTCATGAAGTAATAGGAGAGTGTAAAGCCTTTACGTTTAAAATCAGGCCCAAGAGATCATACCGAATTCATTCTCCCGTAGCCCCCCGCGTTTGTTTCCGGACCATCTGGGCCCGTTCCTCCGCCCGATCGATTACATTTAGGGTCTTGGGGGGCTGGTCACGCTGGGTGCGGCTTGGCTACGGGCCGAATGATTGGTGAAAATGGGCCGAGCACGCTCGCGCGCGTGGGGCGTGCACGTACATACATGTATGATTGACATTCCAGTCCGGAGAGGAGCACATACTTGAGTGTATCACGCGCAGCTAGCAGAATGTGTCTCAGTCTATACCACCGGTCTTTGATCCTGTTGGGTGTCGGTGGTACGCATTAGGGAGGCTGCGTACGACGTGCCTTTCCGTCCATTGGTTAAGTTTGGGACTTGTCAGGCCGTTCTGTTAATGATTGCCGGATCGCGGGGATCGGGACTTACTCAGGCGTAGGTTTCCAACTGGCTCTCTGATCCGCCCGGGTTAAAACACTTGAAGTTGACTAGGGCAGGTGGGCGCCAAGTTATACATAGTACTGTCTATCATACGTGGAATGGTGGGGGATACGAAGTGTGTTCCATAGACCTAGATCTACTGCTAGAAAATACTGGCGGTTGATTAGCTCATTCCCGAATATCCACTCCTCAGCCTAGTTAATGATGGTGGTGATGAATTGGAGTCCAAATAGTTTATAATGGGGTAGTAGGAACGTGCGGGGGTGAAGTTGATTGCAAACTCTAAGACTCTTTCCTACTATACACATCTATACATAACCTCACCGAACTTGAATAAAACCACCCAAAAATGGTAGCTGAAAGCACAAAGGCAGCCAAAAATCGCCGCGCTGGCAAAAGGTATGCCCAGAAATCGAGAGACAAATATAAATATAGTTTCGAATCCATTAGATAACCCAAGGAATGTGTACAGTAACCAAGCAGATGCTCACCCCCCGGAGGCCTCAGGTCAGCAGAAAGATCCGCCGAGCTATCCCAAGGGAGGTGCAGCACTGGACATGTATCGTGTACGTGGAATCCCACACGGTGTTGGGGTAGTCGATTTGAAAAAAACGCTTTTGAAAGATCTCTTCGGGAGCGAATCCTCGGCCGAGGTTGCGGAAGAGCCGGTGATCATACAGTATGAGTATCCGGGTGCAGATACACAGACTGCACTCGTCCGGTTTTCGGAAAAGCCGGAAGTCTTCAAAAATCAAGCGCAATACGCGCTTAGTAGTTGGCGCGGTGCTGTGATAGACCGGGAATTCTTCGGATTCACCACGCTATATGAAGGGCAGCGGGATCAACCAGTTGCTGCAGAGTTCGTTTTATATTCCTCCCAGATATCATGTGGAGTTTCTAACGCCGAATTCTCATCTAGTATTATCGCCGTAACCGGACTCTCTGCACATGCTTACGGTTCCTGGAGAGGTAGGGGTGCTCATAGGGGGATGTGGTTGCGTGATTTCCTTCCAGAAAAGGTCCCAAACTGCAGGATCATGACCCATGGATACGATTCCGACATCAAGAAGGATGGGTTCAACACCCTAGATGATTATGTGAACAACTTTCTCGAACAGCTTGAGTTATATAGACAGGGAACCAGTCTCAGGGTATTCATTCCTCATAGTGCAGGCTGCCTACCTCAACGTTTCTAATAGTGGTTTTAAGGGGACCCAACGACCCATAATCTTTATTGGCCATAGTTTGGGGGGCCTGGTCGTCACACATGTAAGTTTGAATTCTTTTTAGAAGAGGTAAAAGATGGGATACTAACACCATTTAGAGCATTGTGAAATCCCACAAAACTCACCGCTTTTCCGGCCCAGACTTACTTTCAGCGACAAAGGCGATAATATTCTTTGGCACACCTCATCGTGGGCTCAAAGAGCATGCGGAGAACATTTTGCAGGCTGTGGGTAAAGAACTTGGTAGGGCTGAATTGGTAGAATCGCTCCGGGTGGGCTCACCTGCTTTGGAGGGTGGATTCAAAGATTTCCTTGAATTACTAAGACCCAACTGGCCAAACGTGGCAACATATTACGAGCAAAAGATGACAGTTGCTTTGCAAAAGGTACGTTTGTTGGAAGACACAGGTGGTACATTGGCTTGATATGTTTATGAGAGACTAACCGTCTCCAGGACGAAAATGGCAGACATCTGAGACCGGAGGGGGGCAGGAAATATGTCGCTCTCGAACCTAAGGATACACGCCTCGGTGTCAGTTGGGAGAGATGTATACCGGTAGACAAAGATCACTCCGAAATTGTCAAGTTCGACACCGCGTGTGACCGCACATTTGAACATGTCTACCAGTTTATCAGGAGGATGACTGTCTCAGATGGTGAGAGAGCCAATCAACACCCCACCAGAGATTCTTCGCTGACATCTATCCATATAAAGCCGACAAAAGGACTTGCGGCACGGTGGCATGCGCCATTGGGCATGAAAATATTGGAAAATTGCGAGACCTCTATAAACCAAGGGCGCCCAAGCGAGTCAACCCAACGATACCTGGACAGAGCATGCCGTATCTACACCAAGCAGTAAAATGTAATACGACGGAGGTTTTGAGGACGCTCATCGACCTTGGCGCAGATACATCGGAAAAGGATGAGAATGGCAACACAGCACTCCATTTCGCTATCCTCGAGGGGCGGGAGGATATGGTTGATATTCTTTTCCACTGCACCAGTCCAAAAGATATTTGGGTTCGTGGCCAAAATCAGGCTACTACATTAGATTTTGCGTTACAGTCGGAAGCTGGGTATCAGCTTGTGCAGCGAATTCTTGAAATTGCGTTTCCTACAGAGGCTTCCGGGGTCGCAGATCGAGCAAGAGCTATAGAAAAGGGGCGTGACGCCCTCAATTTCACCGCGTATAAAGGCGCAACGTCGCCGGTACTTCACAGAGCAGTTCTCGCTGGCGACGTCGAAGTAGTAAACGCTATCTTAAGCAAAGGTGCCAAGGTTGACTTGAAGGAATCTGTCCTTGGACGCACAGCCTTACATGTCGCGGCTTTGTCCCTGGACCTAAATAACACAGAGGAGATGGCAAAGGCTCTGATCGATGCAGGCGCAACGGTGGATGCTAGGGATAACAACGGACAAACACCACTGTCAACTGCCGCCTGTGTGGGAAACACCAGAGTAGCTACCATACTGCTGGCCCACAATGCTGATATCGAAATAACGCTTACGCATGGACTTGTTGTACTTCATATGGCTTGTTACTGGGGACGCTTGGAGCTGGTCGAAATTCTCTTGGCCCGTGGAGCCGATGTCAATGCTTTATGCACTTCAGGGAATGATGCATTAGTGCAGGTTGCCTCTGGCCATTTGGAAAATAATATTTATCCTGTCGACTCGGAGATCCCATTGGCTGATACTTTCAAAGACTATACGCAAATAGCTAGACATCTTCTGGGGCGCGGGGCCAACCCACTTACACAGAATATCTCAGACAGAACAGCGCTGCACATAGCCCTTGAAAATATAGCGTCTTTCTTGATAAAAAGGATCGGGGGCCAGTTGAACGAGGAAGAGGATAGCGACGATGACAGTGACGATGAAGGCGAGGGCGACGACGACGATGGTGGTGATGATGATGATGGTGATGATGATGAGGAGGAGGAGGGGGAGGAGGGGGAGGAGGATGAGGATGAGGTAGATGAGGATGGCGATATCGACGCAGATTCTTTGAAAATCTATCAGTCAGAGATCAAGACTGGGTTTTTATTCTACGCTGGCATAGCTCGGCTACTGCTCAACAAAGGCGCGGATATCAATACCAAGGATGAAGAGTGGAAGACGCTGTTGCACACTCTCGGTCAAGGGCCTTTGAAGTTTATCTCATCTGTTGGCGCTCTGGCACTTCACCCTAAAATTATAGAACCTGTTTTCCAGGGCTACACTGATTTGATCGAGATGATACTAGGGAGGAAAGGGGATGTCAATGCAAAAGATGACACGGGAAGGACGCCATTAGACTATGTGCTCGAATCGGGAGATAAGCTGAAAAAGGAATTTCCAGAGGATGAACTGTCAACCCGTGTTGAGGAAGCTGCTGTTAAATTCCAAGAGATGGCCAAAGTTTTGAAGAGCGCAAATGGGAAGACCGGTAGTACAGTGTACCAGCAGCAAACTGCCGCAAAGCCGGGAAAGAAAACGCAGCAAACACCCAACAAAGCCGGCACGCTCAGCAAAGCCGGCACATCCAGCAAGGCCGGCACATCCAACAAGGCCGGTACACCCAGCAAAGCCATGATACCCAGTAAAGCCGGCACCTCAGGGCAGACCGGAAGCAAAGCGCCCACGAGGTCGAACCCGTATGATTATACGGAACTACTGTCCACTCTAATGACGGCTGGTGGCACAAGACCGGGCTGCAACTGTGCGGACTGTGCCAGAATTGTCAAGAGTAGTGCCACGAACAAGAAAGCTGCGCCATTGGCCGTGAAAGGAACTTCCAAACCGACTCGACAGGTCGCCAAAGATGAAAGCGATCAAGGCGACAGCGACGACGACGACGACGATGACGATGACGATAACGAACTACTGGATGCAGTTACGGCAGGTGATCTGGACACGGTGCGGCGCCTGTTACAAGACGAAGAAATTGTATCGTGCCTCAATAAATCCGAGAACCAGGACGGCTCGGGGAATACATTGATCCATATCGCGGTTAAGGGAGGCCACGAGTACATAGCGAGGGCACTATTAAGGAACGGTTGTTCAGTAACCCCCAAAAACACATCCGGACAGACAGCCTTGCATATTGCGATCGGGAAGAAGAGCAAAGTGTTGGTTCGGATGCTGGTATTTCGTGGATGGAAAAGAGACAAACCTCAGCTGTTGGGTTTGGATTACAAAAACGCTGAGGGTGATACCGCGCTTCACTTGGCAGTTAACTCCGGCGATAACGAAATCTTGGAAATGGTGCTCAATCGTAACCCAAAACTAGAGATGCTAGGAAGCAAAGGCCGTACCGCACTATATATGGCTGTGTGCGGTAAGAACGAGGCTGCGGTAGAGAGTCTTTTATCCCATGGGGCCAAGATCAAGCAGGATCTTCCTAGAGGAGAAAACTTACTCCATGTCGTAGCCAGGCTGGGGGGTAGGGTGAATATCGGACTCATGCTACTCAAGCATAGTGGCGGTGGTGACCTCCTGAACGCGATGGACAGTCGTAACCGCTCACCCTTAGACGTGGCAATCGAATTCGACAAACCCTCCACGATCAAATTTTTGAAAGGGCAGGGCGCGATTTGATAGAGGTGAGATCTTCAAAAAATCTCCTAGATAACCTGGCCGGGCCAGAACACTGATTATACCTGCTATTTGCTAGCTACAACCCCCCCCCCCCCCCCCATCTTAAGTATTTGGTGAACAGATATATGGGGTGTACGCTGCGCGGTGATCTGGTTATTGATTTGTTTGTTTATTTATATCTCTTACATGTGCGCTGTGAACTGGCGAATACTTTACACTGTATGTGCGAATGTACCTGAGCGGTATTTTATCTTTCTGTATTGTGCGAGCTTGAATTGAAAGTATAGTACCTTCATCCATGTATCTTGAGTTCGGTTATTGGAGGTGAAGATCCGAAGCTAACATGAAGTACGTAATGCTGTTCTTGATATATATAACGGTTGTGAAAACTACCCGGACGCGTTGTTATAGAGTTCAGGCCATCTAAAAATAACTCTGGTACCCCAGCAGGTGCTGGAACCAATCAAACAACGTGTTGATCTTTACTACGGCGCGAGTCCATTGGAAGGTTATATAAGTTATAGTGTTCTAACACCTAGTTTAAAGGGCTTGAAGAAGAATCTAGATTAACCCCCAGGCTTCTCCGCACATTTGACGATTCATAAATAAGGATTAAGATATATCTGTGCAATAATATTAACCAAGAGGCTACGCCGCAGTTCAGAAACGCCGAGAGAAACATAGTCCCTACAGTCGCACCGGGGGCAACGACGAAACTGGTTGAACGACGAGCAGGGGTGTCTGTCAGTCGAGGCAGTAGCGCTCAGGCTCATATGCAACCACTGGGCTGACCCAAATCTGTGTTTTCGTCGTTGCCCCAGGTTCGTCGTTGCCCCAAAGTTGACTGTAGTCGTTCCATATATTTGGTCTGCGTGTGAAGTATTTACCTAGGCCTGGTACCGGCGAAATAGGTTAACCCTAACCCTGTTACTTGCCGCGCGAATAGGTTTCTGCCACCACTTCTGTGTTGCAACTGCGTTTTCTCACACAAACCTGGCGGAAACTTATTCTCCCGCAAGTATAATGCCTATCCTTTGTGTGCAGCGCATTCGGTGTACAACGGTGGGTAATAAGTCATCGGACGGAACGCCACTTTGCAGGCAAAATTGTGGGTAGGTCGTCCGATGACTTATTACCCACCGCTATACTCAAAGCCGAGTGATATTCGACGATCTTCTTGATATATATACCCTGCCGCCTTGTCCATAGTCCTGGCTAGATAGTGGGCTATAACTAAAATCACGAATCGCAGCCAGAGAGCCGATCCAGAATGAAGTCAAGAATCTGTATATATATAAAAATTCTCTAGACATGTCGTGAATACAGAACTTTAATCCCAATCTCATCCTGCAGTTAGTTGTTGTGCAGAATAAGGGTTCGAAGGAAGTCAGGCCAGGATGAGCAATGGTTATGCAATAATGCTGAGGCCCGCTCATTATTTATGTGGGAGTATTTTAGGGTATCTAGCCCGAGTAGAAAGTGATATGGGTGAAACAATACTTGTTCACCGACTCTATTTTAAAATTAGAGAAACCTCAAAATCCCTTGCCCATACATCCGATACACTGTCAAAACCCCGTCCCCTACTACGCCCCACAGTCGTGTACCCCTTGCGCCCTCACCATACAAAATCCTGAGGCAAGTTCGCGCTACACAGATACAAACTAATGCCACGCTGGGCGGCTGCGGGTCTCATACAAATTCGACTTAGTGACCGGCCCGGTCACGCCCCCCCACCACCACCACTACTACCAACGCGCCCACACCATTACCACCACCACCACCCCACAACATTAAGCAGCACCACACACATGGTTGGGAACCACCAAAATGAAGCCAGGCATATCAGCAAGCTTCGGGGCTTTCCCCAAGCGCTCCAGGTGCTTGGGGCGCTGAAGCGCTCGGTAGACAAACTCAATCTCCGGAGGTTACTGCAGCGCCTGGCGAGAGATAACAACTGGCGAGTGATAGTAACGTCAGTAGCGCCTGGCACATCCTCTCCCCGCACAGCGATTAGACAATCAATGTAGCAAACAGATCTCTATGTAGTCTAATGATATCTATGTATGCACATATGTATGCCTCCGCCGCGTCCACCACCCCCGCTACCCCAGCGTGCGTGACTACCTACGCGACTACCCTACCTGCAGAAATCGTCGTTTTGGGCGGGTCCTAGGTGTCAATTTGGGTGTATTCTAGACGTCGATTTGGGCATGTCCTAGGTGCCGATTTGAGGATGTCCTAGGTGAGGTTTTGGCCGTCAATTTGGGCGTGGACAAGGCATTATTTTGAACGTGGGTTTGGGAGTGAATGAGGACTCGATATAGAGACGTTAGCATGGGTGTCGGAATATGGAGGTAGGGAGATACTCGAGGTGGAGGTGGACGTGGACGTGGACGTGGACGTGGACGTGGAGGACGGTGGGAGGCCGTTAAGACCTGGAAATGACGCTAAGAGTAACGCCTCTCGGCAGAGTGCTGCTAGGATAGTGGTATCTCCAGGCGTAGGAATAGGGGTGTGTGCTCACCAGGCGTCTCCAGGCGCTTCGGGCGCTGAGGCTTGCTGATGCACCACCACTACCACCATCTCTAAATATCACTTGTGCCTGGTAATGACTGCTATGAAATCTGACGCATAGGATTAATCTATGGCACCTGGCTCTACACTCGCTCTGACTCCGCCCCCGCAGTTTGGAAGGCAAACCGAAGTCACCACACAAAAGGTAGGTGAACGTTATACACTCCCAAGCTGTGATATAGTTGGCCGACTCCGCTTTGTATGTGAAGCCAGACTGTGAAGGAGTGACTACGAGATGACAATGATGATACAGAGAGAACTCGAAGAACACAGCAAGAACAACAAGGACACCGACGAAGACAGAAAGAACACCGGGCGGGCACAATTAGTTAGGGTTCGTGATCAAGTATATTTTTATCTACACAAGTTAAGGGGAACCCCAGGAGCCTCGATCAACCACGCATACAGGAAGGACCGAACAACCCACAACTAGAAACCTATGTGAGGAGGAGAGCCCCTACCCAAAACCGCAGCCCAACCCATAAATGAGGCACAGCCCTGTATCAGGTCTAACCAATACCAAAGCGAAGACCAAAATACCACCATAGAGCTCAACAGTCCAGCCACAAAAGGGACACAACCCCAAGACCAGGTCTAACCAGAAGTACAGCAAAGACACCTCCAGAAAAAATACACACAATGCGAAAAGAGATGCTACAGATTAGGGTTAGTTAGGGTTAGTGATCAAGTTTATCATTATCTACACAAGTTAAGGGGAATCCCAGGAGCCCCGATCAACCACCCATACAGGAAGGATCGAACAACCCACAACTAGAAACCCATGCGAGGGAGGAGAGTCCTCACCCGAAACCGCAGCCCAACCCATAAATGAGGCACAACCCCAAGTCGGGTCTACAGCACAGCGAAGATCAAAACACTTCCAGAAACCTCAACAGCCCAGCCACAAAGAGGCGCAACCCTAAGATCAGGTCTAACAAGAAGCACAGAAGCGACACCTCCAGAAAAGCACACACATTAAAAGCGAAAAGAGATGCCACAAACAGACACCTCAAGCTAGGATAACAACCAACGGTCAGCATCCCAGCTTAGTGGCCCCAGACCTACCACAAACCACCCCAAAGCAACCACCAATCCAAGATGGACAAGCAGAAACAATCGATGGATAAGGAAATAAGCAGGAAACAGTGAAACACAGGCAAGGTATACTCACAAAGGAAAGCAAGCGAGCAACAAAAAGATAGTGCAAATGAAATAGAAATAGAAAGAAAACAATCGTAACCTGAAACCCTCCACCCACATCAACTACATCTCTTCAACCCCAATCATTCTTCTCTCTTTCCGCTCCCTCCTCTCGAAATACATAAGCTAGACATTTATTCCATTCGGTCAATATATGAAAGGCTCTATCATGTGCTTTGATATGGAGCAAGTAATCGGTGACCGTGTACATCAGCAAGACTTGATTTGTCTCCTAAGGTCTCCTGAGCCTCAGGAGACTGTGACGGAGTAATCTGGGCACAGAGAAAATGACAATGATGACGCAGAAAGACTCGAGGAACACAGCTAGACAACGAGGACACCGACGAAGACAGAGAGGCCGCGGGGCGGGCACAAGCACAGACGCCGGCAAAGGCAGAGGCAGAGGCAAAGCTCCGGGCAGGGGCAAAGACAAGGGCAGAGAGAGTGAGGATCGGATAGACTTCAACGAGAACGATGATGATATCTATGATAGATCCCGAAACTAGGTTCTGAAATTTTGGGGACTATGACGAGAGGATAGGAGTATATTCCTATGTATCGAGATAACAGAAAGACGAGACAGAGAGAAAACAAAGAAAGAACTAAACAAAGAACCTGCCCGTTCTATTTAACACATTCCTCCGCGAACCCCTTATAACTCACACCTCCATTCGCAGAACCCCATAGAAGCCCAAAGTAACCACACCTCGTATTCCTCCCCACCATTTCCTTTATTTACATTAAAAATCCATCATGCCATGGAACCTCCTGTCAAAACCCCATCCCCTACTCCGCTCCGGAATCGTGTACCTCTTGCCTCCTCAACATACAAAATCCAGAGGCCAGTTTGCATCACACACATACAAACTAATGCTACGCTAGAAGATTACGGGTCACATACAAATTCAAGAACCCCCAGCGCATGCGAGCCTACACCACCACACCTATAGTCGCATACCATCAAAATTAGGTGAGATACCACACCACCACTACCATCACTACCACCATGCCTACGCCCGCCACTACGGTCGTATACCACCACAATCAAGCGAGCCCACCCCCCCCTACCACTGCCCCTACCCCGCCGCCAACACCGCCATAGCCACCACCACCACACCCACTACTACTAATGCGTCCACACCATCTCTATCACCACCATCATTGCCACCCCACTACCACTACCAGTCGCAACTACTACCAACAGAATGAAGGGGGACCTACGCCCTGGCACATGGGATTGATATATTGCACTTGCTAATCCTGCTGATGCTTGAGAATGAAATGCTGACGCAAATGGTTGAAAACTGGCCCCTGTGATTGCCTGCTATAATATGCTTGCACCTGGAATTAATAGGAATAGCTGCTGACGCTTGGCAATGACTGCCAGCATATACTGATGCCTGGGGCTGGCATATACAATTGGCTCCGGGGGCATGCAAATGAATACTGGCGCCTGGGGTGAATAGCTGTCGCCTGAAAATGGTACTGATGCTTGGGAATGATCCCTCGCATCTGTCAAAACCCCATCCCTTACTATACCCCGCAATTGCGCACCCCTTGCGCCCTCACCGTACAATAGCCTGAGGCCAGTTTGCATGACACACATACAGATTTCTGCCACGCTGGAGAACTTCGGGTCAGATACAAAGTCAACGCACCGCCAGCATCCAAGCCTGCAACCACCTCCGCAATTATGCCTGTAAGCACCTGGCCATATGAACGTGTCCCCAATCCCCACCCCATTATCATGGATCCATCGGGCCTGGCAGATCACGGGTCTCCCAACACACGAAGGGAACATGGAGGGTCAGCACGCTGACAGGGACGATGGCAGGCTTGTTATGCGATCTCGCTTAGAGATCGGGGTTTAGTATGATAATCGGTGCGGTGGTTCGGTGCAGGGTTTTCCTTTGTCGGAGTTAATGCTTTTTCTTTCCTTATCCTGTATTCCCCCCGACAGTACTCGCTTATGGGTTCTTGTTCGGGGGGCAACCCCGATGTATGTTCTTTCGCTGTCTCTTTGCTTCGCTTCTCTCTTCCCCTTTGGGTTTGAGGTGCGTCTAGTAGGCTTCGTCAGTGGGTATTTTAACCTACCAGTTAAATTGTTTATTTGTCAAAAATTAGTACATAAAATACATTCTTTCTTCAATATATTAAATTAGTTGTAGTATTTTATTTGAATACTATTAGATGCTGTTCTTGTTTTCTAAATATATCCTAAATTCAAAATATTTTGAAACAGATTAACATAGGTTAGAGCACCCACTGGCAAAGACTAGCGTCTAGGCTGGGCTGCCGGTACATCATGCTACTTTCCAGATAGACGTTGCTGATGCTCATTGGGCCTTTGGTCTTCGGTTTAACCACTTGCGTCCCGAAGACCCTTGTATAGTTATTCTATCGCTGTCTTTCTTCTTCTTTCTTCTTTTCCTTACGCTGTAACATCCTGTCAAAACCCCGTCCCCTACTCCGCCCCGGAATCGTATACCCCTTGCCCCCTCACCATACAAAATTCTAAGGCCAGTTCGCGTCACACACATACAAACTAATGCTACGCTCGACGACTACGGATCGCATACAGATTCAACGCACCCCCAGGACCCAAGCTCTCAAACACGTCCTGGCCACAGGAACGTGTCTCTAATCTCCACCGCATCCGGGTCGGCACCTACAGGGACCTTTCAGCAAAAATCACCGTCTTCCTTGCCAGTTACCCGTGGGCTGAATACTCGTCCATGACTTTACGTATGGAGGTATGCACCAAGATGCGACTGTGGAGCGAGTGACAACCCTTACCCCTGCCTAATTTGAATGCTCCCCTAACCGCTTCAAACACACATGAAAACATAGTTTTTTGGCATATGGAATAATGCTTCGTTGACACGTGGAGACATGCTTTTTTGAACCGCTGGATCGTTGTTCTGAGACTGTTTTACCTGTGCCTAAAATGATGTTTTGTTTCGCGCATGGAAGCTACATCCCACAATCGTATACCCTTTGCTCCCTCACTATACAATATGAAGGGGCCAGTTCCCATCAAATTCATACGGCGTGCTGCTATGCTGGACAGCTACGGGTCATGTACATATTCACCGCACCCAGCGCTCAACCTCGCAACGACACTCACAACCATGCTCACCTCCATACTTGAAAGCCATTAGGAAGGCACACGCACGTGACTCCCTACCTCCACACTCGCCTCCGCAGCGTGGACGCCAGTGTAGAGCCACACCTATATGACCTCCTACCGCTGTGCTCGCTTCCACACCCAAAAGCCATTATGGAGCCGCGTACATATGCTCCCTGCTAGCAACGGCCGGGTGCAACGATCCTCGCCCGCCCCCTTACATGTAGAGGCATGCAACATGGAGCAATTGTAGAGCTAGTGATAATCTATAGTTTACATCAAATGCATCCTTCTTTGGCACGTGGAAACACATTTTTAACGTATGTAATCGTAGCTTTTAGAGTCTCAAAATCACGCTTTTGAAACTGTTTCACCCCGTCCGGAATCATGCTTTTTCAACTCCATGCTTATTTGAGGTATGAAAGCAATTAGGAACCAACACTCGAAGCCATTATGAAGCTATGTATATATGGCTCTATGCCTGTTGCGGGCGTGTTAATTAACTCTCGCTTGCACCCCTCTTTGTGGAGTCGCGATTCCCGAGCGAGCAATAACATGATTTTGCATCGAATGCATGCTTTTTTGATCGCTTCACCTGCGCCTGGTATGTCTCTTTTTCTATCGGTTCCCCTGCGCATAGGAACATGTGCTGTGTCCGAAATACCAGTTGCCTCCGATGGAGAGATGCTAATTTATAGGCTGTCCTATAAGTGGAATATCAATAAATAGGAATGACTGTTCACAGTTGAGCATCAACAGATCGGCAACCAACCTCATTCTAGGTTGTATGATAGACGGGAACTAAACCATAAAATTAAACTTTCGGGAAATATATTGCATGCAGCAAGTGAACATGATATGCAATCGCTACCTAGTGTAGTGGTAAACAACTGACATATAACCGAGTGGGCTCAGTTAGGGTTAGTTAGGGTTAGTTAGGGTTAGTTAGGGTTAGTTAGGGTTAGTTAGGGTTAGTTAGGGTTAGTTAGGGTTAGTTAGGGTTAGTTAGGGTTA